>JAOTON010001871.1:155000-642500 GCA_034440635.1 Lepas anatifera | reverse complement strand
AATTATCCTAATCGAATACATTTCTGAACTGAATATATGAACCCAGTTTCAACAAGATCAGGCCTAGTCAATTTAATTATAAGTCAAAACATTTCCAAAATGCACTCCTTAGCTATTCAGAACTCGTATGATAGGATTAAGAGGCAGATCAAATTCGACACCACTGCTCCAGTCTTCTCCTTTCTGACTTTTCTTTCTCCCACCAGGTGTGAGGCTGTGGAGTAAGATCGAGGTACCGGGGTACGTGCGAGTCTTGAGCCGGCACGAAGCTCGATAACTATGATTTCTTTTCTCAACTGTGGCCATAAACAGCAGATTGCTAAGAATACGGAAGAACTCCGCCTTCGAATTACAAAACTGCCGACTGGCTGGGCACAAGACCACATTCGGACGGCTGTGCTCCCGCCACCGCGCCGAGATTTTCTCCCTTTGGTCAGCTTTGGAAAACTCCGGACATGAAACGGACGGTATCACCGTCTGCGTAGACTCCCAAGTCTGTGACCGCAGCTTCGTGGCGCACCGTCTGATAGCGATAGTATTCCAGTACTGGTTCTTTTTACAGTGAGCTTTCTCCCGCTGCAATATTGTGAGTAACGCGTGATCCGACTTTCTGGATGGGGGACTCGCCTGCACTCCCGTAGTGCCGTCCTGGCCAACGCTCACACTTTTGTCCGAATGGCAACACCGATAGCTGAGTTAATGAGTGCGTAGTACCGGGTTGGTGCCGTTATCATCGAGGCGATGCTGTTTGCCTTTATCCTCAGTGTATTGACTGAAACTAAATATTATGAAGTATGTTCTGTCGAGAGTAGGAAACATCTCGTTCGATCGGCAAGAAAAAGTGGGAGCTGTGACAAGGAAATTACTCCCACCTTCATCGCCGACTGATGACAACGCCTATGCCTGCTCAATACCCTGGGCATCCTAAAACTGTGGTAAAGCTTCTCCGAGCCCTCAGCACCCTATCTGGTAAAGAAATTGCCGTGCTCCAGCAACCTCCCTTCTCATCCGATCTGGCTTTGTGTTTTTTGTTCTCCTCAAAAGGAGTAAGATCCTTCAAAACCCGGACGAAACGAAAATGACCGTGGCGGCCGAGCGTCCGCGAAAAATAACTCAGGATGTACACAGCAGGACGAAAAATGTCGGGAAGATTGAGCTAAGCTCAAAAGGATGATGCAAAGCGATAGTAGTGTGTTTATTTAAAGTGTGTTTGTTTAAAGTGTCATTTTTTCCTGTGGTCTGTATGAAAAAAAATAAGTAGGCGCGTCTAATACTAGTTTCTGCCATCTATGGTGCAGTGTTGTGGATTGGTACCTTTGGGGTATCTCTAGTTAAACCTCGAAGCGATCTTAAAATGTTCTTCAAGTTTGTGCTTTTTATTTTAAGATTTTTTAACTGGTCTAGGCGGTGCAATAGATCTGTGGGAATTCCAAAACAAGCTTCATTCTATACTATCAGTTTTAATATAGTGGTGAAAACATGGTTGGAATTTTGGGCACCCTCAATCTTTCTAAAACTACATGCCCCTGCTATGACATACATTATATCTGATATACCATCAGAAGGAGCTGGTTATGTCGTTTCCATTGTTTATGAATATTTTCCAATATAGTTAAGTCAACGATATGACTGTTTAATGCGAGTTTCTCCACGCTGAAGCGGTATTGAACGAAGATAACAAAACGAAGTTGCGTATCACAATGCAGGCCGATAATGAGGCGAGATAGTGGATGCTGTGGACGTCGGTGCCGAATGGAGGGGATTGGGACACCGGTGCACTTTGTCTCTTTGATATATCTCATAACGATAGCTCGCATGAAACGGCCAGATGAAACGATAACAATAAGAGTCAATATATATATTCCAACCAACAATTCTTGCTCGGCACAACAAACGGACAATATTCCACGGGGAATATTGCTCAATGTACTTATCGTAATCGAAGTCGCTGTCCGCAGGAAAGGTTATCGAGTTATCGAAGTCGGGGCGTAATAATCGAGTGCTCATCATTGACAGAAACAAACAATAAGCTTCGCATCAATCACATCATCAGGCTCTCAAGCAAATGCCGGGAACACAAACGGAAGGTCGTTCAGTGAAAATATAGCTGCGAGCGGTACAAGGTTACATCCACTTCTGAATAATTTGCCAAACAACTAAAATGTAGTCAATGATGAAGCAGCAAACCAAATCGTACTGGAAGAAAATGTCGCAAATGGCCAGATATGAGACCGGGATTCTGCGGGTGAAAACCGTATGGTAGGTGAAGCCAGCTAGACAGCTCAAAACGCAATGAGTAATGGAAATATCAAGCGAGGCCATGTCAAAACTAAGCCGTGCTGGGCACTGTGCTGGCCAGGTTGTAAAGGAAGTCGGTAAACGCCGTACTCAATGTATCATTTGTCTTGGAACTCAAGATTTCCGTAGAAAAAAAAGCTAAAACCTACCTGAAATGTACCCCTCATGTACCCTTAGCAGCAGGCTACAGTTGTCATAGCTTTTGGTGTGACATATGCTGACATCACTGTGAGTATCAGCCAATCGAAGCCCATGAAACGTATTTAATATGGTAGTGTTTGCCAGATCATGACATCCACAGGCAGATACTTTTCTTTCCCTAGAGGAGCATTTAAAAAATCAAAATATTGAACTTATTGTGCGTTTTCAGAGAAATCATGGTCGCTTCTATGATTTTCAGGTAAAAGTACCCCTAATTGCACTAAATTCCAGGATTCCATCAAGGTGTCACATTCCCTCTAACTCTGACGTCATGACAAAATATGCATCAGACTGGATGACACATCTCACCAGAACCACTTGAGTCAATGGCATTGAAAATACTGTTAGGTCCTTGACCTGTGACCTTTAGCACCATGTGAGGAGGCCCTGGCATATCATCCCAACCATATGGCGTTATCAGGTCACTAATCAGGTTGCAATGCGGGTGCAAGGGTGAGCGCACGATTGTGGCGATCTCAGAAGGTATGATTAAAAAATCAATTCACTTTGTCGAACCTTATCTTCGCCTTTATCACCGTTGCACCGCCGTAGCACTCCTTATCTTCGTCTTTATCACCACTGTACCGCCTTATCACGGCGGCAGAACTGTCGATGCACTGATGGTATCGATGGCCGCGGTTTGCTTCTCGAAGTCGCTCCGGCGGACTTCGATGGCTCAACCAGCTACTGTCAACGGACACGGCGTGAGACGGCCAACCCTGTCGGAGAACACAAGCCCCGAGTCAGGTAAGCAAACCTTAGGTCTTCAGCCCCTAACCCCCTTGTATCCACCACCTGGGACCGAGTCCCTTATGTCGGATTTTGGTTGCTATCACCATACTACCGACACATGCAGTGCCCTAAATCCTAAAATTTTAGACGGAGAACGTACCTTTTAATATTTTTTTCGGCCTCACCAGCACTTCATTTTGGCCTGAATTGAAAATTAAATTGAGGAATACGCCTTTTTTATTTTATGAAGAGAAATGACACGCCCCGGAGAAACTGAAGTACACATGAAGTGCTAAACATTTGCCTGAAAAAATGCATGACTAAACGTTTGGGCATTAAAAGATTGGAGCCAATTGCTACCTGATTTGGGAGTTAGATCTCACCCTCCACTTTCTGTGAAAACAATTTCACGACTGTGTACATATTTGAACTTCAAAAAGTTTTGCCTACATTTCTAGGGAAAAAACTTAAATACCACACCATAATTGAACCAGTTCAATTATATTTCTAGGATAATCTGCAAATATTATCGATATTTTTGAGCGCAGCTCTACCTATATCGATATACCTTGGCCATATCGAAACATCAAAATCAGAGGAGTGCTGAAAAATAATTTAGACAGTGGCAGATCTAGCAGGTAGGTTTGGGGGCAAGCCCAAACAGAAGAGTCACACAGTGAAACACTTTGCCACAATCTAACTGGATGGTAGGTTCTCGAGGTAAACCCAAAATTTGATGAGAAAAATACTACTAATTTCTTTAAAAATGTCTCAGAGTGAAAGATGTGGGCACAAGAGGCTTCTTTTTGCTCTCCAAGACCAAATTTTATGCTTTCTCCAAGACCAAATTTTATGCTAAAGTATAGTGGTTCTGTTTGAAGTTAAGTTTAGAAGCACCAAAACCTTGCTTTTAAACTAAAAATGGGTTGGGGCAAAAGAGGTCAACAGCTTTGGGGGCAGGGGAAAACAGTTTTTCCCCAAGCTTTTCTATTTAGGGGTTGCAAATGCCTTTGTTGCCCCCCTGGATCAGCCACTGATTTGAGAAACTCTCATTGTGCCATTTATGAGTCATACAAGAGATAGACATCTCATCATGGTAATAGAGCTCCCCAAATCTTAAAAATAATATTTTGGACAATTATGTTGTCATGCTACCTTACATACATAGAAATACAATTTTGTTTTATTTATTGGAGCCAAAATAGCAAATCAGAACTTTTCAGGGAAAAACAGCACCAAGCATTCCATATGCATCCAAAACTTTACCTTATAATGATAGCAAGTAGCAAAATTATTTTGTTTTCATTATTGGAATCAAAATGGTGAATTTGTGATTTTGAGGGAAAAAAGTGCCAAACGTCCTAAACGTATTGGAAACTATCGCTAATCTACACACTATTTACAAAAATTTTTGTAGAGAATAAGCATGCATATTGATCAAGCATGCATATTGATCAAGCATGCATACACAAATATAATATATTATCATTCAGCATCCAAGTAGTGATAATAAATAACAAAACAATCAATTGAAAAAAATTCAGACACTCCAGCTGCCCAATCAAAAAGTCAACTACAATTGTGACTAGAGCATGACAGCTATGTATAGTTCTAAAACCAGAATAATGAGCACCAGTCACAAAATAATAAACAAGCCCTTCCAGCCAAGTGTAAATGGAAGTAGATTATTACATGTGTCAATCAACACAATGCTCAGGGTTTGGTTCTAAGTTGTAGTTATTTGGGCTTAGGGGGTGCACTAGCCTGGCAAGCCCATAGAGCGCCCTGGGTTTGGTTCTAATTTTTTGTGTCTGCACTCCAGAAAACTTCTTGGTTTGGAATTCATTATTTCAATTTACATTTGCAGGTGAAACTAGTGTGGAAAATGTTGCAAGTTTCCACCCTACTCATAAGAACTGGTGAAGCCTGTTTGACTTTCTCATTCCATGTCAATGTATGGAAATCTTAACATTTTATTCCCTAAATATATTGGCAGGGTATAAAATAAGGAAGAAGATTTTTGCCTGCACTTACTATGCAATTCTGTGAAAGCTCTTAAAAAATATGACCATAATGCCAAAATTCGGATACACAATTTCCACGGCTTTGTCCTGTACAAAAGAGAATGATAACACATATATCCCGAAAAGAAAAACATCCGCATATCGATCCCAATTATGAAAAATGGGCAGCACCCACGCCACATATATCAGCAACCAATAAATAATCAATTTCCTTCCACTGCCCTTCCTTCTTTTTACAGAACATCAACCATGCGCCGAAAATGCTTCAGCTGCACCGCTTATGAATCATAAAAGAGATGAAAATGTTGGATCGAAGAAACTGAATTTCTCTGGATATAAAAAACGCAATATTTCCTTAAAAATTATCTTAAAAATATGTTTCTAGAGAAATAAAAATATTTGATTGGTACAATTTGATTCAAAACGGCAGATATAGGCTTTTTAGGAAACACAACCATCGAAGGTTCCAAATGTGTCAGAAATCGTCACTATTCTACTCCGTGTATGTACAATTCATTGTATGAAAAAAATATGCTGCGGTGTTACGCCAGCGCCCTCTCGGCCCCCAGGTGCGACACAAGCGCCCCGTCGGCGGATACCTCACCTTAGATTGCACATGTTTTTGAAGTGGCACCTTTACCCTGAGAAATGAGCGAGTTTGGTTCATAAAACTGGAACAATGGCCAATCAACCACATAAAACATTTCTTGATCTATTTTATTGCCATTCATGCACGTTTGATATCGATTAAGGTTTCTTAAAAAAATATTGAATAAAAGATACAATGCAAGCAAATTCCAGGAATCCCTGGGCTATAAAACTGCGTCTTTGCGAAATGCACCCGCAGGGCACCGTGACTGTTAACTGCGCATGCGCGAGTTGCCTCGCTCTTAGACTGAGCACCCCTAATACATAAAATCTTGCTTTCAAATAAATTATGTATTGAGTTTTAACGAATAATTATAAATTATCAGTCACAATTATAGCAATAAATGAATTAAAAAGACTAGTTTTTAGTAAAATTACACTTCTTAAAGTTCTAGGAAACCCTGAATGCTGGTTTCAACGGAAGCAGTAGTGGAATGAAATCGCCCCGGGGTATTAACAGTAATAATTTGTCTCAAAGATGCCATTTTTCACATGTTCAGTTTAAGAAATTGTAACTTTAGTAGGTATTTTTAATTTTTTTGATTTGATATTGATCAGAAACAGACCATTTTTTACCAATAATTCTTACTGACGATCACTTAAAGAAAACTCTAGATCTGGAAAAGTGGGTAGGAAAGGGTGATGACTAAACAGAAATACCGACTGCTTATATACGAGATTTAATGACGTATACAAAATAATATGCAACGTTTGGGGCCTTTATTCACATCACAGGCTCCACGTGTGCCAATTTGATGTTTTTTTCTTTTCTTGGAATATAAAATTCCTTTTTTGAGCGGTTCTCAAACAGTACCTATGTTAATGGTGCGAAATTTTCTGGATTTTTCCACATCATTCTCCCAGGAAGATGCCTCATGAGTATATAGATCCCTTCTCATCATGTTTGTAGGGAATCCAGTGGTGGTGTTGGTGAGTGGTGAAGTGGGTACGGTACAAACAACCATCTGTCAATATTCTTGACTGATGTTCTTTGATCTTATGAATTGAAGATCTTCTCTGTACGAGTTTGGTGGTACAGTAAAGGTTAAGAGTGCCAGAACACAAATTACATTTGGGTTCAAACAACTTGCTTTTATTGAGGTATACTCTTAAGTTCCGTGTGAGTTGAGAAGATACCTGCCGTGTAACATTTAGAAACGACTAAAAATGGAGTTTCCTGATCTTGGAAAGCATTGCTCTGAGAGTTTTTGCAGGCAGATTGATTTTCTGCCTGTAAAGTGTGATGCTTGCCAGAGAATATTCTGCAAAGATCATTTCACTTATTCCAAGCACAACTGCCCATCTGCCTACAAGAAGGATGTGCAAGTGCCTGTATGTCCACTGTGCAATGTTCCAGTGCCTATAAACAAAGGACAAGTGCCTGACATTGGAGTCAGTCATCACATTGACAATGATTGTGCAAGTGATCCAGCTGTTCAGAAAAGGAAAATTTACACCAATAGATGTAGCAAAAAAGGATGCAAAAAGAAGGAGCTTATTAAAGTAACATGTGACTGCTGCATGCGGAACTTCTGCTTGAATCACAGGCATGCACGGGATCATGACTGCCAGGGACCATCCAGAAGACCTGCATCAACCCAAGCTGGTTTGGCTGCTTTTCAAAGGATGCAGGCCTCTAAGCAAGGAACAAACTCATCCAGAAATGTAGGCCCATCTGGCATTAACAGCAGCTATGCAAACCACACTATGCCCAATCCAAATGTGCAACATTTGACAGGAAACTCAGCAAGAGCTCTACAGGGTCAACTGTCTGAGGATGAGGCTTTAGCCCAGGCTCTGCAGGCATCCTTATCACAGTCAAACCAGCTGAGTCAAGAAGAAATGGACAGGCAGATTGCTGAAGCCCTGGCTGCTTCAGAACACCTGGTGACTGAAGATCAAACAGGCAGGAATCAGCGTACCAATGGTGTTTGTTCTGTCTCTTAAAGAAGATATTTGCAATTTTGTGATGTTTTCAATGTCCAAGGAGTCAAAATTGTGATTCCTAATTTTGTGTTCTTGTATGCACCATATCTTAACTTGGGCGTCCAGCTGCTATGTTTTCACCTTTGTGCCTTAGGTTAGGGTAATTCAGTCACACTTTTACTAAAATTTCAACACAGCTCATGATGTGAATCAATTCTGGCAATTAACTGTATTTGTGGGATGAATGTCTATCTAAAAGTTCTTAAAGGAAATATCTGTTGACTGCAACTGGCTAAACTTTTGAGGATGATTTATGTGAGCTGTGTGGCTTGGGATCAGCTTTGACTGAGATGGCTTACCTTTACTTATTCTGCTGGGGCTGGTATCCCAACTAGTTACCTGAATGCTTATAAACTAGTGTGATATTTACTTCAAAAGTTAGAATTAGTGTGTACCCAAAGCTTATGAATTGTTCAAGGTGTGGTAGTTTTAAGAACTGTGAGGGGTATTGTGCACCCAATGGTACATGGTGTTGGAGGCTACAAAATAAAGAAAACATTGTGTTGAAAGAAATTGTATTGTGCTTATATGTATTGCTGCATATGAACTGAAAAGGGAATAATTTAAGCTGACTTCAGAGGAATGAAGTATATTTCTCCATTTTGGTCAATCCAGGTACTCTGAACAAGGATATAAAGTGGTGATCATTATGATAAACTTGAACTATAAACCGTGATCCTGATCCTCTGTAATGATATTTTGTTTAAGGTTGAACTTAATCATCAGTAAAGTGGGGCTCATTACAGTTTCTAAAAAGTAAATTCCTCATGAAACCTTTGATTAAAGGGAAAAACACCAGTAGCAATGCTCGGAGGGAGCTGTTACAGTCAAAACATGCAATATTGAAACTTTACACATAAAGTGTACAAGTAAAGATTTGGACAGCTGCTTCCTGGGGAAAGGCTCTGGCAGTTTGGCTATTCCTGACACAAGGGTTGTGTCCAGCAATTTAAGACCCAACACCTGGGCTGGAGAGCTCCATACGAGTGTAGCTGTAACTGTAACGCATGTGGAATTCTACTTCTGTGGTTCAGCACTATACAGCCGATGCTAGGGCAAACGAACGTTTCTCCCGTCTTGATACTCGGATGGAACGAATCCGGAACTTTGGTAGCCTCACGGCTATGGAAGTCGCCAGCGGTGAAAAGCTTCTACTTCCTTAGTGGCCAATGCAGGTCCGCTTCTTAATACTCGCTTGGATTCCATGGCCAAAATGGGGTCCGGATCGGACTGCCGGTCAGGATACATTGCGATGTCATCGAGTCGATGAGGTGCTGCTTCCCTAGCTCTTGAGCGCGGGCCGTGGTGTCGCTCGCACACCACGTTCGAAGGCCTCGTGCGGTCCGCGCTTGGAGAATGTCGATGGCTTCTAGGCGGTGCTCGATCTGACCTGCTGGTGTTAAAGGAGGTGGGTAACACGGCTCAAAATCGCCAAAACAATGCTTTCTTGAAGGACATCGGCGAAACTGGGGGTTTGGAGGCCAATGCCTCTTCTCTCACCTCCCGGATCCGCCCCTGCCACTGATGCCACATTACGCAGCAGTTCCGTGCTAGCAAAGAAACCTGACGACTCAGTAAAGGGATGCGGAGACGGATAGTGAATTAAGCGGTGGCAGGTTAGCGCAGATACGGGCGGCCCGTGATCACACAGATCGCCACCGAGGCGGAGGTAGTGAGGGGCACCGACTGCTGGCCTTACCCTGGTCCCATGCCATTAGTCATTCAATTGTGACTTGGACTTAAATTTCAAACACCTGCCCTCGGTGCATTTTTTACTACCAGGCCAAACTATCCTCCCCCAAAACTGGTCCGTCAGAGCAGGGACGGATCCAACGGGGGACCAAAGGGATGGTCACCCCCTAGGTCCGTGCCCCCCCTCCCCATCCTCTGTTGGACGCCGGGCATCGAGGGCGTCCCGGGCGCCCTCAAGGAGCGAAAACTAGAACTTTGCCGTACAGGAACTTTAAAAATGACTTTAGAAGATGATACTAGCAGAGGTACCCCGTCTTTTGTCGTTTTTTCTTTGTTTGTTTCCCGTTCACTGGCAGCCGTTGACTTCTCGTTCGACTATTTAGAGCCCTTGGCCCACATGTTTTTCGCTCCTTCCGTTGAGTCATTTGACGCACACCCAGCCCTGAAAAAAATCGCGCCAGGAAGGCGCCCCGCGGGATGCACTAAAGATGCCCCTCCCCTCCCCAACCAAGGTCCTAAGAGGGAGATTAAGACTCATTGCGGCCTCCCGCGAGCACAGCTATTCTAACACTGGAAAAAAGTGGAGCCAAAAAGTGAGCAAAAAAAGCCAAAAAGTGGAGCTCGGTCATAAAATAGGGAATGGTCAGATCAGCAAATGTTTCTAAATGGCAAAAGATCTCGTTTTGTAACTTCATCAGTAACGCTAGTTGGGAGGCATTCGCACAGCAAGCGATTTCCCTGAAAGAGGGGGCGGGGTGGAATATTGTCCCAATACGCACTTTCAACAATCTGTATCTGAAAGGAGATAGACGAGGCAAATGAAATTTAAATGCTAATAATCATTTTGACGAAAAAACAGCCAATCATTCTGCCGCGATGGAGCTCACAATAGTCGATCTGCAAGTTAATACCTGTTGCACGCTAAACGTTTGTAGATTGACTCGGATCAGTAAAACTTCTCGCATCTAAACGTCTCGCGGCTCTTACGAAAATCTACGTCAGAATGGCAATCACACGTCTTGCGACTATTAACACGCGCAGTGGAGGGACTGCACGTGGCGTCAACGCGCTGTGTGGGTCCTGAAGCGCTCCTCCCTGAGTTCTCGAAAACCAAGAGGGTTAGAAAAAAACGCCCGTTGGGTAGTGTGTGGGAGTGATGGTGATCTACCTTATGACAAAGTTTCATTGACCTAGGTCAATATCTTCCGAGGTTAAACTAGGTCGTAAAGGTCGAATGTAGGCCGTGCTAAAGACCGATTGGGAAATGCCGTGATTTTGCAGGAAGAAGCCGGGAATACACCAAAAGCGGTCTAAGGTCATAGAGGGAAGATACCACACAACGTTCTCGGACAATTTTCAGGTCAAGGTCAATGACATGATGTTTATTCATGTGCTAAATGAAACAATATAACACCTCAATAATTTACAGTATAACTAGCATTATAGCAGCCCTTGGGTGTGAAACTTGAAAACAACCTTTGACCTTGACCTTTGAACTTGATCCTGGCAGAGACGGCGGATTCCATTTTTGAGAAGGTGTGCAATATTTTTGGGAGGGGCGCCTTCCTCAGTGCTATCCAAGGGCATTCTGCAGAAGCTCTTTGGACTCGGCGTGCGAGGCCATATGGGATGGCTTACTTTTGATTTTCTGAAAAATAGGTATTTTAGATTTTGCGTAAGCTCAGTCGTATCGGATTAGTATCAGCAACAGAGCGGCATAACCCAGGGTTCTGTGATCTCCATAGCCTTGGTTGCGGTCATGATCGATGATATTGCAGAAACTCTTCCCGCTAACATACGTCAGGGACTTTTCGTTGAGGACTTCACAATATGGGTGAGAGCGTCTACTACAGCAGCTGCGCAGAGGCGGATGCAGCCTGACCTTAACACTTTGCAGCAATGGAGCACACGTAATGGACTGAAATCTTCAAATACAAAAACCAAGTAGGTATATGCACTTCTTTAACACGCGCATTGACGGGGGCGGGTACCTGCCCCCCCTCGGGTTTTTCGGAAACAGCAGAAAAACGGCAGCGCGTGTGTGTGTTGGGGTTTAGGGCGCCTCAGCGACTAGGCTATGTCGCGCCCATCGTTATAGTGACTTCTCAGGTGCTAACAATCAGTTCAGTGTTTTAAGGTCGCAAATACAACCGTCTAGGGTTTACACACCACTATTTTGTCTAACTCTTCTTGGGTTATAGATGACGTCAAACCCTACCTCGGTCAGATATGCTAAAACGCGTTTGAAATCGACTGCTGCCCTGTCGCCAAGAATATCTGGAATAGATAGTCCACGGATAAATCGATTTCTGATTACACGCAGCCCTGCACAGACTTCCGAATCCGACAGGACATGCCTAGCGCTTAGTTGTTCACCACATTGGGGGCATATGCTTGGGTCGGAGCGAGATAAATAGTGTCCATGAGTAATATAGGTGTGGCCAATGCGTAGCCGCGTCAGACACACTTCCTCCCTTCTATTTTGCCGGCTGCTGGACTCCCATCTGCCTATTGTTGGTCGGAGGCACTTTAACGTACATTCAGGTTCAGCCTCCCATCTTGTCTGCCACTCAGAATGTAGAGAGTCGTTGATGAGGACTTTGATATCCCCAGGTGGAACCCTGAACCGCCGTGGGGGAGCCAGCGACGATGCTGACTTAACAGCCTCGTCCGCTGACTCGTTCCCGGGTACACCCACATGGCTTGGCACCCATAGAAACTTAATCTCTACACCTTTGACAGAAACAGTTGTCAACAGTTTTAGAATAGCGAATACGAGCCATGATGAGTGATTATGACCAGAGCTAAGCGCTCCGAGTGAGCTGGCTGAGTTAGTGATGATAAGAAAGGGTCTTTCGGGACGATGGTTGATGTAGCGTAGAACTTGTAAAATGGCGTAGAGTTCGGTGGTAAATACAGAGACTACACTCGGGAGACCAAAACATCGACGGACTGCGTCACCAGTAAAAGCGCACCCGGCCCCAGCGGCTCCTTTTGAGCCATCGGTGTAGAGTTTGCAATAGTTTGAGTAGGAGCTGATCTTTTCAGCGGCTAGTTGGGCGAGTTCCGATGGCAGTGTCGCCAACTTTCTGTACTGCATTAACTCTAGGTCGTGTTTAGCAGAGACCTGTCGCCACGGTTCCAGGGTATGCGGTCGTGACTTGGCAATTGCCTCAAAATCGATACCGGATGCCTCCAACCAGCGTGCAACCCGGGAGCACAGTGCCGCAGCGGAACTTTGCCTACCGGATGAAAGGAGCTCAACCAGTTCATGGTCAAATATCCATTTGTATGTGGGGTGAGTCGGGTGCTGTCGGATCTTACAGGCGTATATGAGAGACAGCCGCTTTCGTCTTAGGTCAAGCGGGGGCTCGTCAGCGTCTACCAGCAGGCTCGCTCTCCGAGATGTGCGAAAAGCACCGGTGGCCGTTCTAATACATGCGTGATGAATTGCATCCAGGGGCTGTTTGGTACTCGTTAGTGCTCCGTCATAAACAACCGATCCGTAATCTATGACTGATCTTATTAATGCGCGATAAAGACGAAGAAGGGTAGTTCTGTCACCCCCGTAAGATGTACGTGATGTCATTTTTAAAACGTTTGAACGTTTCATGCACTTTTCTCTGGTTAATGACACATGTGGGCGGTAGGTAAGTCGCTTGTCAAGAGTCACCCCGAGAAATTTCGTCTGGTCTACAACTGGGATTGTTTTCCCGTACATTCGCAGGTTGATATCCGGGCAATAGCGATTCCTTCGGCAGAAGTGTACGCACACCGTTTTCTCCGTTGAGAACTTAAAACCGTTTGTGAGGATCCACTCAGTAAGCCGGTCGATTCCAAGCTGCAGCTGTCTCTGCGCTGAGACAGATGTCGATGAGCTAATCCACATTGCAAAATCATCAACAAACAGCGATTTGTCAACAGGAGCATGTATGACGTCACAGATGTCGTTGATTAAAACACCGAAAAGAGTCACACTTAGCACGCTACCCTGGGGGACACCGCCTTCCTGTTGGAACTTCCGCGAAAGCACACCATCTACTCTCACGCGAAAAAACCTCTTCCGGACAAAGTTCGCAAGAAAGTGGCCCATGTGGCCTCTTATACCCGCGTCAAAAGTTTTCGAAGTATGGCGTGCCGCCATGCCGTATCATACGCTTTTTCAATGTCGAAAAATACAGAAATGGTATGTTGCTTCAGGAAAAAGAGCAGCGAACAGCTGTATCAATGGAAACTAAATGGTCAATAGTGGATCGACCCTTGCGAAAACCACTCTGGGCATTAGCCATGAAACCGGTGCTCTCAAAGTACCATATAAGACGACGATTTATCATACGTTAAAAAAGCTTGCATGTACTCGAGGTAAGTGATATGGGGCGGTAGTGTAGGGGATCAGTTCCCTCTTTGCCCGGTTTCAATATAGGGATGATCGTGGCCTCACGCCAGGCCTCCGGAAAATCGTGTTCTGTCCAAATGTGATTGTAAAACGATAGTAGCGCCCTCCTCGAACGTTCATTAAGGTTTTTAAGCATTTCATAGTGTATGTTATCCGGGCCAGCGGCTGTGTTTCTGGTATGTGAAAGAGCTAGATTCAATTCGTCAAATGTAAAACAGTCATTAAAGGACAGAGATTCACCCGAATTAAAATCGACTGGTGTCCGTTCACTTGTGGTCTTATGGCGAGTGAAACCATGATCAGTCGTTCCTATACGCCATCGGTCCGACCAAACCATTCCAAACGCATTTGCCACTTCCGCGGGATCAGTGATAGTGGTATTATTGTACTGCAGAACAGGTAGTGTTGTAGGTACACTCCGGCCCAAAATGTTATTTATACGTTTCCATATTTCGCTGAGAGGGGTCAACCTATTAATGGCGTTGATGTATGAACACCATGATGTTTTTTGCCTCCTTAACAGTGCGCCTAGCTTGCGCTTTTGCCCTCCGGAATGATATCAAATTATCGGTCGTGGGGCGCCTCCAGAATATTCTGAACCATAGCGCCGCCGTACTCGTCATACTTTTTCCCTCATCATTTTTACAACTTTTGTGAAAATTTTAAGGTTAGGTCATCTCAGGTCAGGTCACCAGTACAGGTCAAGTGACCTGACCTGAAAAAAGTTTAAGTTAGCATAAGTCGGAGCAGGGTGAACTTATCCGATTGAAACTCATATCACATAATGGGCCCACCGAGTTCTCTAAAATATGTTCCGGTATTTTGTATATCGATGACCTAAGGTCAGGTACGAGACATGACCTCTCCATTGGAAATACATGGGAAAAATGTTTTTTACTGAATAACTCAGTAACGGATGGTGATAGAGCGTTTATTTTAGCTGCATTAGACTCGCCGTGGCTTTGCAGTTCTAATAATATGCATTTTATATAACTTGACCCTGACCTGACCTCAGGTCAGGTCAAATCCTTGATTTGACCTCAAATCGTTGATTTGACCTAGCAAGGTCAAATTATAAATCATTCGATTCGGCTTGCTGCGAGGATTCATATAGTTCAAGTCGTTTTGCTCTATCTTAACTTGTTCAGATGTAATGGCCGAAAAACTTAATTTACATGTTATCCCTATGACGGCATGTCTTGACTTCTCGTGACCTTAAATGTGACCTGACAAAAAATGGTTCAAATATTTTCGATGGAGAAGTGGATGGGCTACCCAACGCCGTTTACCGTTTCTCGCTACCTACCGTGGTTCTCGAGATCTTAGGGGGGCGGGTACCCGCCCCCTCGTCAAAGCGAAGGTGGCTCAGACCCCCGTCAATGCGCGTGTTAATAGACGTGGAGCCCGATGACCCGATGTTGTAAATTCGCGGTAGTCCGATCGACGTAGCGGAAACAAGTCATATGCGCCATACCTGAAGCAACTCCGCAAAAAATGTTTCGATACGCTGAAAATACTGAAGGTGTTTACGAGGATGAGATACGGTGCGGATAGATAAATGCTTCTGATGCTATACAGATCACTTATTCATTCGAAGGTCGACTACGGCTGACAGTGGCGGATCTAGCTGGTCGGTTTGGGAGGGGCAAACCAAGGTCAAAAGTCGAAAAGCAAAAAAAAAAAAAAACGTCACGCCGTGAAAGCTGCGCTACAATATCACTTGCCGGTAGAATTTTGGGTATTTGAGGCGAAAAGCAAAAAAAAAACGTCACGGGTTGAAAAATATGGGCTAACGATACTTTTCCGGTCCGAGGCCAAATATTTACACTGAACTTAACACGCGCCCCGCTGGGGGGCGAAATTCGCCCCCTCCTGGTTTTTTCCAGATAGCTCAAAAACGAAAAGACGCAAAACAACGAAACTTACGGTACCTTATCCCTGATCAATTTTACACATCGACCAAATTTTTAGTTAAGGTCATGTCAGGTCAAGGAGCTATTCAGGGTCAAGTGACCGGACCTCAAAACCTAAAATTACGAGTTTGAAGCAGCGCCCAGGCAACATTAGCAAACCGATCAGTTTGAAACTTCCACAATATGATAAGGTCGTTAGGGTCTACAAATCTGCTATCTCGGAATTTCGATATTGGTGACCTAAGGTGGGGTCAATTTTTTGGTCACCCCATTATAAGTCTATGGTGAAAAATAGAATGGACTCGTTTTCAGGAGGTGCTGGCTAGATAAGGCTGAAAATCCTCAAACTGTCTATTTTTACCACGATCTTGACCATAAAGTTGAGTTTTTGAGCATCTGACCTTTCAAAGGTCATATCAGGCCACGGGAGCAGAGAGTAATTGTTTTGCCAATAACTTCTTACTGAATTGAGATAAAGCTCCCATTTTGCTTGCGTTGTGTTTATATTGTCACGGGGAGTCGATTGATATGCAACATGACCATACCAGGTCATTCTGTGACCCTGAACTAGGTCCAGGTCAGGTCATTTTGACTATTTGACCTAGCAGGGTCATATTATACATCATTCGATTTGCCGCGATGAGAGGAATCCAATGATGCATAAATATTTGCTCTAGTTTCTTTGAGGGCAGATCTAGAGAGGGAAACGTACACTGCTCTGTTGTAAGCCAATGGAGCATTCTTTGACCTATGCTGACCTCAATATTGACCTGACATAAAAAGTCTTCGTATAAATTCTCTTTGTCTTGTCAAGAGCTTTCGAACGCCGGCCGTAATTTTCCTTTAGCTTTCGTGGGGAACGAGATACAGACGGGGGCGAAAAACGCCCCCCCCAGCGGGACGCGTCATGCAAGGGGCCCCAGCGGGGCGCGTGTTGACTGGTTCTGTTTGAAGTTGAGAGTTAACGCACAAGAATCTTGCTTATAAACTAAAAAGGAGTCGGGGACAAAAGGAGGTCGATCACTTGGGGGGGGCAAAAACATAGTTTTGCCCCGAGGTTTTCTGTTTGGGGGGGGCAAATGCCTTTTTTGCCCCCCCTTGATCCGCCACTGACGGCTGTGTTGTGTATGAGGCCGCGCCTTAGTCCGCGAAAAAGATTCCCGATATTGTCCATCATCACAATATCAGAATAGTAACAGGAGCGTTCCGAACTTCACCCCTAATAAGCATGCTGGTGGAAATTAACGAAATGCCGCTACAAATACGCCGTAAGATACTCACTTTGCGTTACACCATTAAAATCAGTCACCAACACACCCCACATGTCAAACATTTTTTGGCGACGCCCACCTCTGTCAGATAGACAGTGACTCGCGTGTTGCAACCAGTCACCCGGGAGTGAGACTCCGTGCCTGGCTGGCAGAGGCTTGTATCGACAGCGGCCTTGTAGAACAACATGAAGCAGCGGTTATTGAACCATAGTTCATCTCGGCAGTTAACACGAACACAGACCTACTGGAACAAAGCAAAAGTTTGTCCCCTGAATTTACGCGCCAGCTATTTATGGACTTGCGTTCGGAGCCGTTCGAAAACCATGACTCTATACAGACGTATCGAAAAGTGACGATGGCACAGGGTGTGCATTTGTTGGTGACGATGTTGAGAAGTTTTTTAGTTTGCCTTACGAAGGATCAGTTTTTACCCCAGAGCTGTAGGTACGCCATTTTTTGCTGTCTGGACCAGGTGTCTGAGCTGAGGGCGAGAAAGTTGTGCGATTTATACCGAATCGTTGTCTTTTCTACAGACATTGAAATTATTTTATTTCTATAATGCGTCATCTCTCGACTCTTATAAGGCAAAAGTTCAGAAAAAGGTCATGCTAGCGTCAAGCATGACACCCGAGGCCCCTTACCTCTGTTCCCCGTTCTAGCGGTGTACCATCCAGTAGGTATGTACATACATACACCCGGTTCCATGGGTTGGTGAGGGCCCCTGAGATGGTATGGGGCTCCTGAGCTGATTAAGTGCCTCCTGACTTGATCTGGTATTCCCGGGCTGATCTAGACCCCGAGCTGGTCGGGGACCACTGATCTGATTGTTTGTCCCCGAGGCTGATCTGGTGCCCTATGGGCCGATCTGGTGTCCCCTGAGCAGCTCTGGGACTTTTGAACTGATTGGGCCCCGAGCTGGTGAGGGATTCCTGAGCTGATTTAGTGGCCCTGACTTGATCTTGCCCCCTGACCTGACTTGAGGCCCCTGAACTGATCTCGGGCCCCCAGAGCTGATCTGGGGCCCAAGAGCGGATCTAGGTTCTGAGAGTACCCTGAGCTGGTCTGGGCGCTGAGCTTGTGAGAGCCCCTTAAGTTGGCTTCAGGCCCCCTGAGGTGATCTGGCGCCTTAAACTGTTCTGGGGCTTCCTGAACTGGTTTAAGGCCCTATGAACCTATCTGTGGCCCATTGAGCTAGTCTGATGACCTCATCTCTGGGATCAATGAGCTAGTCTAGTCCCTGGGTGAAGCATGATCAGCTCTGTGGCCCTGATCTACATCAGGGGCCCCTGAGGTGGTCTTGAATAGACAGATAATAAGAACACAAGGCCAACTCCCATCATCTCGGGGCGGGGTCACTGAGCTAGTCTAGTCCCTGGAGGCACAACTGGGGGGGATGGGGGAAGCTGCTCTGGAGGCCTCTGATCCACACTTGGGAGCCCCAGAGCTGGTCTTGAATAGATGGGGAATAAGAATACAATGGAAATTCCCCTTGTAAAACGGAGCTAACGAGGAATGAGGAATCTCTAAAACGGCTTGTGATACCTAGGCACCCCTGGTTATATAAATTGCTTATTATACTGGTGGATTCTGGGAAGAAATGATAAAAGGGCTTGTGCCCCTGAGCTCAGAGCACAGTCCCCTAAACCATGATTCTACTTATTAATTTAAATGAAGAACTAGTTTTCACAATTTTCAGCCCTATCACACCCTCTCCATCCAAACCACCGGCCTGTTCACCTTTTGTTTACTCTTAACTGGGACCGATCCTTGAGAATATGGAACTTAATAATCAAAAGGCATCTCCCAAATTTTTTTTTTCCGGCAGTAAAAATATGTTCTTCCAAAGACACTATGCCACTCCTCGTCCCACGGCGATTGTGGGAGGCAAGGAACTTAATCCGCGTTCAGCCAGGGCTCACTCGTCACGACAAAACCAGTGGGCATAACAAAGGAATTTTTCGACTCCAATATGCCTTAGCCTGCATATTGTAAAAGATATCACATGCTCCGCTGATTTCTCTGATGTTAAGTACTTGCATGAGTTGGCTGATTTGTCCTTAAATCTATCCAAAACAGTCACGTTTTGACTACTTCCATGACATTTTGATGATATTTGTTCCCTTTTTTCGGTTTTAATGGCATTTTCCTTCTCCGTCAATGATTTATTTGCATTTTCATTGAACCAAAGATGCCCAAAAAATGATATAAACAAAGATATAACAAGTTTTTTAGGTTACGTTAAAAAGTGCCCTTTTTCCCCGGGGTGCCCCTCAAAGTTGGTGTGCCCCCCATACCAAAGCTCTGGCTGCGCCCCTGTGGACCACGATTGGCTATTTCTACTAAAATGCTTAAGAAACCTGGGCATGGCTCTCATGCCATTAGAGCTAATGAAATTTATTACAGTACGCTTGATAGGAAAATGCCAGGACTTTCACTGCTATGTGGAACATAATGACCTCCCAGAGGACACCTCTTGACTTAACATGACTTGAGGTCACGAAAGGTCAGAAAGTGACCTTGTCGTATAGCAAATGGAAGCCATTGATGTGACATACACGGTGACGTTTAATTCAGAGCTCTAGCTTGATGAAGTTAAAAAGTGCGTCAAAATACTGTTTTTGATCCCTGGTGACCTGTGATGACCTCAGGTAGGTCAAAGGGAAAATATCACCCCTGGAATCCGTGAAAGGGTGGTCAAGAAGGCTTTCTGAGAAATTGGAGCATTTGAAATTATTTTTGTGACTTTAAGATCATAGGACAGCTTTTTCCATGCTTTTTCTATGGGAGAGGTCACCTTGTGACCTAACCTCAAGTCACCAAATAAAAAAATCCGGATATGCATTTTGCAAAGCCTGGAAGGGTCATTAAGTGCATAAATTTTCAAATCAGTGGCCCTGTAAAAACAATAGATACAAAAATACAAAAAAATTAGTTCGATTAAAAATGTAGCTAATGTAGAGCTCAGAGGTTAAAGTGAGGTTACCTTGGTTGACCTTGCCTGGTGACCTGACCTATTGTGGCCCGGGGTAAAAATTGTTAGCGAGGGTGGGAAAATGATGGACTGAGAAGTAGACCCCTCACCACGGTGCTGCACCTCGTCGTATTTCTGTAATTCTGAAAAAAACTTAGGGGGCCATCGTTGTTCTCCCGGTGGGACGAAGGTTTTGCGTCATATCAAGATCAAACTGTCAAAAATTAGTTTTAAATAGCTATACAAGTTGTTTTTCTGAGTTTATGATTACTTTGAGGAGTCGTTTTAGTCTCAAATCTGACTTCTATGATATTTATTTGGTTGTTTTAGAAAAAATAAAATTTGGACCCTTTTTGGACCTGCTTCTAACTGGGTTTAGCCCCTTTCCGCTGAAAAAAACTTGGCAGCCCTGGGCAGCATCTACAATCTTTAGAGCATGGAGGCACAAACATTGAAAACATTTTTTAACACTAGCGCTTCTAGGTATTATTACCGCCCCCCCAAATGTGGTGTTGATCCCCTGAGGACACGTAATGGCCAGCAGAAGAAATGCCCCCCCCCCACTGACATTTCCTTCAAAATGCCCTGGTCACAGCCCGTGTCCACCGCTACCAGCTCGCAGTGATGCAGGAGGCCTGAAAACGGGACGAAACTCATAGCTCAGTAAATAATAACCATAGGGAAATGATTTTGGGTTCAAATTGAAGCTCTCTATCAGGCAGCTCAAACAATACGGCAAATTTTATTTTTCCTCTTAACCCTCCTTTTTGCAGGGGGTCGATTCTACCCCTCCCTCTTTTTCGCGATGGGAGAAAAACGGCTCGGTTTAGCGCAATGCCACGTGGCAAGTGCAAACCAAAATCAATTTGATACATCTTGTCGAAATTTCAATCCAAGGTCAGGTCAGGTCACCGAGTTATAATGTCATTTCTAAACCAATGTAAGTCAATGTTGGTTCTCAAAACAAGGTTGACAAGAGCCAGGAGTAACTCGGCTTCTAGAGGAGTTAGATCGAGTATTCACCATTCGAAAGCTCTCGTAAAGGAAAATCTAGAGCGGACATCCATTTTGAGGTCAGGTCCATAACGAAGGCACCAGAGCACCCCTTGACACCCATTGGGCGCGCTACTTTATGCAGAGGCTATGGAGGGTTTTTTTACGGTTCTGACAGTAACTGTAGCTTTATGAAAAATTACATAGTCGCAAATCTGACCATGCAATAAGGTGAATAAGGGTAATAGTACGGGAAACAATTCATATGATTGATAATTTGATTTAATGATTGGATTTCCCCAGTTGTTAGCCGGCAAACATTGGAAGTGAAAAATGCATTCTCACCTCGTATTTATTGGCATTGAGAACACATTTAGGGGAGCGTCGGGTATTAAAATATCATCAGAAGATAACCACTGTTACACTTTAACAGCCGGCAAACGCAACAAAATGCGCGACAAGCGACTTTCTTCAAAATCCAAGAGAGGTAGCATGTACAGTCGGTTCGATACTGATTGGTAGGTATTAGGCCGCGGTCGTTTTTGCAAAATATCTCTCAAGTGATGATCCTTGCCGACACTATTGTTGCCTCACCTGCTGCTTTTCACTGGATGCATAAACTGACGTGCAAAATACTTTATAAGTCCCAAAATTCGGAAGTAATTGAGATATGAGACAGAAAATCATCGGGATCGGCGAAAACAGTTTTTCCATAATTCTCCCAATTGACGTCTCATCCAGTTTGCAGGGTCCCAGAAGAGTAATCGTTTTTAAGATATTTCTTAACACGCGCACGGAAGGGGGCCTCAGAGGCCCCCTCCACCTGTTTTTCCGAGGTGGCCGGAGAACCGCCCGTAGCCAAAAAACGATATGTGGCCACATTTAACATAATTCAATAGCGCGTCGATTGGTGAAGACTTTGAAAATCGGTCGATAACTTTTTTACTTATAGGCTTTCAAAGCCCGACCTGCATTTTGAGATCGCCGTAATCGCGCGGTCGGACCAGTTAGCTTGCATTGGAGACCGAGTGGTGACGTCATAACGCCACATAACCTGGATTATATGTCAAGGTCACCTCACATGAAAGTCAAGGTCAAAGGTCAAGGTCATATCTGCACTATCAAGGTGACTGACCACTGTGCTTCTGGCCAAATGACGTTACCCGGTCTGACATATTATGCTATGACGTCATTGATAGGGTACCCCAATACAAAAGCAAAGGTCAAAGGTCAAGGTCAAAGGTCATTGGGAAAGGTCAATCCTCATTTCCCGCTAAACAGTGTTAGTCAAAGTGTACATTATAAGTAGTATACCATATGGTGACCTTAAAGGTCAATGACTTTGAATGACCTTGACCCAAAAATTGAGGAAGCCTCTTTGAGAGCTCTTCTCTATGAACCTGGTCCGCCTTTAGCTTATTCCCGCCATTTCCCGCATAATCACAGCATTTACCAATCGGTCCCCAGCATGGCCAATATTTGACCTTTACGACCTCGTTCGACCTTGAATATATTGACCTAGGTCAATGAAAATTGGTCATCATGTAGATCACCATAGCCCCCACCCAACTCCTACGTGTCGTTTTTCTAAACCTCTTAGTTTCCGAGATCTTAGGGGGCCTACCAGGCCCCCTCCAGTGCCCGTCAGTGCCGGACCCCCTCCAGTGCGGATGTTAAAAGAGCTGACACCACTTATCATTGTGGAACCGGCTGTACATACATACAAGACAGTCAGTTTTAACAGGGGGCGGAGGCCATAGATTAACGGAAAATCGGTTAAAAATAACATTTTACAAAGGGGAAGAAAGTGAACCGAAATTAAAATATGAATTTTCTTCTTCACGGCCTAATCTCGCTGTTCCCTAATAACTATTGAACATGCTATCGTTGTCTCAATTTACCCTCCTCCTTCTAACTTTATTGCCTCCTTCAATTAGAGGCCGTCCATCAAAACCGTTACGCATATTTAGTGATTTTTACCCCTTTTCTCCCCCATTTTAATGTGTCATTTGATTAGAGAAATGAAATAATACTCGTCGATTGGTGGATGCCGCACGCGTCATTGCCACAACCTCCCGCCGACTGCGGGTAGAACATGCGCTCACTAAAACTGTCTATAACTTTTTCGGCCGTCGGTTGCCGACCTACGGATTCCGCCAATGTAAAGAAGACTCCTTCCAGAATACATGGTATGATTTACTAGCTGATCCTGACTGCCTTTTTTTGCCAGTCTAAGGAAATATTATGTATGTTATAAATTTTAGTTACGAAACATAGGCTTATTAAAACGAACTCACTGCATTCTCCGGAGCAGCTAGAACCGTATTTTTGTAACCAGAAGATCGCAAACATCCCAAGCTTCGCGGTAGTATACGTTTTTTCTGAGTGGCGAGGTATGAGCACCTGGTATTAACGTTTTAGATCACACTATTATTTCTGACCAGATACCCGTATTTAGCGAGGCAGAATAGGTTTCAAGTTTCAGCTCCTGTGAAACCAATGTGGTACGCTAGAGGATGAAAATAATGATGGTTTTCCGGGTCCCAAATAATTCTCAAACGCATCGAATACATTTGATATTAATTCTAGAAAGTCATTTTTGGCATCTTGGTCCCGTTTTATAGGCCCATTTTCTGACTATTTATGACCAAGGAGAGGAGTCCGAACACCCTCAAATTTGGCTGACGTAATGCGTGAATAGCCCGTAACTGGTTATATTGATTGAGCAGCGAGTGCGTGATTTCTCCGCCGAGCTATAAGAAACAGGTACGCTATCTTCGTGAGATATTGTTTGTATAGGTGGCGGGAGGTTGTAGAATATATTCCCATTGGTGCCAGGATCCAGGCAGGGTCTTTAGAACCAGTTAAGGTGGCTAGCGAAGTATGTAGATTCCGGCTTCCAAGCTCTCTGTAAAATCAACTTTAGGGCTTTCAACCACCGACTGCTGATGTCATATGGTGTTGCCAACTCTCACCCTATGGCGGGGTATCATGGAGATCGGCAAGACTTATGCAGAATGCCCGCCCAGAGATTTGAACCCGGGTCAGTGGCCACTACAAACCACTACATCACCTCGAAGCTGTCTTGTTGCGAAACACCAGGACCGCGCTCGGCACAAAGCTGCCATGTCGCTGGCCATTTAATTTCGGTTCGAGTGCGACTTGTTACTTCTCATATTGTAAAATATATTACGGCAATGCGCTACAATTTTTGTGACGCGCAAATTTCGATAGCCAATAGATACATGTACGCTGCATCGGTAGCTCAGTTGGTGGAGCGCTGGACTCCGGTCCGCTGCTCAGGAACATGCAGTGGTAGTGCGTGTGCAGGCTTGGAATTGGTTCTTCTGAGCGCTCCGGCGCTCAATATTTATCCGACGTCGGTCGACCGGCAACTGACTGGTGAGAGGATGACCTAAGCGAGGCGGCCATCCTTGTGCTTTGTGGGACGTTAAACATTGGTTTCTATATTAATCCCTCATTGCGGGAGTTGCTCGTTCGGATGGTAAGGTCGGGGTCTCCGTGACAAGTCCCTTGATGACTTAAGCAAGGCTTCGACTCCAAAAACAGAACTTGGAAAAAATAGAAAAAGAGTAAATGGTTGCCACCACTCGCCCCTCCTGTCCTTTGCTAACATCGGAGGTGAACTGCACCAGGATCAGTTCAGTTGTTTCCATCCGCCTGTCGAAAATAACCCGTAGTGACAAGCCCGAAACAATAACAGTCTACTACATGTGCCCTTCGGTCGTGTAGATACGGTAAAACGAGGGATTTTCTGCCGTTCGGCTACCCATTTTAATTCTTATGTGGCAGTGTGCCCGGAGTCTGACCCTTTTAGTTGCTCTTTTGGGCAATTTAGATCTCAGACTCGCCAATACATTATGCAGCTGCCCTTGCACTGAACAACGACTGCAGATTTTAAATGTGCCTTTTTGCACACATTTTTATAGTTCGTGTTTTTCTGTACTTTATTTTGTATTGTATGAGCTCATTGTGTATATAATAATGTATCTTGTTCCACCAGTTTTATCTAGAATGGTTTGAGCTGTCATTGGGTACGTACACCTGTTGCTCATCAAACCATAATAAACAATAACAACAGTTTGACTGTACCCATGTAGGTGCTGGTTCTTCTGTCCCCTCCCCACTCCCCACAACAATGCGAAATCATTAAAGCTCTTTTTTATTAGAATACAACATTTGTCGATTACGCTGTGCACAATAAAGCGCCACTTTACCACGTGGCAAGCGGCTGGCCACTGCTCCTGGCTTCATCACTGGCGCTCCTAAACAACGATTCATCCAGCGTCAGTGCAGGACGTTCCAAGGCGCAGGAGCCTATACACAAACCGAGAACACGATGCTCTCGGCACTTGTGGGACCGTCGTAAATAAAGGAAAGCAGTCCAACACCATCAGCACCCCCTCGAATGGCATCCATCGAACCTGAGGAAGGATTCTGTGGCGTCCTTTCAGCAACCCGAGTTGCTACCCGCCGGCGTCCTTCTCGGTGGCCGAGCGCGCATTTTAGCTCGTGAGCGGGGTGGGGGTCCCATGAGGTCTGCCATATGACAATACGCCTTCTTGCAGTGTCGATAGGGGCGAGAGCCCTGCAAACGTGCTAGATTTGGCATACAGACGATCTACGCTGACTAATGCTGACATTTGTTCTACCCAACGTTTTCCTTGTAAAGGCAAAGGATAAAATAGCTATTTGATGGTCAAGCGTAGCCAAATGAAGCTGGCCTAAAGGCGCAAAACGGCAAAATTGCCACATATCTAATAATGAATTGAAGTGATAACTAAGTCATGAGTACCTATAGGAGGAAAAGCAGCGACAGACACCGATTCCAGGAGTCCCCAAAAACAATGGCAAAGGCCATACCGATCAGTAAGCGCAGGGAAAGAAGCTCAATAGTACAATATCTATTCTGAAGATTTATGCTTTCATGTTTTGCGAGCTTGAGAGAGTTGGAAAAATAAGGCTGTAAAAAAGATTAATCCTTCCCACTCGCTTTCTATCTGGAAGCATCCAACATTGGCCTGGGAACCTCAATTTGACGTGTGCCACATGAGCTCTCTGTGCCACCCTATTTCAGACTTGTCAAGATACAATTGTTTACCACCTCAAAGACATAGACGTTGAAATCGAGTTTGTAAAGGACCTCGAGGCTTAGGTGCCTCGTTTAAATTCGGGACCCACTGGGCGCGGGGTGGGTAGGCGCGCTGCTCCGCAGGTCCGCCTGGCAGGCTGCTGCCCCCGACCGCCCAGTGCGGCGCTGCGACATTACAGTCAACCCCCAGCCCTGAGCTGGTCCGCCAAGAGGCACACAGCGGGGCAATGGCCCCAAAACTGGCGGAAAATGACAAAAGAAAAGCCATGACATGTGCGATAACGAAATGGTACCTCCTAGCCTCTCAAGGACTGACTGTCACGATCTCAAATGCACACAGCTAGGTAGCGTGGTACGCGGGTACAATGGTACATTGGACTCGCGCCGGTACAACCTTCCGCGCCGAAGCGGTACACAGGTAAAAGGAGACAGCGTGGGACGAGACCATCGCGGCAGAAGCGTCCGTCATGTCTCTGCGTGGACACGGTACACAGGCACACACACGACACGGTAGACAGAGACTCGGCGGCCAGCCCATGGTCAACTATTAGTCCCAACGTCCGCATCAACAGGCATAGCACAAAGGAGAAGCACACGATATTGTGCCCTCTGCATCACCCTATAATCACGTCAGACACTGGTGGAGTTTCCTGGGCGTGAATGTGATGACGCTGCGCGGCTGAGCCCGTCGGTCTGAGAGTTCTGACCACACCTCCAGATGTCAGCACAGTCGCAGTCACCCATCACACACGCCAAACGTCAACATAACATACTGCTCAAGCCTTCATACACCGACCGACTCAGCAAAGGGAGCACCGATCGTACATCAACACAATATGAAAGAATAAAAACACGCCAAGGTCTCACAACACATTTGAAGATACTTGTCGACGCAAAGCTGAAAGCCACACATTACCTAATCAGGGAAAAGAGACCGCACAGCCAGTACCGCACCTACTCCGATCCCGCCCCACCATAGGCGATTACACTTAATTGGAAAAAATGACATCATAAACTATGGATACGGCCTCAACTTCAAGGGAGAATGAGAGGGTTGATTCATCCAATTTTACCCTACAGAAAGCAACAATGAGAGAAACGGGGAAACATCGAGTTTTAGCCCCGCGACCGATGATGGAAGAATGTACGTGCAATTCGGTGTCTCTTCGAAAAGACGGGATAATTATTCGATAGTATCTGGATGGATATACAAACATAAGTCCTACCTCACGAACTCTTTGGAATGCAACGGTGCATTAAATCATTCATTCGTATAGAACATTAAAATACAAAATATACATGCTATATAATAAAACGTAAAGGCGGGTCTATTCCAAATCCTGTCATGACAGACGCGACTTTAGCCACAGACGTCGGTTTGTTCCTTAAACCCGTTACATCCTGCGAGAGCTGCAGTCAGCGTATCACTAACCACACCACAGCCTTCTCACAGTGGCTCAACCCGGGTGCGAATGACGACAATGCAGCTATATATAATAGCTATAATAGTTGCCGACTCCTTCGCCGCACTGACCCGGCAACAGACCCGACTCCCCACGCCGCGCTGACCCGGCAACAGACCCGACTCCCCACGCCGCGCTGACCCGGCAACAGACCCGACTCCCCACGCCGCGCTGACCCGGAAACAGACCCCGACTCTCTCGCCGCGCTGACCCGGCAACAGACCCGACTCCCTCGCCGCGCTGACCCGGCAACAGACCAGACTCCCTCGCCGCGCTGACCCGGCAACAGACCCGACTCCCTCGCCGCACTGACCCGGCAACAGACCCGACTCCCCACGCCTGGCTGACCCGGCAACAGACCCGACTCCCTCGCCGCGCTGACCCGGCAACAGACCCGACTCCCTCGCCGCGCTGACCCGGCAACAGACCCAACTCTCCACGCCGCGCTGACCCGGCAACAGACCCGACTCCCTCGCCGCGCTGACCCGGCAACAGACCCGACTCTCTCGCCGCGCTGACCCGGCAACAGACCCGACTCCCTCGCCGCTCTGACCCGGCAACAGACCCGACTCCCTCGCCGCGCTGACCCGGAAACAGACCCAACTCCCTCGCCGCGCTGACCCGGCAACAGACCCGACTCCCTCGCCGCGCTGACCCGGCAACAGTACACTAGCTCTGGCCCATCGACATCTGGAACCCCAGAGAATACTGTCCTAACAAAATTCAATACGTTTTAGGTTATGACAAAAGTGAATAAACCATGAGGATGGGAGTGATATCCCTATCCTTTCGTGCAGCGTATCAACAGTTCCGCGATAGTAACAGCTGAAAAACGGCGGCACCATTGATAACATTCAGTCGCGCATGATATCCATCAGAGCATAGCTGAGACGACAAAGTTAGTTGGGCTTTCGGGCGCACGAGCCTCTTAGGTTATATAGCGCCCAGAACAGTGTCGACGGAGGCGACAAAGCGGACTGGTGTTTCCCTGTTGCTATTTGCAGCACATTGCGCCAGAGCACATCGCGACTGAAGCGGCGGCCACTATTCTGGGGCGGGCGGCGGCGGTGGTGGCACCACTCAGAGGGCGGTGGTGGCACGGCTGAGGCGGCGGCGGTGGTGGCACCACTCAGAGGGCGGTGGTGGCACGGCTGAGGCGGCGGCGGTGGTGGCACCACTCAGAGGGCGGTGGTGGTGACGCGGCTGACGCCGTGCACCAGCACGGTGGGCGGCAGCTGGTGGGTGAGAGTGGTCAGTCGCCGCAGGTACTCGTCGCTGCCGGCGTCCACCTCGTCGGCGGCGACGCCGGCCGGCGCCGGCAGGTACAGGTAGGTGATGGCCGTGCTCGCGCACTCGTTACGGATCCGCTGGTTGATGCTGCGACACAGAGGCGTAGCAAAGGTTGTGAAGGTCGGGGCATGGGGCCCCAGGTAGATGCCAGGCTGAACATTTTCTTAAAATACAGCTGCAAATAATGCCCCTTTCAAATAAATATCGAAAAACGGCGCGCCGCATTAGATCCAACTCAACCTACCCCGGAGTTAATGTATTTGTTACTTTGCTCCTGCTTTCCGACCTGGAGCACGCGCCGATATCGGGGCCTTTGCCCAGAACATACTCTTACCGAGACATGCCCGGGGAGAGACGACCCTTTGTGCGCCACATTTTTCCTCGCTTGGTGGCTGGCAACCGTCGTGGCGGCAAGACTGCGGTGAGAGTGTAAGCCTACCCCATGCCCCGTGGGTCACGGGAATTGAACCCGGTACCTCTTGCTCAGGAGTCAGATGTCATTCCCTGAGCTACACAAACCGCAAGCTACTGAGGCGTCAGCCAGTACCAGATCTGATTTAAAACCGGCGAGTGTTCGATTCGGGAAACGGCCTGAGGAGACTCCAACCTTTGAGCGCGGTTTCCGACATTACCTCGGCACTGCCACTTCTGACGCTTTGATTGAATCATGCCTAATTTTTCCCAACTCATAATTGACCTACATCCAGTCATGCAGCCCGAGGAAATAATTGACCGTTGTACCAGTTAAGCCTAGATCATCCACACGGGCTGATAGGCGGGTATGTATGTAGAAAGCGCACATAGCTGTACCGAGCCCCACAACGGGCTGCGGCTTGGCACACGTTTCCGGTCAGCTCCTGAATGTCGGGAATAGTTTACGTGAATTTTATTAAACACAGTAAAATGTCTTAAATTTCCCCGACATTGTAGTCACTGTACCAGCTATGAATTATCAGCTTGGATAAATACAGGTGATTTTCGAACTGGATAATTTCATACACAGATAGCCAGAGCAGACATGTTTCGGGCTCCAAGGAACGTCTCAAGCCGGGCCGGTAGTCCGTTTGGAAAAACCCGACATTGACACCACTACTAATTCCTACCCATGGGCCTACCATAAACATTACTGGGACTAAGGATTGAGTAGTGACGAATTGAACACTGGCGCATACGTCTTACATGCAACCACCCGAGCCAGGAATGACCTCTGCGCGATATCTGTGTGCGTGTCTGCCCGGAGCCGTCCGGGTGTCCGGACTGAGACCGCCGCTGTGCTGGGGTTGATATGGTGGCCGGAAGCAGCTCTTACCTGGTGACGTACTCCTCGGTGGCAGTGGCCACACTCGTCACCTCCGTCCGCATCTCGTCCAGCACCCGCACCACAATCTGGGACACGGGACAGCACGCTCGTCACCTCCGTCCGCATCTCGTCCAGCACCCGCACCACAATCTGGGACATGGGACAGCACGCTCGTCACCTCCGTCCGCATCTCGTCCAGCACCCGCACCACAATCTGGGGCACGGGACAGCACGCTCGTCATCTCCGTCCGCATCTCGTCCAGCACCCGCACCACAATCTGGGGCACGGGACAGCAGGCTCGTCACCTCCGTCCGCATCTCGTCCAGCACCCGCACCACAATCTGGGACACGGGACAGCACGCTCGTCACCTCCGTCCGCATCTCGTCCAGCACCCGCACCACAATCTGGGACACGGGACAGCACACTCGTCACCTCCGTCCGCATCTCGTCCAGCACCCGCACCACAATCTGGGGCACGGGACAGCACACTCGTCACCTCCGTCCGCATCTCGTCCAGCACCCACACCACAATCTGGGACATGGGACAGCACGCTCATCACCTCCGTCCGCATCTCGTCCAGCACCCGCACCACAATCTGGGGCACGGGACAGCACGCTCGTCACCTCCGTCCGCATCTCGTCCAGCACCCGCACCACAATCTGACACACGGAAACTGAGACACCTTTAAGTTCTATATCAATTTATTTCTTTGAGTGCTCACGGGCCACATATCATTAACAAACTCAGATTAGCATATAACTCTGCTAGTCGGGAAAACACTACAGTTGCGCCAAAATACCATACCATATTAAATACCATAATACCATCGTAAAACAGAATACGTATTAAATAACAGAATAAATCCCATAGTAAAACGGCGCAAAAAACTTCATCCCTGATGTATACATTAAATACTGAGGCAAAAAAAACGATAAAAGCGTTTTCAAAAATTATCTATAATCTAAATATGTATCCTAGTTGTAAGAGTTGAAGGGTCATTCTAAAAAGTAAAGATAATACTTCCTGGAATCGGCGTAAAACTCTCCGCTTTCACTGAATTCTCCCAATGCATATGCAGGAGACTTCTGCCGTTTCTCATGCGAATCCCCTGAGACTGACCTGTCCCCTGATGCGCATCTCCCTGAGACTGACCTGTCCCCTCTCCCTGAGACTGACCTGTCCCCTGATGCGCATCTCCCTGAGACTGACCTGTCCCCTCTCCCTGAGACTGACCTGTTCCCTGATGCGCATCTCCCTGACACTGCCCTGTCCCCTGATGTGCATCTCCCTCAGACTGACCTGTCCCCTGATCCGTATCTCCCTGAGACTGACCTGTCCCCTCTCCCTGACACTGCCCTGTCCCCTGATGTGCATCTCCCTGAGACTGACCTGTCCCCTGATCCGTATCTCCCTGAGACTGACCTGTCCCCTCTCCCTGAGACTGACCTGTCCCCTGATCCGTATCTCCCTGAGACTGACCTGTCCCCTCTCCCTGACACTGCCCTGTCCCCTGATGTGCATCTCCCTCAGACTGACCTGTCCCCTGATCCGTATCTCCCTGAGACTGACCTGTCTCCTCTCCCTGAGACTAACCTGTTCCCTGATGCGCATCTCCCTGACACTGCCCTGTCCCCTGATGTGCATCTCCCTCAGACTGACCTGTCCCCTGATCCGTATCTCCCTGAGACTGACCTGTCCCCTCTCCCTGAGACTGACCTGTCCCTTGATACGTATCTCCCTGAGACTGACCTGTCCCCTCTCCCTGAGACTGACCTGTCCCCTCTCCTGAGACTGACCTGTCCCCTCTCCCTGAGACTGACCTGTCCCCTCTCCCTGAGACTGACCTGTCCCCTCTCCCTGAGACTGACCTGTCCCCTCTCCCTGAGACTGACCTGTCCCCTGATGCGTATCTCCCTGAGACTGACCTGTCCCCTCTCCCTGAGACTGACCTGTCCCCTGATGCGTATCTCCCTGAGACTGACCTGTCCCCTCTCCCTGAGACTGACCTGTCCCCTCTCCCTGAGACTGACCTGTCCCCTCTCCCTGAGACTGACCTGTCTCCTCTCCCTGAGACTGACCTGTCCCCTGATGCGTATCTCCCTGAGACTGACCTGTCCCCTCTCCCTGAGACTGACCTGTTCCCTGATGCGCATCTCCCTGACACTGACCCGTCCCCTCATGCACATCTCCCTGAGACTGACCTGTCCCCTGATACGCATCTCCCTGAGACTGACCTGTCCCCTCTCCCTGAGACTGACCTGTTCCCTCTCCCTGAGACTGACCTGTCCCCTGATGCGCATCTCCCTGAGACTGACATGTCCCCTGATGTGTATCAGTCCCTGAGACTGACCTGCCCCCCTGATGCGTATCTCCCTGAGACTGACCTGCCCTCTGATGCGCATCTCCCTGAGACTGACCTGCCCCCTGATGCGCATCTCCCTGAGACTGACCTGTCCTCTGATGCGCATCTCCCTGAGACTGGTGGCGAGGCTGTCGTGCAGTCGGGTGACGGAGGCGGCCGGTACACTGGAGCTCACGCAGAGGAACACTCGCAGCCGCATCGTGGTGGCCCGGAACGCCTGGGTCTGAGGACCAACACGGCGCGCAGGTGAAGGCCGAGCGGCCGTGGATGGTGCTCGGTCAGACAGAGCGCGCTAACAACGGAAACAGACCCTTCAGAGGCTGGCCCCTGCGATGTCCGATGCGGCGATTTTAGACGACGGAGCAGAAAGAAATTGGTAGTGCGTTTTATCTTACCCACAAGATAGAATTTGACATCTATGAATTTCCATGTAACGGGCGAGCCGGAACAATGAGAACATAGATAAATGATAGAAAGAGATCAGACAATCTATTCATGCCGTCATCATTTAACAAATTGCACCAAATGGTATGCCTTTACTCCAAAGAACCAGCATTTCAAAATCTAATTAACGTGTATTGGCACAAAATGGCCTTCGATGCTGCAGGGTTTCCCTTGGCTTGGGAGCAGCAGTGAGATTATCAGTGAAACCTTTACATCATGTCATGCATTTATTATTGAGAACATTAAAAAAGCCAGCGCCCCGGCCGATAAATATACAAAAAAATAAAACTCCAAGGTAATCCTTGCAACATATTTTAACTGCCCAAACATTTTACACGGGAAATTAGCATGATCTCAGTCATATTCACGCTTCAATAATTGCGACGACAAGGGGGTGGTGAACAGCCTTTTAAACATATCACCCCTCAGCGATATATTCTGCGAGTCGCTCAGGGTCCTAAAGAAACACATAGTCGTGTTTGCAGCCACAGAGCCAGCACTGGTCTGATGTGTGCATTTATACTGTATTTAGGTCTCCATGTGTTTTTAATCCTACTGACTTCACCTGTTATTGGGTTTTTAAGACCTGTTGATGATTCAACACAGATACAACAGAAGTGGTGTGCGGCGTACAGCTTACACTGTTATTTTCTCCCACGCAGCTCCAAGCACGCGCTGTATATAATTAGGGAGCACCACACCACACAGTTCAGCACACGCTGTGCACACCTCACGACGACGCGGTGGACACCTGCAGCAGGAACTGCGAGGTGACGTCATCGTCCCGTCAGTCAACTCACCATCCGCAGCACGGTGGACACCTGCAGCAGGAACTGCGAGGTGACGTCATCGTCCCGTCAGTCAACTCACCATCCGCAGCACGGTGGACACCTGCAGCAGGAACTGCGAGGTGACGTCATCGTCCCGTCAGTCAACTCACCATCAGCAGCACGGTGGACACCTGCAGCAGGAACTGCGAGGTGACGTCATCGCTGGTCCACATGGAGCTGGTGTCGAAGAAGTTCACCGGCCACGCGTCAATGTACACCACCTCCTTGTTCTTGCTGAAACAGGCGGAGCAGCACCGGCCGTGAGATGGCGCACCGCGGCAGTCGGCTGCTCCAGAACGGCTCGGAACAGGGGGCTCTGCACTATTGCGCTGACACAACCTGTCACCACGACACTCCTGACAGTGCGGTTGAAAACAGAAGCCAAGGTGCAACTTTGCCAAGAATACAGCACCCGAACTATTGCCAGACAAAAACAAGCATGCACTTAAACAATGGAAGACGAATTCAGTGGAATGAAGAAAACAAAGAAAACATGAAAATGAGGGGTGTTTTGAGCCTCTAGAATACATCGCCAGGCCCAGCGGGAAGCTCCGCTACCAATCCAGGCACCACTCCCGCCCGCACGCTCACAGCCGCTTGGTGAGAGCCTTCTTGTCGAAGTTGTGGAAGTAGCGACAGAGGCAGACGTTCTTGTCCATTTTGATGAGGTCCCGGATCATCTGCACGTACTCGACAGTCGATACCTGGGGATGTGGGACCATGACTAATCGACAGTTCTTTCGAGTTTCCGCCACCTCGGGTCAGGCGTTGAACGGCTTTCGCCACAGAGTAAGCTTTTTGACAAAAAGCACAGCAGGTGACCCCGAAAATTGGCACTCGCTTTGAGAAAGTCGATAGCCAGGCTGGGATAAAAGGGCTATTGTATGACCCGAATCAGGTTATTGGAGGGAGAACAGCAGGTAAAACGAATAATGTATTTCAGGGGTGTGTTAATTAGTGAGATAAAAAGAAAAGGAGCCCGAATGTTTTGATAAATTCATGTGCACCTAAATGACACGCTCCAGAAGTGCGGCCTATTACTATTTCAATACACATTTTGGGGGTCAGAAACATGAGATAAGCAAGATGATTCACATGCCTTCGTTGACCTGGGAGAGACTATTGTCTGACCTGGGAGAGGCCACCATATAACCTTTGAGAGGCTATCATCTGATCTGAGAGGCTATCAACTGACCGGAGAGGCTACCATCTGATCTGAGAGGCTACCATCTGATCTGAGAGGCTACCATCTGACCTGAGAGGCTATCATCTGACCTGAGAGGGTATCCTCTAACCTGGGAGAGGCAATCATCTGACGTGAGTTTACCGTCTGACCTGGTAGTCTATTGTCTGACCTTGGAGAGGCTGCCGTCTGACGTGAGTTTACCGTCTGACCTGGGAGAGGCTGTCGTCTGACCTGGTAGTCTATTGTCTGACCTGGGAGAGGCTGTCGTCTAACGTGAGTTTACCGTCTGACCCGGTAGTCTATTGTCTGACCTGGGAGAGGCTGTCGTCTGACGTGAGTTTACCGTCTGACCTGGTTGTCTATTGTCTGACCCGGGAGAGACTATCCTCTAACCTGGGAGAGGCTATCGTCTGACGTGAGTTTACCGTCTGACCTGGGAGAGGCTATCGTCTGACGTGAGTTTACCGTCTGACCTGGGAGAGGTTGTCGTCTGGCTCGGCGCCGTCCGTGCGCAGTTTCTCCGGGTGGAAGGCAGAGTCGGGCGGACACTGGAGGTCGGACATCCGCAGCACGTCCAGCTCCCGACTGCTGCGGACGCGTCACAGCCCAGCGTTATACACGCGCCAGCAAGCTGGGCTTCCACGCGACGTGTGGCATCGTTATATGAACAAGGCTTATTGACTAAAGACTATTCCGCGTGGGTAGGGAGAAAGAAACATGCGGTTCGGTGACTGCATAAAAATGGGGGGGGAGCTTGTTTCCATCGTCTGAATACAGCTGCATAGAAGAGAGCAAAAATGGTAGAAAAGCATTGCTGTGCTACCAAGCTCCCACCTACAGCCTGTGATGGATATACCATCCGCGCCCGTCACCCACAGGCTGCAGCTAGAGCTGACACCAAGGACGGACACCTGGGCTCGATAACCGGGACGGGACGGGACGCCCGGCTTAATCACTCAGACTTTAAGTGCCGCCATCCTGGAGGGAAAGCTAGATAAAGGAGACATCGCAGGACGCCAACAGGGTGCGTGACACGGGTTTTTGGGCCGGTGCCATCTTCACCGAAGACGGCCTGGGATCGCCACCCTCACTCGCAGACTTTGCAACCGGACATGCTGGTGATGATTACACAGCACCATACCGGATCTGGTCGACACTGAATTATGAGAAGAGGTTCAATTAAATGGCCACCCTGTAGCCGAAAATACTGGCCACTCAACGCACACAGCAGAATCACGTTGCACTAGTGCTGAATGCAATTAGTTTTTTCTGATGGAAATAAGACATCTGAAAAAATAAGCACGCTTATTTATTCCCATGATTACGGTATTTCTAGCCATGATTGCGGCTTATCGGAGAACACATCGTGATACAAAGTACACCAAGGTTTTGCAAATATTATATACAACTCAGTGTTGCTCGGCAAAACATCATCGTATTTTTGACAAGCTCAAGATTGTAGCGTGATTACAAAAAGGACCCTCTGAATTCAAGTCAGCCCCACAGATTGGGTGGGCGGCGTACATTCAAATATCACTTATAGCAAACCCATTTGCTGGGAGGCCTGAAACACTGGCTATTGACGGTGCTTTGGGCCACTGATTCTGCTCCAGGTTGCACGGACAATATGTATGCAAATACTTGATTTGTGATTGTTGGATATTAGGAACGGAGATAAACTGCAATAAAAAATAAAATATGGCCTGATGCAGAATGAAAACTCACAATAAATACGCTTAGCAGAAGCTGATCTTAAGAAAATCCCGAGCTGCTTTGCCTCACATCGGTCCGTTCTTTTTACGTTGCTGTTGTCAATCTACCCGCCTAACAGAACCTTAAAAAATGACAACACTTCCCGACAACCTTCTCATTTACCCCAGCGCCAGCCGAAATGGCTTCGGAAGGATTGCTCCTCCCTTCCTAGTGTCCTAAACGAGTAAACTCCGTTTATAATCGGTTATCACTTAGCCAATCTCCTGTTAACTCAGTATGCCAAGGCTGTAGACGAAACATATCACCAATCCGGAACAATGCCCACAAGTGATGGGAAAATAAACACCCAAGCAACAGAAAATAATAGTTGGCGACAAACTTTCAAGTATGTTGCGCCATTCGCTTCATTTCCCGGAAATGGCTCTCCCGATCACTGGAAGTGAACATCGACCGAGTAAAATGCACCACAGAGAACAGAAGCAGGCTCCACACACCACGATAGCCACGGTCAGGGGGACCGAGAAGTGGAGCTGTAGAAGAACCTGAAACCAAGGACCGCCAGTTCACCGAACAAGAGAGACGCGCCCGTCCCAACAGAAGCCCAGGGTGCAGGAAAGGTGACGCGAACGTGAAAGTCGGAAATTAGGAATGCACCTAGGCGATCCTATTCAGAGTGAGCTGGTGCAGGATCCCAAACCACCGGTGCATGACATTTTCGAGACTGCTCTGGTGATCTTACATCATGTGATACGCTCATTCCAAAACAAAATCTGTCCCACCTGAACATAAAACGGCTCATGAAATTTGCGAAAGTGACGTTTTCGCCGATCCATGAGAATAATGATTAATTAACATAAATTCTATTCTTGGAATAAATTTCAATAGCTTTGGAAAAGACTAAGTTGGTCCCAATATGATTCTTCCGCAAAGACGGCGTCCGCCGCGAGATGGTCTTAACGCTTGTGTGTACATTTTTCATGGCTTTGTGCCGACTACGCATGCACCCAATGTACTATAATCTTATACCAAAATAGTTCCGTGTAGTAATATTAAAAAATGAATTGCTTTGGTACAGTCAGTGCAGCAAATTATGCAAAAGTGTAATCATAATTGCCATAGTAAACCATTATGTCATGCCACCTTCGGGCGAAGAAAGCCCCGCCGAAAGAAGTAGTCGGGCAGTGGGTGAAATGGTGAGATGCCAGTTGAGAATCAGAGGCAGGCGTCTGTCCTAAGACAAAATAACAATTAAGGAGGAGCCGGCGACAGTCCACATAGCAGCGAGGTTACAGTCCAGAGACGGGCATGATCCGACGACCAATCAGAGGGCATGGCTGGGGCAGGGCAAGCCAGACAGCCAATCACGACAGTCTCAGCGGGGGCAGGCAGGCACGTGCAGAAGAGAGGGGACGAGTCTAGGACACGGCAAACCTGGTGTAACGCGGACGCAGACTTCGCCCGTTGGCTTTGTACGTGTCCAGGTAGCTCCTGTAATACACCCACCCGCCAAGTCAGTACCGCGGAGGCGAGCACCGAAAATGTTCACACACAGGACAGACAGAGAAGGCGCCACTGGCAAACACCGCCCCCGGGCCCAGTAAGCCCCAAGAACGCGGCACAAATCGCCAAATGCCACACTGCTTACATCCATGATCACAAAGGCATCTAGGCAATGAGCAGGCCACGTCATCCTAATTTTTATCGAGTGTTTAGGGTGGTTTATGTATGTTTGTTTCTTTTTTTGCTCACCATCCACTGGCAGGATAGGAAAATACATTTATAAAGATACTATATATATTCCAATTCTTATCAATACAACTTACCCACTGGCAGGTAGCTAGCACACAATACACGAGCCAAAGAGGCATTGAAGAGAACCTACCAGTGAACAAAGTGCATAAACACCGATATATCACATATCATATACCGATATAAACTCTCTCTCTCTCTCTCTCTCTCGGTATATATCTGTATATATGGTGTAAGCTTAATTTTCGTTTCTTGGCGTGCAAGTAGAAGCCTGAGCAAACAACCAGGAAAAATAAAGCTAGGAGCTAACAGGAAAAAAGCGAAAAACTCATTTTTACAGAAGGCGGGTAGCTCGGTATAAATTACGCTAAATTTGGGAAAGATCTTTCCATGCAATTTAGCGTGTTAATGCCTTATCAAATCCCTTAGCGTGTTAATTTTGTTCCGAAGTTCATCATGACGTAAGAGGACAAAATTGGTCAACAACACAGGAAATCAAAATAAGCCGCCATAAAAACAGAATATTTCGGTCAAGATTCTAATCAAAGATTTGGATGGGCTGAAGCGAACATGAGTATCTTAATTAGTTTTCACGGAGCTTGGATACCACGAGATTCCATTACTTGAGGTTTTTGGGCGCTTCAACTGCCAGAGCAATATAGCATGATTGAATTAAAGTAGCAGGTCAATATGTTCCCGTTAACTTACTTTTTACAGCGGAAAGCTCTGAAAAAATATAAGGACAGTTCGTAGAATCAAGAACCTGAATCCCACACAAATAAAAACATCTGGTATCACAGAAGCATGCACGATAGAAACCAAATGGCAGGAAATAATGCTTGCAATTATTCAGAAGCATCTGCAGGGCAAGTGCTTGCATTTCGACAAAAAAACTTCGTTTTGTTCTATCGTCTCCGTATCTACAACGCAACAAGGACCGCACAATCCGATCTTTAATTTTTTGAAGGAATGCCTTGCAGAGAAGTAATTCAAGCAATCAAATATCCACAAAAATAGCCACAATTCTGCATACCAGTTAGGGATATTGGCTACTGTAGCAGTAACGTCACTTCGGGTGGAGTGCTGTAACTTTTGCCCCTCCCCTGAACCATGCCAAAATCATTCTCTCGATCATGATCGCGAAGCAGCGGTCTTTAGCCCTTGCCTGACCTTCCAAACAGATACACAAGGCGAATCAGGTTACTGAAAGAACTTATGGAGCATTTCACTTGAACATGTACAAAAATAATCGGATGAAAAACCTAAGAGATACCTGAATGGAAGGAGCCAGCGCCGGTTTCAAAGGCGGCGAGGTAGACGACTGCTCTTTGAACTCTTAAAACGACCTTAGGCATAGCAAAAGGGCCCTTTACGACCAATCTGAGATGTGGGTGGGGGAGGGACACCGCATACCATCCGTCCTCCTGGAGGGAATCCAAGACCCGTCTCTGGCACAGGCGCCCCCTACATAAGCACGGCTAATCGGCATCCAAATCAAATCCACCCCAGGGAAAAGCTTGCACTACGGGAACACATCGGCTCAGAAGTGCAGCTAACTCCAGGGCAATTCACCGACCAAACACCTCTTCAACATCGCCTTCACACCGGGCCAAGACTCGGCGTCCGACCTACTTTCTCAGGAAGTCGACGTGAACGTGGTGGTCGCGGAAGCCCAGGATGACGGTGTTGGGCTTCATGCCGCCCATGCCGGAGATGCGCACCAAATGCTGCATGCCCTCCCGGATGGTAGGAGCCAGGGTCAGCTCCGTGAAGGCCTTCACCTGACGGGGCGGGACCAGAGGGACAGGAGTGAGACAGTGTCCCAAAACCTGGGGTGCTGGGTGCAGAACGACACCCAGTCAATCAGAATTTTCCACTCACTTTTATATTTTTTTGCTGAATTTTCCACTCACTTCCAACAATATTTACTACTACTATTGAATAACTATTGAACAATATTTTACTACTATTGAATTTTACTCTCAACAATACTTACTACAAAGCCCAGTTCCATTGCCTCCTCTATCAACGTCCACTGGAAAAAGAGAGCAGCAGAATCGACTAGAAGATCGCCAAATTAACTCGGCTCTTATGCGCTTCTTTCGCTTTTCTGAAAGAGAATCTGGCGATTTCTATTTTTCTGGCCAATGCCTGGCATCCTTATCTCCACCGATTTCAGTGGAACAACAGAATCGAAATTCTGGCGCGGGCAAGACGCACAGTGCCCCCTCCCCTGCCCCACCGGAGAAAGTTCCCATGGGTGAACACCGCCACTAAATTCCACCACTCGCAAAATTGGTGAGTGGAAAATTAGACACCCTAGCCTTGTGTAGCCAAAAAATGAGCTGACCGCTTTGAAAGATACATTTCTGGAAAGCAGTTTATCTGTGCATATGATTTCTAGGCTTATGTCCTTGAAAAGTTGTTGATAAGTTTTGAAGTGCTGCGGCGAGGAGCATGATGATGAGTTGTTAAGATGTTCCCTGGCCTCTCCCCTCGAATCCGGAAATGTAAAAAACACTGAAGATTATATATTCGGGCACAGCCCTTCATCAGAATCGTGGAGTAAATATCAATAATTCTCAGTCCTAGTATAGCCAGACCTCGAATTGAGCTTCACACAAAAATGCCTTTAGAATGAATCGTTAAAAATAAGATTGGATGTCGTGACAACAACCATATTGGCACCTCTAACCTAAAAGTAATGCCGACAATACGACAAACCTAGAGCAGTATTTGTGACAATCTTTTCTATTATTTCAGCCAAACACTGGCTTTTGATTAACAGTGAAAAACTCGCTGAAGTACCTTAATCGGTTATTTGAATATTTCTGTTCTTCTTATTTACTATTTTTCCGTCGACTGCAGCTAAAATGCTAACCAAAAACTACCTATTAAGCACTAGTAGACGTGATACTAATTCGGTGTAAAGACTGCATACTTTCCCCTTTAAGATGATGTAATATTTTTACAATAAAAGCCTCCCTCGAATTATTTAGTTAAGATTGTACCTAGTGGTCAAGGTCAACTTTTTTGTAATTGATAAACCCATTTTCACAGCCTGCTCCTCTGGCCCAACGTTAAGCGTCGAAAGAGTATACGTGTGGCTGTAAAAAAAAACATTATAAATTTTACATTATACTTATTCAACAACCCTTGCCCTTAGTATGTGCCTCTTAAACAAATGCAACTTTTATAGCTAGTTAATGTGAACAATCATTGGTAGATACTTTTCCTCAGCCTGTACCTCTAGCCCAACGTTAAGTGTTGAATGGTTATACGTCTAGCTGCAGAAAAGTATTATCAATAATTAGTTGCATATTTCAAAAACCCCAACCCCAGTACGTACCCCTAAAATCAAAACATCTCTTTGAGCTAGTTAATCTGTTCAATCATTAATAGACACTTTTTCCCAGCCTGTACCTCTGGCCCAACGTTAAGCGTTGAAAGAGGATACATCTGGTTGCAGAAAAGCACCATCAAAGATAAATTACCTAAAAAAACCTGAGCCTTACCTGCGACCTAAGTCCATCACTTCTGACTAGCTAAACTAATTCAACCATCATAGCCCTTTTTCCCAGCCTGTAAATCGGGCCCAAAGTTAAACGTCAAAAGCATATACGTCTAGCATCAATAACACTATCAATAATGTAAGGAAGTCCTACCCCAGAACACATATACTTACGCTGATCCCTCCCTTACCTCTTAAGCCACTGCTGTTAAGTGATAGCCTATCCTAGACCCGCATAATAGGCCAGGACGTACCTTGTACGTTAAGGCTGGGATGACGATCCTGAATGATTATGGAATACTAGGACTGAGAATTATTGATATTTACTCCACGATTCTGATGAAGGGCTGTGCCCGAATATATAATCTTCAGTGTTTTTTACATTTCCGGATTTGAGGGGAGAGGCCAGGGAACATCTTAACAACTGAAAAGTTGTTTTTGTATTTCTGGTACCGAGAATAGTGAAAAACCATTTTTGGTCATCTTGCTGTTAAAAGCAATTATCTTGAAATTTGTATGGTAAGCAGCATATTTTTGACATTGTATCGTAGAAAATTAACCATTTATTGCGTAGAAAATAATTTTTATCCATATTAGCCCTTCATTGCTGCGTCCACGCCGTGTGACACCCAAATCCACTCACGACACCCTACGACACCCTAGGCATAAATACGCTGATATTTAAGTTTAACTTAAAGTGTCCGGTACTTTAATACATTGAAACTCTACATTTTCATTAAATGATTTTTTTGGGCAACAAGAATGCATCCAGTTACCCTTCAAACATCGGCACTTTTTTGTATGGCTGGTCTACGGCGTGGACTTACCAAAACGCCGTCTTTACATCTGCTAAATAAAAGCGGCATCTTTAGGCTTTTTGAAAGGCAGGTTTCATATTCGTTATTGACAAAACATTGTTAGTCTTCCTCTTGGTGTGCTTTTTAGTTGTATAATTTTCTAGTCTATAAGGATTTAGAAAATTAATTTAGAGCAAGTTTTTAATATGCAAATTATGTTGCTCATGCGACCGGCAACTGGATTGCGATCAGAAATTTAAATTAGTAGTTGCTTCGACGCTGTCGCAACCCGCCGCGCCTGGCTGATTGTACACGAAAGGAAGAAACAACAGAAAGGAGGCTGCATATATAGGAACCGTGGCTGCAGCAGCTTCGATTAATATTGATAGAAAGCAGCATACTCATATGAAGGTGAGTATATATGTGAAGAGAAGCAGGGGAATTGACAGGTAAAGAAAAGAACCTGTTAGCAAGAGTCTGGAAGAATTTATTGCCACGATAGAAAGTTTGTAGTTTCGTCTGGTTAGTTAAGTGTAAACCAAGGCTCTACTGGGCCCTAGCATAGGTGTATGCGAGGTGCAGTGATTGAGGCCAGGAGTGGCCTCCAAAATTCCGATAGCTATAGGTATAGGTATAGGAGGGGCGTTGTCCAGGACAGGAAAACTATACAGTGTATGCGTAGATAATTAATTTTGGAACTAGGTATTGCATGAAAAAATCCCTTTTCATTTTTCACCACCTGCCGATCTCGGAGGCCCCTCTGCAGAGTTGTCTAAGGGGGCCCTGATATTTCGTCTCAGGGGCCCTTAAAAGCTGGTCGTGTGGGAGAGGAGGGGCACAAGAGTTGGTCTAGGGAAGCCCCCAAGAGTTTTAGTGGCTCCCAGAGTTCTTTCCCCCAAGGGTTGGTCTCAGAGGCCCCCAAAAAGTTTTATATTTGTGGAAATTCACCAACTCCTTAAAAAAATTGGAGACTGCATCAGGGGGTTTCAGCTGGTAAAGATTTACCTGCTTAACCCAAATTTTTCACATGGGAATGGTCAAACAATGCTGTTTGGGGATGATTTAAAAATATTTACTTTGAGAAAATTAAAGGAAATATCCATCCTTCAGTTCAAACAAGGGCTCTGAGAGTTTACCACCTGAGTACAAAATTTGAAATTTTTCACTCCGCCATACATTTTGTGAGGAATTTTCCACTCACTCGCCATACATTCCGAGCTGAATTTTCCACTCGACACCCTAGCGCAAAACCTATTTTGGGTCACTGGACAGAGAGAGAGAGAGAGAGAGAGAGAGAGAGAGAGAGAGAGAGAGAGAGAGAGAGAGAGAGAGAGAGAGAGAGAGAGAGAGAGAGAGAGAGAGAGAGAGCGAGAGAGAGAGCGAGAGCGAGAGCGAGAGCGAGAGCGAGAGCGAGAGCGAGAGCGAGAGCGAGAGCGAGAGCGAGAGCGAGAGCGAGAGCGAGAGCGAGAGAGAGAGAGAGAGAGAGAGAGAGAGAGAGAGAGAGAGAGAGAGAGAGAGAGAGAGAGAGAGAGAGAGAGAGAGAGAGAGAGAGAGAGAGAGAGAGAGAGAGAGAGAGAGAGAGAGAGAGAGAGAGAGAGAGAGAGAGAGAGAGAGATAGAGATAGAGAGAATAGGCTGATAATAAATGCATACTTTCTAATCGCACTACATGCCACCGCTATTCTTCGGCTCACCTTTCGGGAATGTGTCTAAGAATTGTTCTGCACGTTTGTCTGCTTAGGATATTCGTTAACCGTGATCGTTTCTCTAACAGATGTGCTTATAATGGCAGCGTACATAATAGCCCGAATGCATAACAGATTCAGTTGCTCACAAGCTTATGTACTGGGCTATTGATTGAATTGGGGCTATACCTACTGACATATTACTGATCAGCATAAACACAGATCATTGGTCTGCCAACAGCCCGGACGAAGTGGGTTTCCTTAATTCTTTGCTATTTACCTAAGTATAAATGTTTCGAACGTTGTTTCCTAACATGCATGTTTGCTCATTTGTGTTCTAATTCTGATTCACGATATTGTTGTGATTCCATGCCAGTCATCTGGATGTGTAATTTTCCGTATGAACGAAGACTGCTTGTGCGGTACTGACCCATCGCAGGTGTGTTTTGCTTCAACAGCTTTTACGTCACTACATGACCACGAGATGAAAATACAGAACATTAGATTCCTACCAAGCCTAGTGTATTATTAACAGCGGTTATACTACTGGGGCATTCCAGGACAGATCGACCAAGGCTTGACACCACCATATCTAGAAAAAAACCTGAAACTCTGTCTCCGGGGTTGTTTTGGGCCAGAAACACGCCTGTGAGAATCTCAGCCCCCTCCGACCAACGGTGACCGAGTTATAGCCCGAGGCATTTTCGGGAGGTCACGTTGTAGACTCATCTTTGATGCTTCATAACTCAAAAACGCATCACCTGATTAACAAGTTTTGTATATCATTGAACTCGTCTTGAATTATAGTTTATTTTGAAAAAGAAAATTTCAAAATTTGAAAAGTTTTGACTTTTAATTTGTTTGACCTTTTCTTTTTAACCTAGCTTGACCTTTTCACAGTTGAAATTGCTCTTTTAGACACCTCAAAAATTTTTCTTCATAAAATATCTTTCGATAGCAAAAATAAAAAAATGCGTTCTTGCTATAAGTTCCAAATATTTAGCACCTAAGGTAGGCATGCAGACGGTTTTTGACCACCGCGGTAGTACAGTCTTATGTTTAACGCCGCAAACAAAGCAATTGCTTTTGTAATCGGTTGCTTGCAATCATATGGCATTGTCTTTACGAAATTTTCATCGTGCAAGTGTCAAAATATATGAGAATTAACACGCGCCCACACAAGGGGGTGGGCAATCGGCCTCTTCAGGTTTCCACAGGTAGTGATAAAAAAACACCTTCGCGCAGCGCCACCGTACTTCATGTACCTCTAACTCAAAATTTTTGCAGCTTCTGGCAAAATTTTAGGTCTGGGTCATACCAGGTCAGACCGCCAACCCAGGTCAAGAGACCTACCCTCGAAAAAACTTTGGGAGGTGCATCAATAATATCAAATTTAGCCTATCGTGGTTAGAATCACATTACATAGGTAGATCGTCTAGCAATATAATTTTTCGTAGCAGGATTTCTATATTAATAACCGGGAGCAGGGCAAAGGTCATGATCTTTCCATTAGAAATGCATGGGGCGATTGGTAAAATTTGATAACTTGCGAGAATTGAGAATTGTCGAGAATTGCGATGGAGGTTTTATTTTTACGTTGTCGTGTCTCACTTGCCACTGCAGTTTGACTAATATTCTTTTTACCCTACAGACCTAAGCCTGGCTCTAGGTCAAAGCAGGTTAATTTTGACATTTGACTAGGCAATATTATAAGATACATAATCCGTTTGGGCTCAACAAGTGTTCCAACGGTGCTGAACATTTCTTTCTACGGCTCTCCTCTGTCACCTATTATGCCGCAAAATTTAGGTTTCCACTTAGTTCCTGTAAGAAATACTGTGACCCCGAGCAGCCTCAAAGGTGACACGACCAAACGATTGTATGTAACATATTCGGTAGTGATTAAAACTGGCTATTTAGCGTCATCACTCCCAGTGCACTTTGTCATTATTCATCTGGGATTCTCGGATCCGTGTCAGCTATGAAATGATCACATTGTAAAAATATCATGAGGCAACCTGTTCAAGTGACCAAGTCGAATGCGTTACAATTTCAGGACATTTTTTTCGAATATATGAGCAGATTCAAATTACTTTTTGGGAATGAAAGCCTTTCAAACACGTTTGTTTACATTGCATGAATCCTCTCAAACGTTTGCTGTGCTGCACTGGGTCACCTTGCATCGATACTATTTTCCATCTCCGGGAACGATGTAATTGTGTGAGTTAGTGGTGCTCATAGGATAAGGTATACTTGTTTCAATTTTTGATAAAGTCGCGACATCTTTGCAAATTTTCGTTTAAGGCTGAAAGGTCCATTATTAATAAGTTCATTTGCCCTCGTCTCTTTCGAAACAATGAATCCCTTTTTATCACTTTTAATGGCTGCAATTTTTATTTTCATAAATATTGACCAAGTTATTGCCAGTTCAGTTTTTTTATAAATTTTGTCCAAGTTGCTCTCAGTTCGATTGTTGGAGCCGGAGTCTCACTAAGTCATCAATGAACTTGTCACGGAGACCCCGACCCCACCACCCGAACGAGCAACTCCCACAATGAAGGGTTGATTTTAGAAGCCAACGTTTAACGTCCCACAAAGCACGGGGACGGCCGCCTCGTTCAGGTCACCCTCTCACCAGTCAGTTGCCAGCCGACCTGTACGTCGGGTAGACTATTGAGCGCCGGATCATCTCAGGGGAACCGATCCCAAGCCTGGACATGCACTGCCACTGCATGCTTCTGAGCCGCGGGCCGGAGCCCAACACTCTGCCAACTGAGCTACCGGGGCGGCAAGGAGACGGTTTTAGGAGTAGGTGTCTCACTAGAGTCATCAAGGGACTTTTGACGGAGACCCCGACCCCACCACCCAAACGAGCAACTCCCACGATAAAGTGTTAATCAAGGAAACAAAGTTGAAAGTCCCACAAGGCATAACGAAGACCGTCTACCTCAGGTCACTCCCTCACCAGTCAGTTGCCAGCTGGCCTTCAACATTTACGGTACCTACCACCTCCCAGTTGACCTAAATTATTTTTCCAGAAGCTGCAAAATGTTGTGTTAGAGGTAGATGGAGTACGGTGGCGCTGCGCGAAGGTGTTTTTTTACTACCCGTAGAGACCTGAGGAGGCCGGTTGCCCACTCCCTCGGGTGGGCGTGCGTTAATTGTCATAAATTCTGACACTTGCACGATGAAAATTTCGTAAAGACAAAGCAGTATGATTTCCAGCAACCGATTACAAAAGCAATCGCTATGTTTGCGGCGTTAAACATAAGGCTGTACTACCGCAGTGGTCAAAAACCGTCTACATACCTACCTTAGGTGCTAAATATTTGGAACTTATAGCAAGAACGCATTTTTTTATTTTTGCTATCGAAAGATATATTATGAAAAAAATTTTGAGGTGTCTAAAGGGGCAATTTCAACTGCGAAAAGGTCAAGCTAGGTCAAAAAGAAAAGGTGAAACAAATTAAAAGTTAAAAATTTTCGAATTTTGAAATTTTCTTTTTTCAAAATAGACTATAATTCAAGACGAGTTCAATGATATACAAAACTTGTTAATCAGGTGATGCGTTTTTGAGTTATGAAGCATCAAAGATAAGTCTACAACGTGACCTCCCGAAAATGCCTCGGGCTATAACTCGGTCACCGTTGGTCGGAGAGGGCTAAGATTCTCACAGGCGTGTTTCTGGCCCAAAACTACCTCGGAGACAAAGTTTCAGATTTTTTCTAGACATGGTGGTGTCAAATTGAAATATTTTTGGTCGTTTTGTCCTGGAATGCCCCTACTACCCCAGTGAAAAAATCATGTTTCCATAAAAGTATCACCAATCCAGAGCAGTCTCACTGCAATAAAAACAAGTTCTCTAGGTCCATTAAAGAAAGAACAAGACGCTTCAGCTATTCACACATATTTCCTCCCACTCAAAGAAAAGAGCAAAACACTACGATCTGAAAATGCGGGGTACTTGACGAAACGAAAATAATGCACGTGTCGATTCACGTGGAGGATAACCTAAAAGCCAAAAGGGACAATCCATTGTTGTTTATCAAGATGCTCAGTGACAAAGATGGTCTCACAGCCTGCATAGAACCAGGACCGAGTTTGGCCCCACACCACAGACGACAAGCACCCACGTACAGAGAGCCCCACCACGCAATCCCACAGCCGTGCTTTAATCCTTCCTCTGTTCTCAAGGGAGATTTGCATTGAGCACTAGGCCGAGCCTTCAGTACTAGGTCCTCTCAATGGACACTCCAATGTATGTTATGTATGCCCAGACTGAGTATGTTTGAGTATGACTGTCTGACCCCAGAAGTGAATTAATGGAAGCCAACTGTGATAGTGACACCAATAATAGTCCCTGATTATAATATTCTAAAATATTACAATACTAATTATGTGTATTTAACAAATACATTTCCGAAGAATAATACTAATGTGAATTTAACAAGGTATACTCAGCATCCACCGAAAACGCAATCCATTCGTCATCAGTTTGTAAATACTGTGCGAAATGGCCAAATCCGTGACTTCATCGAGAAGACAGCCAAGCCAACCAACCAACTCCACACTACACAGACAACATCCCGGCTTTGGGGCGGGGTAGCGCCATTGCGTGTCATCGGCGAGCGTGCCACAAACCTTGAGATGGTCGACCAGCTTCATCCAGAGCAGAGTCTCGCCGGCACAGGGGTCTCCCGGCCTGTCGTCCAGTGACCCCACCTGACCACACACCAATGGGCTTAAAAACACAGAGCACAGCAGGGGTCTCCCGGCCTGTCGTCCAGCGACCCCACCTGACCGCACACCAATGGGCTTAAAAACACAGAGCACAGCAGGGGTCTCCCGGCCTGTCGTCCAGCGACCCCACCTGACCGCACACCAATGGGCTTAAAAACACAGAGCACAGCAGGGGTCTCCCGGCCTGTCGTCCAGCGACCCCACCTGACCGCACACCAATGGGCTTAAAAACACAGAGCACAGCAGGGGTCTCCCGGCCTGTCGTCCAGCGATCCCACCTGACCACACACCAATGGACTTAAAAACACAGAGCACAGCAGGGGTCTCCCGGCCTGTCGTCCAGCGACCCCACCTGACCACACACCAATGGGCTTGACAACACAGAGCACAGCAGGGGTCTCCCGGCCTGTCGTCCAGCGATCTCACCTGACCACACACCAATGGGCTTGAACACACAGAGCACAGCAGGGGTCTCCCCGGCCTGTCGTCCAGCGACCCCACCTGACCACACACCAATGGGCTTGACAACACAGAGCACAGCAGGGGGTCTCCCGGCCTGTCGTCCAGCGATTTCACCTGACCACACACCAATGGGCTTGAACACACAGAGCACAGCAGGGGTCTCCCGGCCTGTCGTCCAGCGACCCCACCTGACCACACACCAATGGGCTTAAAAACACAGAGCACAGCAGGGGTCTCCCGGTCTGTCGTCCAGCGACCCCACCTGACCACACACCAATGGACTTGACAACACAGAGCACAGCAGGGGTCTCCCGGCCTGTCGTCCAGCGACCCCACCTGACCACACACCAATGGACTTGAAAACACAGAGCACAGCAGGGGTCTCCCGGCCTGTCGTCCAGCGACCCCACCTGACCACACACCAATGGGCTTAAAAACACAGAGCAAAGCAGGGGTCTCCCGGTCTGTCGTCCAGCGACCCCACCTGACCACACACCAATGGACTTGACAACACAGAGCACAGCAGGGGTCTCCCGGCCTGTCGTCCAGCGACCCCACCTGACCACACACCAATGGGCTTGAACACACAGAGCACAGCAGGGGTCTCCCCGGCCTGTCGTCCAGCGACCCCACCTGACCACACACCAATGGGCTTAAAAACACAGAGCACAGCAGGGGTCTCCCGGTCTGTCGTCCAGCGACCCCACCTGACCACACACCAATGGACTTGACAACACAGAGCACAGCAGGGGTCTCCCGGCCTGTCGTCCAGCGACCCCACCTGACCACACACCAATGGGCTTGACAACACAGAGCACAGCAGGGGTCTCCCGGTCTGTCCTCCAGAGACCCCACCTGACCACACACCAATGGACTTGAAAACACAGAGCACAGGAGGGGTCTCCCGGCCTGTCGTCCAGCGACCCCACCTGACAACACACCAATGGGCTTGACAACACAGAGCACAGCAGGGGTCTCCCGGCCTGTCGTCCAGCGACCCCACCTGACAACACACCAATGGGCTTGAACACACAGAGCACAGCAGGGGTCTCCCGGCCTGTCGTCCAGCGACCCCACCTGACCACACACCAATGGGCTTGACAACACAGAGCACAGCAGGGGTCTCCCGGTCTGTCCTCCAGAGACCCCACCTGACCACACACCAATGGACTTGAAAACACAGCACAGCAGGGGTCTCCCGGTCTGTCGTCCAGCGACCCCACCTGACCACACACCAATGGGTTTGAAAACACAGAGCAGCGCCGCTCCTCAGCCTAACGAACGGTCGGTGAAGGCAACCGTTGCAACAGCTTCTTGAATATACTCCTTAGCTAAGCATTGTGTGGAAACTCCGCTTGCAGGTAAACTATGAGGTCGAATAGCATGAAGATACATATAAGGATTACTCCAGGTTCGTACAAACATGAAGTACAAATGTCGTAAAGCAGATTAACAAGCCGTTTAAAATACGACCAGTAACAAAGAATACAATAACTTGATTAATCGAGAACATTACCAAACGCATCGGCATCACTGTAAACGGCATACGAATATGGCAAGATTGCCGGAGGCTTCTAACATGCGCGCAGAAAGTTATCTAGCTTTCAGGTGTGTTGTCCATCCTTCGTCAGCATTATATTCGGTTAGATCAATTACAGCGAGATGTTTCAATAGTCGGCTGGCGTTCCGCTCTTACCTTCACGTGTGCCACGAGGAAGAGTCCGGACTTCTTCATGTCGTTGACGAACTGGATGAGCGGGCAGGCGGAGCGCGGGTTAGCCACGAGCAGCAGCATCTGGGGCCGCCAGAACTTCACGTGCGCCTTCCGCGGGTCCAGCAGCAAAAGGTACTTCCGCACCTGTCCAAACCCAGGCCCGGACACTGCTCATCTAGGGCTCCACCACATTCATCCAGCTTATCACATTGCGAGGACAATCCAAAGACCCACTCACAACTGGACAAGTATGCAACCTTACCTACAGATCATGTGGTTTTGGAACGTCTGCTGTCAGAAATATTGGCGGTTTCTGCCAGGTTTGAATGGGCCCACAGACAAACTCCTTCAGAATTGAATTCCAGAACGATTGTTGAGCAGCGAAGAACGATTTCTAAGCCGACAACAAAATGCTGACTGAAATCAGAACTAATTCTTAGAGCTTATATCACGTGAGTGATGTTTGATGCCCACCACACATCATGGGTGTGATACAGGCGACATCGACAAAACCGTCAACGTAAAAAACAGGACCTAATAAATGTATCGCGTCCCACCATCGCGCTGGTAATTTGTGGCTGGAAGTCAAAGAACATCGCCGAGGGCCATACCTGGTGGAAAATGAGCGCCTGGGAGAGTGAGCCCCAGTTGTTCTCGGTAGCCGGCGAGAAGTTATGGATGAGCACCACGAGCAGAACACAGGCAGCCACCGAGACCAGCATGCACCACCAGCTGACCAGCAGCGACATGGCCAGCGTGCCCACCATACCCGCCAGACACGTGTGCCACGTGAAGTAGGCGAACTCCGGCCTGGCGGCAGGACAAGTCACACGTGACAGCCGCAAACTCCGGCCTGGCGGCAAGAAAAGTCACACGTGACAGCCGCAAACTCCGGCCTGGCGGCAAGACAAGTCACACGTGACAGCCGCAAACTCCGGCCTGGCGGCAGGACAAGTCACACGTGACAGCCGCAAACTCCGGCCTGGCGGCAAGACAAGTCACACGTGACAGCCGCAAACTCCGGCCTGGCGGCAAGACAAGTCACACGTGACAGCCGCAAACTCTGGCCTGGCGGCAGGACAAGTCACACGTGACAGCCGCAAACTCCGGCCTGGCGGCAAGACAAGGCACACGTGACAGCCGCAAACTCCGGCCTGGCGGCAGGACAAGTCACACGTGACAGCCGCAAACTCCGGCCTGGCGGCAAGACAAGTCACACGTGACAGCCGCAAACTCCGGCCTGGCGGCAAGACAAGTCACACGTGACAGCCGCAAACTCTGGCCTGGCGGCAGGACAAGTCACACGTGACAGCCGCAAACTCTGGCCTGGAGGCAGGACAAGTCACACGTGACAGCCGCAAACTCCGGCCTGGCGGCAAGACAAGTCACACGTGACAGCCGCAAACTCCAGCCTGGAGAGCAGAAGCAATGGCAACGATGTAAACGAGTCCAGCTAGCGAGAAACAGAAGTTGAAGGTGAAGCAGCCAGTCTTTAGCCAGAAATAGGGGCGTCGGCAGCGACATACCTTTCCCAGTACACGCACACATACCATTTATACTAGTGCTCGTGGTACCATTTATAATCAGTCCCTACTTGCAACTCCTGAGCATTTGGCACACAATCAGCACGCGCGCTTGGAGCTCGCTGGTAGCGTGGCCGTGCATTAACCGAGCAGCAGATTAATGACCCACCTGAAGTTGGGTGCGGAGGCCCACTCCAGCCCCAGTGTGGCCAGGTGGACGGCGAAGTAGGACATGAGGAAGAAGATGGAGGTGAAGCGTGCGATCTCGTTCAGAGAGCCCACCAGCAGCACCAGCTGAACGCCGATGAAGCACAGCGTCAGCGCGCCGATCGGGTTACCGTGCCACGTGGTGCGGGACAGCAGACGCTGAATGTTACCTGCGGCGGCGGGGGCGGGGTAACGGTTACCGTGCCAGGTGGTGAGAGACGAATAGTGACAAGGGCCTCTTAACCCTCGCCCCACCGGGGGCGAGGGGGCGGTTTCGCTGCCACGCAACCTTTTTTCGGAATAGCAGAAAAACGACGAGGCGAAGCACCGTGGATGAGGGGCCTGGTCTACCTCTCACCTAATCATTTTTCCACCATCCTTGAAATTTTTACCCCATGTCACACAAGGTCAGGTCACCAGGCGAGGTCAACAAAGGTCACCCCACTTTTGAGCTCTACCATAGCTACATTTCTAAGCCGACCGATTTGAAGCCTCCCACACTCCATGAACCCTCCAGGGTCAACAAAATGCATATCCGGGAATTTTCATTTTTTTACGTGAGATCAGGTTACGAGGTGACCTCTCCCATTGGAAAAGCATGGGGAAAAGCTGTCTTAATAGCGAATGCTCAGATTGCTCAGAAAATCGTTCTTGGACACACTTTCACGGATCCCAGAGGCGATATTTGACCGTTGACCAATCTGAGGTCATCACAGTTCACCAGGGGCCAAAAACAGTATCTTGACAATAACTTTTGACCTAATAAAGCTAAAGCCCTGAATTAAACGTCACCGTGTATGTCTTGTCACTGGCTTTCGTTTGATATACAGCAAGGTCAAATTCTGACCTTTTGTGACCTCAGGTCATATTATGTTACGAGGTGACCTCTGGAGGTCGAACCACTGACGGGAGGTCATTATGTTCCACATAGCGGTAAAAGGTCTGGAATTTTCCTATCAAATGTATTTTACCAGATTGCAATAGCTCTGACAGCATGAGAGCTAAGCCCAGTTTTCTTAAGCGTTGCATATTTTGGTGGAAATAGCCTATCGTGACCTAACTTGACCTCTGGAAGTCATGCCATTGACATGAGCGCTTAAAAATGTGAAATAAATTCTTACTGAATTCACACGATCTTTCTAATGCACTTTGCAGATTTGCACCAGCCCCCTATTTTCAGTGCTAGAGGGGGCCATCAATGGCCCCTCGGTGGGGCGAAGGTGGCGCCGAACCCCCGATGGGGCGCGGGTGAATGCCGCAGGCGTTTTACAGCCTTGGTCTTCGAGGAATTATGTGCTTTTGGACGGATATATTGATACAATTGCTGCTTGGGTCTCATTAAAAGTGTCCTTGTTTAGCACCTCCGGGTTTTTACTATAACGAACTGGTTTAGCTTTTAATATCCACGAGACACCGAGTTTTTTAACCAAAACTTGAATCGACCTAGAATCCGAGTTCGTTGCTTACCGAACAGCTTGTCCTTGGCGAGGGCGTCCAAGACCCGGCTGGCTCCCATCAGGTTGCTGAGACTCGCAGAGACCGTGGCCAATACGATGCCTGCAACAAACGCGTCGGCTCAAACACATACTACGTGCAGCGACGTCTGCGTGTTTATTGATCAATCAAGTGCGGCGACGTTTCAAAAATTTTGATATCGCATGCAATTAATGCCGACTATAAGTACTTATCCACCCGACTTGCAAGAGCGACTCAATCTGAATGGCAGTAACCCACGACTGTCTCGACCAATTCGGTGAATTAAAAGTTACTCAATGTTCATATTCATACAATATTGTTTACCCGCCCAATCCCACAACTTCATGGAGTCACTTTTAGTACATTTTCTTTCAAACCGAAGCGACATGTTTGAGGCGTGCTTGAGCTAGTCAGTCTCTCCTCTATTTGCGCCAGTATTTTTCAATGAAAAGCCTGCCGGCGACTTGTGTTCCGCATAGCTCAGGGAGATCACATCAGTCTCTAGAGCTAAAGATCGCGAGTTCGAATCCAACTGAGTCTAGCTGAATGTAAGGTAGGTTCCCACGTAACCCTGCGGTCTGGTTACGGCCACAACCGCACAAACGAAAAATTGTAAGACAGTGAGGAAAAGGGCAAACCAGCGCAGCGAACTCTCCTCTTCGACTACTCGCACATATTTGGACACTCTAAGGTATTCTCTCCGATTTCATACTTATTATCCATAGAAGGGCCCCAATACATGAAGCGTCAAAGATCCTCAAGATCCAAGCCCCCCTCCCGTCCAAGAAAAAAACTCCAATGAACACGACGCACCGATGAAAACGAAGCCGCTCCAGTAGTTGACGTCCATCATGTAGGTGTAGTTGTTGACCAGCAGGAAGTGTGACGAGGTAGCAGCCGTCAGGAAGAACAGCACCACGTAGGTGAAGAAGGAGACGGCCTGAGCCGGCAGTGTGCCCCAGGGAATGCTTCGGCCGGGGTTGGACAGCTCCCCTGCAGACGGCAGAGTTCTGGTATCAGTGGTTTAGAACAGCGACAGATCCAGACGTTCATTTTGGAGGAGGGGGCTAAGGAGCTCAGCCCTACTCCACCTTTTCCTCGAACAGCTTCTTGCTATGTGATTACTATAGGCACTAAAACATGGGGGAGGGGCTTGAGCCCCTAGCCCCTATTGTATAAGAACTGTTTTAAAGCCCTGCAGCTTCTGAAGCTATATCGCACAGATGATTAACTAAATACTAATTGAAGTGAGCTTTAAAGGACGAATGAGAAAGAGAATAATGACCACTATAAGTGCCTCAGCCAATATTCATGTATTTCAGTTTACATCGCACATTTTCTCCAATGAAACAAGGTTGGATAATGCGACACCAGTACTAAGGGGCTATTCATAAGTGACGCCACTCGCTGAAGGGAAAGGCGGGTAGGCCGAAAAGCGACGTGCTTTGGCGTGGTCATGGGGGGAGGGTTTGGCCGAAAAGTGACGCGCCTTGGCATGATCATGGAGGAAGGGGTTGGCCGAAAAGTGAGGTGCTTTGGCGTGGTCATGGGGGAGGGGTTGGCCGAAAAGTGACGTGCTTTGGCGTGGTCATGGGGGAGGGGTTGACCGAAAAGTAAGGTGCTTTGGCGTGGTCATGGGGGAGGGGTTGACCGAAAAGTAAGGTGCTTTGGCGTGGTCATGGGGGGAGGGGTTGACCGAAAAGTAAGGTGCTTTGGCGTGGTCATGGGGGGAGGGGTTGACCGAAAAGTAAGGTGCTTTGGCGTGGTCATGGGGGGGAGGGGTTGACCGAAAAGAGGTGCTTTGGCGTGGTCATGGGGGAGGGGTTGACCGAAAAGTAAGGTGCTTTGGCGTGGTCATGGGGGGAGGGGTTGACCGAAAAAGTGAGGTGCTTTGGCGTGGTCATGGGGGGAGGGGTTGGCCGAAAAGTAAGGTGCTTTGGCGTGGTCATGGGGGAGGGGGGGTTGACCGAAAAGTAAGGTGCTTTGGCTTTGGCGTGGTCATGGGGGGAGAGGTTGACCGAAAAGTAAGGTGCTTTGGCGTGGTCATGGGGGGAGGGGTTGACCGAAAAGTAAGGTGCTTTGGCTTTGGCGTGGTCATGGGGGGAGAGGTTGACCGAAAAGTAAGGTGCTTTGGCGTGGTCATGGGGGGAGGGGTTGGCCGAAAAGTAAGGTGCTTTGGCTTTGGCGTGGTCATGGGGGGGAGAGGTTGACCGAAAAGTAAGGTGCTTTGGCGTGGTCATGGGGGGAGGGGTTGGCCGAAAAGTAAGGTGCTTTGGCGTAGTCATGGGGGGGAGAGGTTGGCCGAAAAGTAAGGTGCTTTGGCGTAGTCATGGGGGGAGAGGTTGGCTGAAAAGTGACGTGCTGTGAAACGGGATGGGTTTTTCAGGCGGCGATTTTTTTCTCTGTTGAGTTATTACGGGATTTTTTTTCGGGGAAGGCGAAGCTGCAAAGAAGGACTGAGACCTGAAGACATGACTTTTCCTTTAGGGAAGCAGTGGCTTGGAATATCGGGCTTTAAGCATTGTCATAACACAATTTCGTATGACTGTAACGCGGAGTTTGTTTTATAACTCTATTATTGTTAGCGCCTGCAATATCGCATACTGCATGATGCTAATTGATGAATCATGGGGGTTGACCCAAAAGTGATGCCATGACGTGGGGAGGGAAGGATGTGGAAGCACCTCCAAAGTGACGTCATTTATGAACAGCCCCTAGCGCATTGCAGAGTTGAGATGACCACCACTTGACCCACCGGACATGTTTGCGCCCGCCATAATTCCGGTAACGCCCGAAAATAGCACGGCGAACACGGTGAAAAAGTTGGGCACGCCGTGGCTCTCGTCGGTGTAGTCAGCACTGTATCCCGGCCACAGGTTCTCCTCCAGTGTCGCCGCACTGAATCCCGTGAACGTGGCATTCAGCCGGTACGTGCTGTTTTGCACTAAGTCGTTGGCTTCTGGGAGCAAAACCTGCCAATAACAAATGGCAAGCGATGCATGCTCTACTTTTATTTCCGCGGAGTACTACCAACTGAAAAAAACAGTCGAGCTGCAATGAGGCACGAACCAGGAGGTGTGCTTTGGCGGTTAGTGAGTTACCAGGGGGTCGGTTAGTGATTTTAAGCGTCACGCAGAAGTGATTCTAGATCAAGTTCAAACAGCAGTAACCATACAACCAAAATCGACCAACCTGAAGCGTCAAATTCAACATTGTGAGCCGAACATTTATCTTCCTGGAAACAACCGAATTCCATTTTAGTACTATCGCAGAAAAAAACAGGGCCAAACGTGACAGGCAGCTGGGAGAGCAGAATGACAAACCCCAGATCATGTATGGCAGATAATCACGAGCGCAGCCTCACCTCCATGGCACCCCGGCCGAAGCTGACCACCACGCTGCCCAGACAGACCAGCACCAGCAGCATGATGACCAGCACGGCGCGCGTGTACATGCCGGGCCCCACCACGCACACCAGGAAGTTGAGCAGGTTGACGCAAAAACCGTAGAGGAAGCGCCACCAGCGCCCGTCCGGCATCGAGGCGCCCCACGGACCTGCGCCGCCCGTCTCAGTCAGAGGAGAGGAGGGACAGGCCGCCCGGCATCGAGGCACCCCACGGACCTGCGCCGCCCGTCTCAGTCAGAGGAGAGGAGGGAAAGGCCGCCCGGAATCGAGGCACCCCACGGACCTGCGCCGCCCGTCTCAGTCAGAGGAGAGGAGGGAAAGGCCGCCCGGCATCGAGGCGCCCCACGGACCTGCGCCGCCCGTCTCAGTCAAAGAAGAGGAGGGATGGGCCACCCGGCATCGAGACGCCCCACGGACCTGCGCCGCCTGTCTCAGTCAGAGAAGAGGAGGGACAGTTGAGCGAGAGAGGACAAAAACATTGTTTACGGCTATATACTGCTATAATCATTCGCCTATCAAAGGGGACAGGGGGTTCCAGCTTTTAGGCAGTAACAGCACCCCTACGGTGAGATTTGGCGCCCGCTGATACATCACGCCGCCCAAAACGTAACGCTTTTCAGTCCAAATAGGACCCCCTCAGATCAGAAATCCTGGAACTGTCTAATGCTGTGATAATCGTTGACAGAATCATTGCTTTTAACCGAGTGAGCTATCATGGCGACGAGCCCATAATGTCATTTTACACCACCAACGCACACGATTCGCTGGCGAGGAGTAGAAAAGCCGACTGGGGCAAGCCACGCGACAAATGGGTGGTGTAACAGGCATGTGCCGACAATGTAGAGGAACCCTGGAAGCGTACCATTCGTCCCAGCCACGTTACCTTGAATTGAATTTCTAACAGCACGCGCAGGCGACATTCAGCAAGCGGGAACTTAACACGCGCATTGACGGGGGCGGGTATCCGCCCCCTCGGGCTTTTCGGAGATAGCATAAAAACGGCGACGCGTAGCGCCGCCGTACTTGACATACCTTTTCTCTCATCATTTTTACAACTTTTGTCAAAATTTTAAGGTCAGGCCATCTCAGGTCAGGTCACCAGTACAGGTCAAGTGACCAGAACTCAAAAAAGTTTACGATCGCGTAAGTCGGAACAGGGTGAACTTATCCGATTGAAACTCACATCCCATAATGGGCCCACAGAGTTCTCTTAAAGATGTTGCGGTATTTTTTATATCGATGACCTAAGGTCAGGTACGAACCATGAGCTCTCCATTGGAAATACATGGGAAAAATGTTTTTAACTGAATAACTTAGTACCGAATGGTGATAGAGCATTTATTTTGGCTGCATTAGATTTGCCTTGCCTCTGAAGTTCTAATGATATGCATTTTATCTAATTTGACCTTGAACCTCAGGTCAGGTCAAATCCTTGATTTGACTTAGAAGGGGCATATTATATATCATTCGATTCGACTTGCTGCGAGGATTCATACAGTTCAAGTTGTTTTGCTCTATCTTTACTTGTTCAGATGCAATGACCGAAAACCTTCATTTACATGTTATCCCTATGATGACATGTCTTGACGTCTAAAGACCTTAAAGGGATTGTGGCACCTTGGTCGAATCCTGGAATTTAGTGAAATTAGGCGTGCTTTTAGCCAAAAATAATGAAACCACTCATGATTTCTCTGAAAAATGTTCAATAAGCTCTATATTTTGTTTTTAAAAATACTCCTCTAGAAAAAGAAATAAATATCAGCCTGTGGATGATGTCACGATCTGGCAACCACTACCATACTTGAAACGCTTCAAGGGCTTCGATTAGCTGATGCTCATCGTGACGTCAGCATATGTCGTCACACCAGCAGCTCACAACAATGGCCGCCCGGCGACGGGCTGATGGGGGCTGGTGTCAGGTAGGTTTTAGCCTTTTTCTACCGAAATATCGAGTTCCAAGACAAATGAAATATGGAGTACCGGGTTTTCCGACTTGCTTTACAACTTGGCTATCTCAGTTAAAATCACGTTGTGAAGGTGCCACATTCCCTTTAAATGTGACCTGACAAAGAAAAAAACAATGGTTCAAATATTTTCGATGGAGAAGTGGATGGGTACCCAACACCGTTTACCATTTTTTTGCTACCTAGCGTAGTTCTCGAGATCTTAGAGGGGGCGGGTACTGGCTCAGACCCTCGTCAATGCGCGTGTTAGGCTACCTGCTTGGGCTGGCTGGTGGTTGAATTGTCCTTTCGGTTTTACATAGAACATTCGATGGAGAGCTGCAAGTACTTGATAAATACAGGTTCACGCCCTCTCGTTTCATTCACCTAAGTGCTTGGAACTACACTTCATTTTTCGTATTTGTCATTATAAAACATTAAGCGTAACGCATAAAACTAGGATTATGATTTTCTAAACCGGACCAATATACTCAATAAAAAACGGAAGCTACACAAAAACGACCAGAAACACTGCGATAATATACCGACACAATTTCAGCGGGTAGCAGCATCGCGAGCCAAACAGGTGCAGGCGCCGCCACACATATGGCCTCTGTAAAACAAGCCCTTGGCGACATTAGCAGTGGCGGCCAGGAGCACCTGTGTGATGACAACTGACCACGTGTCACCGCAGCGCGGCAACGTGTGGGATCACGCTCTCCAATGCTTGGCTTCCCAACACCACACCCCATGGCCATCCAAAGCTGAGGGGCCGCCCAGTTGCTGAACTAGCAAGAGGGTCTCCTCCAACATTGCAGCAGACCTCACAGTCGGTTTTATTTCTATGCTTCTTACATGAGCACCGTGTTTTTCCAATTGTTAGGACACGGAGAGGGGCTATATTCAGCGTTCTGGCATTCTGTTATGAACACTTCAAACTTGTCAAGGGCACAGCGGTCCAGTCTCAACCCTCCGAAGCAACTACGGAAGCGTAAACAAAGATTGTCCAGCCCAGAAAACTATATATATATATATATATATATATATATATATATATATATATATATATATATATACATATATATATATATATATATATGTATACATGGACTAGCATTTAAGCATAGGTATCTGTTCATATCCAAACGGGTCTTGACATGGGTCCAGATCTTGACCCCCCTGGATTTTGGGTCTCCCATAAGCTTTGCATACGGTTTGTATTGCCGTGCCAGCGTCAACTCACCCAGAACCCCCTTGGATCCACAAGAGATCAGTCCTGGGTCTCGATACAACTTAAGCCCGACAGACGACACAATACAGATAATGTAGAAGACTGCTCAAACCGAAACTGTGGAAGACGAGAGCAGCCGAGTGCCACCCACACTGGCTAAAACAGTGCCGCCGTGTGGGATGCAGTGCCAGCTGTTCTCTATCCAACTCTGTCACTAGCAAGTGTGAAAGTCATCCCTCAAGACGTGACGTCACCTTGTTACACCACAGGGCGGCAGATTGTAAGCTGGCTTCTCAAACAGACCGATGGTTACCGAACCAGCGCGCGGATCTGGCATCCACTGCTAACAGACCCAACCAAACACTGTTCTAATGTTTCACGGCCTGCTCTATTGACTGGGACGGAAATACTAGAAACGTGCAGCCCTGAACGTCGAAAGCGGGGGAGGATGGGGATTCTTCGCCCAAAACTATGGGACCCGACTGTGTGTTTTAAGCTTTTCTTCCGCTACCACTGCGGGTCAACGTAAATGTTCTCGACATAAGCGTTCGCGCACGGCCATGGGTGCACCGATAACCTTCGGCATCGCCCTCCATCCTCCACATCCAAGGTCATCGTCAGCTCGGACTCGGTCCCCTCAGTAGACAATCAGTGGCGACGCCCCTACCGTCGTCCACGCTCCGACCGATTACTCATAGGCCAGCGGTTCGGCCACAGCACACCCCGACAAGTCACGCGACGGAGCACCCCGCTAGCGGTCCTACACTGCATCAGCAGGCAGTAAAAACTCCCAGCTCCCCTATCGCGCATCGGCCCGGCTCCTCTGCATCCGACGTCGCGTGCGCGTGGCCGGGAGAGCGGCGTGGGCCAGGGGAATCGGCGCCGTGACTCACCCGACCGGCTTCGGTTACCGACCCGCTCCCGCCCGCAACGCAACACGTCCGGTGGCCTGCCACACAAAGGCAACGGCCACAGTGAACCAGGCGCCACAGGCGGATCCAGGGAGATGGCGCCCCCTGAAATGTCGCTTCCCACCCCCCTTCCCATGCACGCATCGGAACCCCCACGATAATATCCGGCGCCCACCACATGAGTTTTTCCGTCCAAAAGTGGCGACCCTTGGTTCCGATGGCGCCCCCATGACCATGTGTCCCCCTCCCATACCAGGCTTGCATGCAGGAGACAGGAGGCAACACAGAAAAGAGCATCTTACGACAGAAAAGAGCATATCCAATGCGTTCTCAATCAATGATAGGTACCCTGTTTTCCTATGCGCGGCAGCAGTCAGAATAGAGATTTTCCCAACCCTGACTTATTTAAAAGAGCAAAGTTTCATTGACTCCAATCTTGCTTGCTCCCTCCGCCGTTCGGGGTGGTTCGCACTTGCAAGGCATCCTCCGACGCGGCGCTTTGAAACCTACCAGTTGGTAACCGAAAATACAATCTTAGCTTTTGATGCTGGATGCTGACTAGTTACGCACGCGGGAGAACCTTCGAATTCATATTTGAATAAGCAGCTTGACTTAGGTACATCTTTCGCGAAGTGGAAAGTTCGGCGCAGATTTATTGTAAAAATTTCAGCACCGTTCAAAAGTTAACGAATACCGCGGGCGTTATTCACTTACAGATATAGCTTTCCACCACGGGGAGGGGGAGTAGGAAGAGAATGAAGCATCAGGGATGCCAACAGGGGCGGACGCAGACCGAGTTTTGGAGGGAGGCAAACACATGTCTGCCTCTCCTCCTGGAGGGGGGGACGTGCAATTTGGGTGCTCGACAGACTTCCTAGTATAAGCTACCTCTCCAAGTACATGATTGCTCTCCTGTGGGGTGGGGGATGGAAGCGAAACATTTTTTGCTCGACAGACCTAGTGTAAACATTTTTTTCTAAAATTTATCCGGCCTTTGGGGGCCAAAAGATAGTTTGGCCCCCTCCAGCGCTTTAGGGAGGCATGACCAATATGCCCCCCCTGCGTCCGCCAATGGATGCCAACAACACCTGGAGATGGCATTCGATCCTTGCGAGGGGCGTTCACTCGGCGGTAAATTTGTTGTTTTGAGGGACAAGTCTTTCAAAAGTGGTATCGGAAAGTAACGAATCTGATTTTGTCAAAAGGGCGCTCATATAGGTAAAAGAAGTATAAAGCTGACAATAGAAAAGCAGCCAAGACAAGGGCGCCGGGAAACGGCTCCTCTCCCTGAAACCCCTTCTAAAACGAATCTGCATAGGTAAGGCATTTCAGTGCGTCTGGCTTTAGGGTACGGACAGGGGACACCTCAGCAGACCCACAGAGGGGGAGGGGGCACCGCCTGGATCCCTCTGTGGTGCTGAGGCTCTTATCTGAGTACCATCACGTGCCCCCGTAAAATGTATAACACATGAACCAGTATTGAGAGTGACAGAACGTGAACCAGTTAGGCTGCGTGCCAAGTGCGGACCAGGGTGGTGCGTTTACACTAGCGAGTCAATGCGACAGTCCCGGGCACCACCGTCGCGTGCGACTGACTGTCAGCCGCCAGCACCGTGACGACATCAAGGCCGTGTCACGCCGTCACGCCCGCGTCACGGCATCACGCAGCCGGCGAAAACGCCACCAGCCACCGCCGACATCGAAAGGGAAACCCTGACAGCCGGGCCAAGTCGCCAAACTCACCCCGGGACAAGAAAATGGAGAGCATTCAGAAAATCGCCCTGAAGTTCATGCGCTTGTTTTTGCACCACAAACTCCGCAAAACTGATACCTCAACTAGCAATCGCGTACCCGCATCAGCAACGGTTCCAGGGGCAAAGAGGGCGGTGAGAGGCGGCCAAAGGCCTGTAAAATGACCGCACCGCATAGTGTAGGTGCCTTTAAATTTCCTGGAATTGTCCGTCCATTATCGGCTGCAGAAGCCCGTCCATGACTGACTGCAGACAGCTGACTATTTCCACAGGGCGCCCTCTCCGAATAAAGCTGCCCCTCGGGCAACGCTGGACACATTACTGCTCAAGCCTTTTGAAACAACCACCTCCCCCAATAAAAAGTCCAAGTTAGCGTCGGGAGGGCACCCCCGTAATGCCAAAAAGGCACCCTGATGATGGACTATTGCCGCCTTCTGAGGCTTCATCCCAGCTCCCTATTGCCTCCCCCTCCTGACTTCTGGATCCCTCCTGACTTCTGGATCCTTCACTAACCAGCATATACAAGCTCCACGGAATTAAGCGATTAGGATTATCTCTTCCTCAGATTTACGACTTGATGCTTGAATGAGGCAGGACAGAACACAAACACGTAAAAATGGTGTATGCCCGCGAAATTTCTGGTAAATAAGCGGATTTGTGTTGACCGAGAGCCGGATGTATTGAGTCACTTTTGCAACATGCAAATTGGGACAATAGTAAAGGTCAAGAGTGCATACGGTCAGATACCAGAATACACATCATTCAAGCAATGATGTCGATTTTCTGTTGACACTCAAGAGGAAAGAAAGTCGGCTACGCTATTCGAGCCCAGCGGTGATCCAGTATCTCAAGACATTCATTTCGCACATCAATTTACATGAAATATGCACCAGAAATTTGCGAGATACACTGATAACTACAAAGAGTGCAAAATGGGCCTTCCGACAACGAAATGTTGTATAACGTTACGTATTATACGAAATAAAGCCGTGGGACATTCTCCTACCAACTGACAGGGAGGCATGATCTCACAAACCAAAATTTTAGACCTGCGAAGAGTTCAGGCACCATACAATGACCTATGCGGCTTTATATAATAAGGGCAGATAGACCTCACTTTCATGAAGTTTAGCTCCAATCTCATCCTCGCTGAACAGCGAACAGTGAGCTGGAGTAACGTTTGTTGATTTGCATCTCCACGGTGACCTTAAATCGGGCCATTCCCTACGACGAGCATTCGGAGCCGAATGGTGAGATGGCCGTCTGTTGACGTCAGAGCAGCGCATGGGAACGCTGGGTGTTTGGCCAGCTGGTCTGGGAGCAGCCGCGGCCGTCCGAATGCCAGTAATAGATATATATGTGCACTGAGGTGGAGCGCCGCAGCCTTATCGCGCTGTTATAGGTAATAAAATGGCACTGATACACATTGTATAATGCGGTCCCGTTACACATATCGGACGACCTGGTAATCGCCCAATTCCATTGGTACACAACGCAGGATAGTTTGGGGCAATACAATGTTAAATGAGTACTTCCATTCATTAAAAAGTAAGAATGAATGAAATGCAATTCCGAAATTGCAGTGTTCTCTAGCGTGAAACATTACATGGGAAAGCGAGAATTATCCCCAACATTGATTCAAGTACATAAATATTTGAAAACGGTGATGAAAGCGCCCATACATCAGGGTAAGGGCGGGCTTCAGCCCAGATGAAGCAGCAGGATCGGTAGCTCCTATAGGACACCGAGCATTTCCGAAGCTATATACAAATAAGCAACATAAAATCCGGGTCATGAATACAGTACTGGTATGAAGGTGATCGACCAAAACAAATGACAGGTATATTAAAGTATGAGTTTACACATTACTACACCACATTTGACTCCCAAATTGTTTCAAGTTCGCTATAATCAATAACATTTCACCACCATCTAAAAAACCAACCACCGAGGATGACGGAACAATTCAACCCCAATAATCGCCATGGGACCTACCTCCCACTCCGAGGTTGTTGACCATGCCTTCGATGCAGCCGGAGATGTAGAGAGCGCTGGAGAAGATGTTGGCAAAGAGGAAGAGTACGCCGACGCTGCCGCCGAACTCTGGGCCGAGAGTGCGGCTGATCATGTCTGTACACGTCGGCCGTCAAGGAAACATACCAGCCACAGAGTGCACCGGGTAAAACCACGACGAGACGCTACAATAGGCGAAATCAAGATTTAACATCAGTTTAATAAATATCAATTTAAATGAAAGCACTTCAATCATCTGGTTCAACAGTTCACAACACAAATTTCTTCAGCACCCATGCATATGTTGATGTAGCATCACAGCTTTTCATTCAAACAGGGCAAACAGCAGATGCAGCTGGGAGAGTGAAGTTGGAGGATGTAGCGCCGACTGAGAGGATACAGTAGGAGCCGCCGCCGGAGATGGCTCCGTTGGTGCAGAGGGCGCACAGCGAGAGAATGGTGACCAGCAGGATGGCGTATGCCAGCACCAGCTGCAGAATGGAGAGCACCAGGCCCGACTGGCCCACGATGTAGCCTGCGCCAACACGCCGCACCCATTCAGAGCCGCTGCTATCACGGGCGCGGCCTTCTCGGCATCAATGCTTCTTCCAGTGCTTGTCAAATGGACACAAGAACAGGCCTTTGAAGCATGTCTCACTTCTGTGGCATTAACATATTCTCAACTCCTTAAAGAAAGATAACTCCACGGACCATGAACTGGGATTTCGGCCATGAGGGTAGGGGAAAGTAGGTGTATTGCGCCCCCCCTAAGGTAAATCACTTGCTAGACGAATGTCTCCTATTTGATCTCGCTAGTGTGGATCAAACTACAAAATTTGATAGTTTTTTTGGTATTGACAACAAATTCCTGACCTGAAAATAGCACATTCTTAGAGTGAATTCCGATTTAAGTGAACCTATGCAAAGGGAGCATTTGCCAAAGTGTGAGGGTAACTGCGCCCGGGGAGGGTGCATTTATATTTAATTTCGCCCTTCCCTCATACCATGTTAAGTCAATGGCGCGTCAGAAATAAGCATTAGTGTAAGAGCAAATGGGGCTCGGCTGCCTTCCAAGATTTTCTTTTGGAGGGTCTGGAAGTAATTTTAATATGGTATTCTTGCATTCATTATGACTTGTAATAATAAAATTACACTCATACAGAAAGGGGTTGGATTTGATTTTTCAACATATATTTTGATAGGGCTCATTTGACCAGGGCGCAATTACTTTTTGGCATTTAAATCAGAGATCTCTGCTTTAAAAATCTACCACCAGGGATAATCTATAAAAGTTGATATCAGAATATGCGATACATTTCTGGCTTTGAAATTAAAACAATGGATTTCGGAATGTAACAGCCGTATTCATATTTTTCGGGTTCATGAACCCGTGCAGATTTAAGCAGGGATGCGGAGCCAGAGCCGGTCGGAGCCGACCATTCTGCCCGGAGCCGGAGCCGCCGAAACACTTTTGATCGGAGCCGGAGCCGTCAGAAAGGGTCCGGCTCCGGCTCCCAAAGAGCTCTAAAATGACCAAAATTCAAACGTGAAATGGTCACATTTTACCTCGTGAGATGCGGCATGGAAACACATTTATTTTCCTGAAATATTAAATTTTCTCAATATGTTATGTATATCGAGATTAGTGAAATATTGCAACTAGGGTGTTCCGTAGACGGTCTCACTCTCGGGCAGGGGATGTGCCCCGGCCATTTAGCATGGGCAGAAATTGGCAACAAATGAAAGCATTGGCGGACACTGGCGGATCCATGGGGGAGGGGGTAAAAAGGCATTTGCCCCCAAAACCGCCCAAATTTTGGCGATTTTTGCCGATTTGCTACATGGCCTGCATCCGCCCCTGTTGGCAGACGCAGGGGGAGGCCATTCCAGCCATGCACCCCAAAGCTCTGGAAGGGGGGGCAGACTATCCTTTGGCCCCCCAAAGGCCGAATAAATTTTTGAAAAAGGTGTTTTCACTAGGTCTGTGGAGCAATAAATTCTTTGCTCCCCCCCCAGGAGAGCTATCATGTACTCGGAGTAGTTTATACTAGGTCTGTCGAGAACCGAAATCGCACGTCCCGCCCCCCCCCGAAAGGGGAAGAGGCAGATTTGGGTTTGCCCCCCAAAACTTGGTGCTGCGACCGCCCTTGATTATGAAAGTGTATGGTTTTTGTCTCTTAAATTATTCCCCACGCATTTATCTATCCAAAAACCTAAGTTTCATTGCAACCGTCCCTCAAACCTACCAATCACATCCGTAAGAAAAGCAACATCCCGAATTTCCCGTCCATTCTGGACGGCGAGTTGACACGCACATGGTTGCAGTGATGTCATCAGCGACGCCGTAGCAACGGCCGTGTAAATAGTGTTGTCATGTTTTGCGATAAAGCTACTGCTTACTGATCTCAGGTCCAGACTAAGAGCAGACATATTGGAGGCAATGTTGCTGCTCCGCTCCAACCGCGATTGGGTGGAGTAGTGAGCAAACCAGCTGCTGGGCCCTGGGCACTAGGCAGTAGGGTGGTTGGTTTCGATTTTTCTCGAAAATGAATTAGGCCATCAGCCTATCTGATGTGTTTTTCGATGTTGAAGACTGTTAGCTCATCGAAATTTTTCTTTGCGGGCCGTCCAAGCTTTACTTGATCGTTGTATCTTTAATTTCTTGTGTGGGTTTCCGGGCATGTCTGACCCATATTGCTGTTTGCCATAACACTGCAGTGCAGTTTGCCATACGCATACACTGCAGTGTAGGTTGGTCCAATTTTGAGGTTCACTGGCCTTTGGCATCTGGTCAAGAGCGTTCGTTCATCCAGTCGCCATTTTTCATTCGTACAAATACATAATCACTTTGCATCTGATGGACTTTCACGCCCTTGAGAACGTGTCGATCACATTTCGGATATAAGTACATTGCCGGAGCCGGAGCCGGTCGGAGCCGACTATTTTGCCCGGAGCCGGAGCCGTTAGGACACTTGAACCCGGAGTCGGGGCCGAAATCATAACCCCGGAACGAAGCCGTCCAAAATTTTCTCGGCTCCGCATCCCTGGATTTAAGGAAGTACTGAATTTACTTCGCTGGCTGACTAAAATACATTCTTACGCACAAATTCATCGAAACGTTGGGAAAATGTATGGATTACAGGTGGGAACTGGATTAAGGTGCCCAAACAAAACTGCCACTTATACCTTTCCCTGTTATTAGGGGGGCGCAATTAGTTAGGGGGCGCAATACACACTCTTTCCCCCGCGCCGAGTGCAGCTGGTTTCCTCTCTGCGCATTATGTGCTGAATCCATCTGTGTGCGGAGAAAGACATTTCCTGAGGCGAAATTGACCTTTTCTGGGGTTTCTACCGTCGACCACTCCCGCCGGCTCGCGACGGAACGTGGTTCGTTGGACACAAAATGGGTCTAGCGGGAGAGAGCTCCACTCGGAACACACGCAGATTTCTTTGCAAACGGTGTGATTTAGGGGCAGCTGGGTACATATGAAAATACCAACTTCCCGGCGTGCCCGACAAGAATGCCTTGTGCCAAATCCACCATTAACTCGAAAGAATAGAGGTAAACACCGGAATTATTGACGCAATGAAACCAGAACGGAATCTCTCTGTGAAAAATGGCACATATAATACTCCTGTGAGCCACTGATCTTCAACAACACTTATCTTCCCACCCAGCCGAACCTACCGACACGCAGGAAGAGCAGAGAGGAGAACTGGGAGAGTACCACGGGTACCAGCACCCCCAGCACAGTGCCCAGCTTCCTGGTGCCTGGCCCGTCGCTGGCCGTCTCCAGCAGAGGCGAGTGGTCCGACTTGGTGGCGGCGGGCGGAGGGCCGCCGGTCTCTGCTGGAAGGTGCGTGCTGCCGGACTCCATGGAGTTGACGGACAGGCCTCCGACGGTGATGAGGTCCGGGTCGGCGCCGGTCGCCCCCGACATGGTGAGCACTGCCACTGACCACACCAGCCCAAGTCAACAGAAGGGCCCAGGCTGGACAAGGGAATAGCCACTTTTGAAGACAACCGCACGTGCTGGCATTAATGTGCTACCATATTATCGTAGCTGGAAGGTTTGGAATAAAGTTGTCCTTTAGCTGGGGGAGGGGGATGTCGCCGAAGGGTGTGACAAGCAGAATGAATGCTGTCATCACCTGTGACAGAAGATACCGGGAGGTTCAGTGGTAACTTTGGGTTACAGCCGTGCATTGGTGATTGCCAACGTTCAACAGCTGGGGTTTTCAGACCAAGTGAACAGATGCGAGCCAGACAACACCAAGCATAGCTCACCTGTAGGGTACCCGGAATTGCAAATTGCTTTGCTTTTTTAGAGTTCCCTCAATGTTTGTTCTAAGCTCAGAATGCACTTCCATCCGTAAAGCGACCAAGGTGACCCAGTTAATAGTGTTGAGCTTTGGCCCACTGCTCAGGAAACATCGGTGGGAGAACACTGGCGAAGGCTTGGGATCGATCCCCTGAGACGCTCCGGCGCTCAATATTTACCCCACGTAGTTCGGGTGGAAACTGACCAGTGGGAGGGGTGACCTGAGCGGGGCGGTCGTCCCTGTGCTTTGTGGGACGTAAAACAGTGATTTTCAAAATAACCCACCGTTGCAGGAATTGTTTGTTTGGATAGTGAGGCCAGGTTCTCTAAGAATAGGGTTCCATGAATGTATTCCACGAATGTATTCCATGAAATACAGCAGAATACAAGGCTAAAACCACTAGATCTGACAATAGTTACGGAAAAAATATCCTAGCTGAAATTTTGTGTTGATGTTTGAGTTTAAAGCCCATATATGCAGTAGAAAAAAGCACAGCGAGGAAAAACACAAAAAACATACGAAATGAAAACAACATGAAACATGAAGCAAAAAAGACAAACATTATAGGTAAACCTATTGTGCCAATTTTTTTCTTTTTCTGTATATCAGTTTATTACATGTGTATTTTTGGTTTGTAGAGAGCGGAGACAGTACGGCAGATACATAAGTAATTAGAAGAGACAAGACGTTGGTGATCATTATCTGCCAGAAATGTATTACAATTTATAGTTTTAAAATAACCAAAATTCAGCACACTGTTTGACCCTCCAGCGCATGGTCACAACTCATTATCAAACCACGATTTAAACAAACCCTAATATCCCTTCCAGTTATGTTTAAGGCCCTTGTTAGACCTCACCTCAAGTATGGTTGTTTAATCTGGGAGACCCTTTAACAGGGCAGACCAGAAGGGGTTGAAAGCGTATAAAGGCATGCTTCCAGGCTGATCCCTGAGATAGAGCACAAATCATACAGCAAGAAGCGGTTAACTTTTACAATTAGGTGAGCAATCACTGACAACTAAGACAAGTGTTTCACTCGATTTTGCAGCAGCACCCCATCACAATTTTCAACAACATGTTTTTTTCCTGCCGACCTACCATTTCCGAAATATTCACTAATGTTACTTTTACAGTAATATTAGTAGGCAATAGCCCCGGCTGACTCCGGGATCGACGGCTGTGGGCTGGTGGCGGGGGCGGGGAGCGGCTCCCGGCTGGCCGGTTATGTTATTTGTGTTATCAGGATGATTCAACTGAGCTCTAAGGGGCAAACCGTGTGGCCTGGGCGACCCGGCGCGACCGTTCTTCTGACGGGGAGCGGTCGCCGGACGGGCCGTCGGACCGACCATGGCCCTCGAACTGACTGCCATTGCTTTTCCTGCCGCGCGGGCTGCTCTGGGCTGGTGACCATTGGCTCGAATGCTTCCGTCCGGTACACTTGTCTGTGTTCCTTCTGAGTCCACCAATCTGGTTGTTGCCTGTTCAGGGAGCTGTTCCTGCTCTTATGCGATGTTCTGCGTTTTCCATCCCCGTTGTCAATATCGTACAACAGAAACAAAACAGAACAGAGGGAGCAGAAGGAAGCTGGCACGTCCACTTAGTCAATATTCTTATGAGAAGTATAACATATAATAACCAAAACAGACCCAACCTTGTCTCGATTGAGCGAGCCGGCCGGCAGCGCACCCAACCTGTCGGCGGAACTTTCGCTTTCGTCGGCCGCCGCGGCTTCACAGTGTGCGGATTCCTCAGGACTCAGATGAGATATCGAAACTTTCAATAAAAAGACAGGTAGAAAGCATGTTCCAAAACAACCCTGGATTTCTTTTGCTCCCCTCCAGTCCATCAATAAGAAAAATGACCTCTATGCAAAATACATTCAATCCCTGAGCCCAGAAGATTAAAGAGCCTACAAAGATTATCGTAACATCTTGGTCAGTGCAATTTGAGTAGCTAAAAAAATATTATTACCAAAGAAAATTGGAAGAGGTACAGTTCAGCCCCGGACAACTTTGGAGTACATTGCTAGACTTGACCCGCAAGCGTAAAACAAAAAGGGATCTTCCAGAGCAATTTGAGATAAACAACCAACTAGAAGTTGATCCACACAAGATAGCCGACCATTTCAACACTTTTTTTTCACAAATATTGCCTCATCGCTAGACAACGCTCTTCCGTCGTCCACCTTGGATCCTCTGCACTTCGTCCCCAACTCCCAGAACCAGCAGTTTAATTTCATCCCATTTGATGCTGCTGCAGTTGAAATAACTATTGCTTCCCTTCAGTCTACAGGAGGTGGATCTGATGGTATCTCATCTAAAACTCTTAAACTGATATCCACCTCAATATCCCGTCATTTGAGCTACTTATTTAATCTCTGCCTCTCTAGTGGAATTTTTCCAGATCAGTTTAAGCTTGCTTTAGTACTTCCCATCCACAAGAGTGATGACCACTCTAATTGTAACAATTATCGACCAATTTCCCTACTCCCTATTCTCTCTAAGGTGCTTGAAAAAATTGTCCACTCTCAACTTACTCAATTTCCAGCCGACAACAACATTATATTTCAAAACCAATTCGGATTCCGCAAAAATCATAGCACATATATGCCCATAGCTCTTTTGTACGATAGACTAACCTCAGCCCTAGTCTCAAAAAAAGGTATGTGCTACTGTATATTTGGATTTCTGCAAATCTTTTGATACTGTAAACCACAAAATTATCCTTGCAAAATTATCAAAATATGGAATAAATGATGTCAGCCTGAAATTTTTTAAATCCTACCTTTCAAACAGAAAACAAATAGTGAAATTCAACTCTATCAGATCAGGTATTCCTAGATCAACATCACTTGGTGTGCCCCAAGGCTCTGTCCTGGGGCCCCTTCTTTCCTTATATATATCAACGACCTACATAGAAGCTCTCCAACTCCCACTTTCTACCTCTTCGCGGATGACACAGCTCTCTTCTTTGTCTCAGACTCTCTACAGACCCTCCAAACTGATATTGACTCGAGTATGTTAGAAATATGCCAGTGGTTGAACTGCAATAGACTGACGCTGAACGCAAAAAAATCAACTTTTCAGTTATTTTCCCATAATCTAGAAAGCCAACTCCAAATCAAAATAGATAATGTACCGCTCACAAGAAAATTTTCAACCAAATACCTCGGTGTCCAAATTGACAAGGACCTAAGTTGGACGACCCAAACTAAAGCTGTCGAAAATTCAGTCTCCAGAAATATTGGTATCATAAAAAGGTGTAGTCACATGCTAAATTCCACTCATCTTCTCCTATTTTATAATGCTCTTGTATTGCCGTACCTGACATATTGTAATCAGCTCTGGGGTAGTACCTTTGACTAAAAATTACACAAGCTCATAACACTACAAAAAGGATAGTTAGAATCATTGACAGAGCGGATAGACTTGCACATACAAATATAATCTTAAAAAAATATGGAATCTTAGAGCTCACCCACCTAAATCTCATGCATGACTTCCTTTGTGGCCACCTTCCACCAGCTGTATCTGACTCTCTCACACTCTTTGTCAACAACAGAACGCAAAGAAACACAAGGCAAATTCAACACTTCGAAGTTCCTTTCGCCTCAACAATGTACCGCAAATTTTCCATGTTTGTAGCTGCTCCTAGAACATGGAACTTTGTGATCGCCCCCAGAATTAAAAACTTACAAGACATACCAAAATCTAAAACATTCTTCAAAAAGGTAGCAAAAAAACTTTACTTAGACAAATACTCGTACATAAACTAAAACTCCATTTCCAGCATCACTTAGGTAAACTGTAGTAACTGCATTGAAAAGTGTAAAGTCCTACTTCACCAGTCACTCCTGTTCATACTCGTGAGCTAAGGTGGCTCTCATATTATTGTGAACAAGGCACACTGTAGCAAAAAGCTGACCTTTCATTTGAGTAATCGCGGAATAAGTTAACTGGACAGTCCTGGGAGACTAACAGGCACGCCTTTGGCACCCTCCTGTCAATCCTAAGTCATCCCCCCCAATGGCGCAACCATCAACTGTTGAATAATTTGGCCAAAAGGGCTATTCGAAGGAATTTACAAAACAATATCTGTCAGAAGGTTCGAAATTCTCCTTTGGGTAATTTGTACCGCAATCTAAGACATGTAATCGCTCCAAAACGTGGACCAGTGACTGAGCCAGATAATTTAAGTCCAGATGATCTAAACAAATATTTTACCTCAATAGGTAAAATTACGCGAGACGATGTGAATACACAGTTTAGATGCTGAGGACGAGTGGCCCTCAGTACTCCTTACCGAGGGTAAATTCAGGCAGCCTTAGACTTACCCCGGTTACTTTGAATGAACTGCAGAAAATTGTTTTCTCGATGCCGAACAATAATTCTCTAATTCAAGATGATATACCGATCAAAGTTTTGAAAATCAGTTTCCCTATCATCGGTCGTTTTTTGTTGCGTATTATTAACTCTAGTTTTGTTTCGGAAACGGTACCTCCAAATTGGAAGTCAGCGTTAGTCATTCCGCTGCATAAAAAAGGCGATCCATCTATCGCAGCTAACACCGGTCACAACGATTCCCACTATTAGTAAAATTGTCGAGAAACTAGCATTGAAACAACTTTCGCAATATCTAAATCAACAACACCTCCTGGCTGATGATCAGCATGGGTTAACATCTGGGCGTTCAACAGCTGCAGCCCTTATCACCATAAGTGATGAAATTATAAAAGCAATGGACCGTTCGGAAATTACTCTGCTCACCTTGACTGATTTGAGTCGATTTTTCGATGTGATTGACCACACAGCACTTTTGACAAAATTAGAACTCTTGCAGATCTCTCCGGTTGGTTTAAAAGCTATCTCGATGACCATGTACAAAAAGTGAAAATTGGAGACAAAATTTCGGAACCCCTACCAATTGATATAGGCACTTTTCAAGGCACTTGTTTAGGCCCCATACTTGCAAACATGATGGGCAACGACCTATCTTGTCACGTTCGAGATTATTTTAACAGGTTTAGGATCCATTGTATTATGTATGCAGATGATATCCAAATTGGTATCTCTGGGCAACGTGGACAAATACCGGACATGCTAGGAAGCTTGGAAAAAGTATTAGATATAATGACCACCTGGTTCCAACAGAATGGCATGAAGATCAATGCTGGCAAGACAGAGGTGATTCTCTGTGGAGACCGCAGGCAAATGAGTTCATACCGCAGCCATTACGGGTCAACTTCATGGGGAAAGAAATTGTAAGCAAAAATGTTATTAGGAATTTTGGTGTTTACATGGACTGCCACTATCATGGTCACAGCATGTAAAATTAATCAGACCGATGTTTTGGAATTCTCATAGCCCTGTATCATGCCAGACACTTTCTACCTGTGGAGGTGCTCCCACGCATTATTGATTCATTAGTGTTCTCTCATATCCGTTACTGTATTCAGGTTTATGGCAGCACAAATTCCGAATCCAAAGATAGAATCCAGAAAGTTTTCAATTTTGCTGCACGAGTTATATCCGGAAGAAGAAAATTTAATCATATTTCGGATGTTATTAAGGATTTGAAGTGGCTTGACGCCCAGGCGTACTTTGACTATTTTGATTTATGTCTGATGCATAGGTTGATCACTTCCGGTGAGCCCCTGTCACTTGCCTCTTGCTTGCGCTTTTAATAGGGACCAATTGGAACGCGAAACAAGACAGTCAGGACATTTGGCATTGTCAAGACCACGAAACAACCACGGCAAAAGAAATTTCATTTGCCGTGGATCTCAGCTCTTCAACACATCATGCATGACCCTCGGATCTCCTCACGAAATGAACTACGGAATGTTTAAAAAAGCTATAAGGCAAATGTTGCATGGGGAGCAGTTGTTCTTTTTAAGTGGGGTCGGGATCTGACAGCCGCCGGGAGCGGACGTCTCCGTTGACCTGTCCTGCCATATCATCATCGAGCTTGGTTCTATATCTGACCCTTTATCCTTACACATATATATATATATATATATATATATATATATATATATATATATATATATTTCCCAACATATTTAAGAACATTGTAGTTCAAAAGCTAGTTAGATTGACAAATCTACAAGCTTATTTTTCATGTTATCAAACACCGCTAGGAGCGAAACATGTTTGCAAGAACATCACCCCCAACTCGTCGCAAAAAGCAAACAACGCGTGCATCTTCCCCGAAGCTGAGCGCAATGTTTTGTCTCAACCAGCGGGCCGTCGGATGCGTGGTAATGAGACTTCAGTGAAGAACAGTGTTAGTGTTTCTTCCTCAACCGGGATTGAACCTAACCAAGGTAAGGAGGAGCAGGAAAACAATCTCCAGTCCCCTTCACCTTCTCACAATTCAATGAAGGAATCGGAACAAGTAGGGTCAAAAGAGAACACGGATTGCATGCCAACACAGGGACAGGACCCACAGTCACAGGTTTTGGGGGACACACTCAAAGTTGATATGGACTGCACTGCTCACGGAGAAACTGTGAGCGATCCAGCAAGCAAGCAAGTTGGTAGGCTTGATGTGAGTGTTTTCAAGCCCTTTGGCACTCCATCTCGCTCTTCCAGTGACGCCAGCAGTGATGGAAATGTCTGTCCTGGGGACCCCGAAAGACCTGTGGTAACCCAGTGGCAGCTGACGAGGATGGCGTACGCTGTGACATTTGTGGTAGCTGGTACCATGCTTAGTGTCAGTCCCTGCAGGTACCGGCTCTCCGTGCTCTTGAGAAGCACAAGGGTCTATTTTGGATTTGCCTCAAATGCCAAGACTCTCTGCCAAATGCAGGAGCTCGAGCAATCTGTAAGGAGCTGGATCTAAAGATTGCAGAACTCCAGAATATGACCTCAAAAAATGAGGAAACACTTCAGGCCATAGCTTTTGATCAGAAGCAGTATCTTGATAGGGTTTCTTCCCATCAGAAGGAACTCATCCAAACACTAAAAGTCCATCTGTCAGCTGTGAGAACGACTACAGAAGGTCAAGAAGCAAATAAGCCATCTTTTGCAGACATAGTCAAGGGGTCATGCAAGGAGGTGATATCCACCCTTAGCACCAAAATTCAGTCCATCCCTCAGGAGTCAGGTTCAGAAATACTGGAAAAGGAGAAGCGTAAGTGCAATATTGTTGTAAATAACCTACCAGAATCTGACGGCACAAACCATCATGACTGTTCAGAAAAAGATGCAGCAACCCTGAGTAAAATCTTCAAAGAAGAAATGCGTGTCCATGTAAGGGTAGTAAAATCATACCGAGCTGGCAAAAGGGGCGGAGATCATCCTCGTCTTCTTATTGCCACACTGGAATCAGAGGCAGCCAAGTGGGACATAATTAGGGGAGCTCCTGAACTGAGGCATAGCATTCTATGGAAGAATCTATATGTAAACCCAGACCTCACCAGAAGTGAGAGAGAGGAAGCTAAGCTGCTTCGTGACCAGCTCAGACAGAGGAGGGCTAGTGGAGAAAAGGACCTAGTCATCCGCAACAGGAAGATAGTCTCCATCCTGGGTGCTGATAGCCGGTACCACAGCAGAAGACAAGGTAGACAAGAGCCATCATCTCAGCATATGAGGGCGGTTGGAACAGAACCTGGAGCTGGTGACATGGAACCCAGGGCATCAGCCCCCACTCAGGAGAGGCAGGTGGAAGAAGCTTCCAATGCAAGCAATCCTGCATCTGGGCCAGCCATTATCCAGCCAGCTGCCAGGCAGACAGCTCCTCCCCCTGCCTCCCAGGTCCAGTATTGACAGAATGCTGTTGGCGACTTGTTCGTACTGTACACAAATGCAGATCAGTTTATGAACAAGCGGGATGAGCTATCACTGCTGATTAGGGAAAAGGAACCTGATATAATACTCATCACTGAAGTGATCCCTAAGGCCCAAGTCCTGCCTATCAGTGTAACATGTCTAGCTCTACCCTAACTATAATATGCATCTCGGTTTTGCCCTCTCTGCCACGACTAGGAGCCAGTGGAATTCGTGGAGTGATGGTGTATAGCAAGGTAAGCTTGATCTGCCAGGAAGTATCTTTCCCCACTGAAGAATTTTCCGAGCAGATGTGGGTCAAGATTGAGACAGCTGGTAGGGGGAACTTCTGGTCGGTTGCATGTACAGGAGCCCAGCCAGCAATCTCGAGAACTATGCCCTCTTAAAACTTTTGGAGGCAGTCTCCCAGTCTAGACCGCATCACTTACTCATCATAGGCGACTTCAACCTTCCAGGCATTGACTGGGACATCTAACTGTCTCCTGATGCTCCAAATCATTTTTCCCAGGCATTCCTGGAGTCGGTAAAGGATTGCTTCCTTTACCAACATATTTTAAGGCCCACTAGATACCGTCCTGGAGAAACTCCTCACACCCTCGACCTGGCGTTCACACTGGATGAACAGATGGCTAAAAAAATTAGACTACCTCCCAGGCCTTGGATCAAGTGACCATATTTGCATTTCTATGGAGCTAGCCCTCCTCAAGAAGTCCAGGGAATCTGTGTCCTGTCCAAAACTAGCTCTCAACAGAGGCAACTACGACAAGTTACGAGATCTGGCATCTGAAGTGGATTGGCAGTCATACTATGGTTTGGACTTGGAACAAGAGTACAGCTTCTTTGTTTCCAAGGTGCACACTATGATTAGTGAATGCATTCCCATCAAGCCTCCTGGCCGAAAGAGAAGGAGGCTTTACATAAACAGGCAGGCCCTTCAGCAAATCAAGAGTAAACAGAAGGCTTGGCATAAATATGACAAGACCAGTCTAAGTGCGGACAAGGATATCCACTGGGAACAGTTTAAAGAGAGAAGAACAACCTCAGGAGGCTAACCCGGAAACTCAGGGAAGGATACCAAAGGAAGCTGGCTAGTGAGGTAAAAGAGAATCCCAAAGGCTTTTGGTCATACACTCGCTCCCAGACCAGAGTACATGAACAAGTTGCTGATCTGCAGAGAGGGGACGGAACTGTTGCTACCAACGATTTGGAAAAGGCAGCCATTCTCTCTTCGTTTTTCTCTAGTGTGTTCACCAGGGAACCAGACTCAGATGCAGTTCCCACTCTCCAGAGAGCTGAGAATGAGCACATTCTGGACAACATTGACCTCACCCCGGCCATGGTGAAGAAAAAAACTAAGAGCACTGAAACAGTCTTCATCTGCCGAACCTGACCGACTCCACCCGCATGTTCTCAGGGAAGCTGCTGCCCCCCTTAGTGTTCCACTGTGCTCAGTTTTCCGGAAGTCTCTGGCTCTTGGACTCCTACCAGCTGACTGGAAAGTTGCTGAGGTGATACCTATCTACAAGAAGGGGAAAAGGAACAGCCCATCCAACTATAGGCCTGTTAGCCTTACTTCGGTTCCCTCCAAGGTACTTGAGTCCATCATAAGGGAGGCCCTGCTGGCCCACCTGACTGACTCTGGATCCCTGAATGGTGCACAGCATGGCTTTCTCCCTAAGCGATCATGCTCCACACAACTTCTTAGCTGTATGGAGGCCTGGACCAGCATGTTGGAAGAAGGTCATCCAGTCGATATCGCATACCTCGATTTTGCTAAGGCCTTTGATTCGGTGCCCCATAAACGCCTCATCGCAAAGCTGAGAGACCTGGGAGTGAGAGGAAACCTCCTCCTTTGGATTCAGGCCTTCCTCACCAACAGAAAACAAAGGGTGCGTGTAAATGGAGCCACCTCGGGTTGGGCCCCTGTCACTAGTGGGATCCCACAGGGGTCAGTTTTAGGCCCAACCCTTTTCATCATCTTCATAAATGACCTTCCCGACAACTTGCAGTGCGAGGTCCGACTATTTGCAGATGATGCCAAGGTGTTTGCTGATGTGGGGGATCCTGAGGGTCAGAACAGACTGCAGGATGACCTTCACAAGCTGGAAGCCTGGTCGGAGAAATGGCTCCTGCCATTCAATGTGACCAAATGCAGCACCCTCCACCTGGGAACATCGAACACCCGCCAAACCTACTGTATGGGAGTAAACGAGCTGTTTCAGCCTGCGCATGAGAAGGACCTTGGCGTGCTTGTGGACGAGGATCTGAAGTTCGAAGACACGCTGCCGCAGCAGTCCTAAAGGCCAACAGAATCCTTGGGACCATCAGAAGGTCTTTTCTCCACATGGACGATCAGGTGTTGAAGCTTTTGTACAAGGCTTTAGTAAGACCCCACCTCGAATATGCCAATGTAGTATGGGGACCATTCAATAAGGCTGATCAAGCTCTGGTCGAGAGAGTTCAGCGTAGGGCAACAAGACTAGTGCCATCTCTACAAGCCCTCGACTATGAACAACGCCTCAGCAGGCTGAATCTCCCATCCCTTTGGTATCGATGCAAAGGGGGGGACATGATCCTCATGTATAAGCTCATGCACGGACAGCTGGGGTTATCGAAGTACGAGTTCTTCCAAGATCCTCCCGTCGGCACCACAAGAGGGCCAGTCTGCAGAAGCGTGGCAGATTTCGACGAGATCTCGTTGGGGCAGCCTCGGGGCAGACCTACCGATTTGGGGCAGCTTTTGGTCGATCTTGGGGCAGATGGGGGCTCTTGGGGCAGGAACTAGTACTTGGGGCAGCGGTCGGCACGGGTAATCACCGAGGGAAGAAGAAAAATAATGAAAAGGAACGACAACCATTAGTTAAAATTGCGCTGTAAAAGCTGAATTGTCTCAAAAGCGTCATGTTTGTCGTCTAGAGAAATATGGTTAAAAAGATACCAAACAAAGGAAATTTTTAATAGATGTAAAGTCAAAGTTCCTAGAAATGAATAAATAAAAATCAGGCAACAGGCGCCTTTCTAAAGCTAAATTTAAATTTATTTTCTAAATTTGTAATCTAAACCTAGTTTTAGTTACAAAAAACCATCTTAGAACTCGAAATAGAATTTCCCTGTATGTAGTTTTTCGCATTTCCTCTGCTATGTTTTGATCGCCAAAGGCCGGCAAATCGGGTCTATGTCAAAAGGTCCTCTGTTCAAAGGGTCCACCGTTCAAAAGAAAATCATGCCAGCCCCCTCCCCTAAGAACAAATGCTTGTCAGTGATGTGACGTCACAAAAGCGTACGGGAATCTTTCTTCGCTTGGGTCTTGTGAAAACTAGGGGTGAAAATATTCCAAATTTTGTCATGCTTTCATGCAAATGTGAGAAAATGGAAGGGGGAAAATGCTTTAGCTGTGGAAAAAATTTTTCTTTATCAAATTTAGTTATCAATTGAAATATTTTTTAAACTATTGATTATATGGCGTGAAAGCAGTGGCAAATGACGTCTTTAAGGGAAAATACTTCGCTTGTAAATATACCTTTGAATAAAAGTATTCTTGAAGTCGTGTATCATGAATGCAAGATAGCTGATGCTGTGCGTGGAGGGTCGTGAGTGCGTTGCCATCGTCGAGTTGGATGCACGGTTTTCTTTCATTTCTGGGTGTTTCGTTTAAAATGGAGTAGATAAACATATATCGGTAAAAATACCCCCCCCTGTTGGAGGAGTCTGCCCCAGCATCCAAATTTCTGCCCCAATTGGGGCAGGCTTTGGAGCTGCCCCAAGCGCCTCATCGAGTCGCCTGCCACGTTCTGCAGACTGGCAAGAGGGCACCCGATTTAAGGTGGGAAAGCCTGGGGCAACTTCAAGAGTAAGGAGAAACCACTTCACCGTTCGCACAGTGTCCGAATGGAACAGCCTTCCCTCCTGGATGGTCGAGTCAACATCTACTAACTGTTTCAAAAGCAACATCGATAAGCACTGGTGTGAACTCGTGTTCAGATTCCCGACATGATCCTAGTACTAGTACCTGTACCGGGCTCGATGAGAACGGGCAAGACAGGCGCTCCTCGGCGCCTTCTAAAGACCCGATCAACTAAGGTAACTAAGGTAAGGTAAGTGCAAGGTACCGTGTTTGACTTTTCGACATTTTAGTTTTTATATTTTTACCTGCATTTATGTCATTGCTTTTATTGTAATGTGTATTGACGAGGTGTAGTAGCACTGATTTTTTATGTTTGTGATGACAAGGACCTCTGAATAGCCCAACATGTATCGAATGGTCTGCTTTTGTCAATACATACATACAACTCAACCCAGCTCCTCTCTCTCTCTCCCCGCACAACATGCTCGCCTGCAGGCACTTTTCTACTAGCCTCAACCTATCCTGCCTCATCTAATTAAAATGCTTCCGACAGCTGCTTTGAGTCTCCCGCGGGCGACGCGTTCCTGGCACAGCTGCTACAATCTCTGCTGCTCCTGTGCTGCACACGGTGGTGGTGTGCCGACTGGTGCTGAGGGCTGTGCTGGCTGAGCACAGCCTGATCGACTGGCAGCTATGGTTGCTGCGCTGGTGCTGGGTAGCGAGGTGGCACTACAGTGGCCGCTGGGCTGAGCTGGTGCATGGCCGCTGGGCGGTGCTGGTGCATGGCCGCTAGACGGCACTGGTGCATACACGCTAGTTGGTGCTGCTGGAGCGGTGCAGCCGCTCATTGTTGTCCGGGCTTGACTATGCTGTTGTGTGGTGTCACTCACTAACCCATGAATTTACTTTACTTTTTTTCTTTATTTTTCACCCCTGATCCCAAATTTTTCTTTTTACGAGGGTTTCCACACGCAGATGCTCTTCTGAGCCACCCATCTTGAAGCGTAAAACTGTGGAGTTACCGCGTCTGCTCATCTCATACCTTGCTAGCGTTTTACCTGTCACCTGTTCGGATTGTGTGTGTGATCCATTTTACCTTTGTCGCTGTGAATACATGTATGGACTGGGAAAAATGATCGAGAAAATTGAAATGGTTAGGTGACAGCCATACCTGGTTCAGATGTAAAATTAAATTTCTATTCCAGAAACACTACATCGGTGAATCGGCTTTGCTGAAAACACATCTGTCACACCCACACCGCGCCCGGTACCGCAATAAAATAGAACACTGGGCTCGCGGGTAGAGACAATGAAATGAGGAGAGAGGCTGCAGTAGTACGACAGGGCAGCAACAGCGGAAGTCGTCCACCCGTCACTCCAGCGCAATTACTGGACTGAAAACGTAGGGTACTTGTTTTGGTACTGCTAGGGGAGACGTCTCACCTTTGCCAGATAGAGACATTGGGTTTTGCGTGGAGCCAAAAATCCCAAGATTTCTAAATTTCCCCAGATTCCCGGGATCTCCCCATGAGAAGCTTGGGCGAGGGATTCTTGGTATGGGCGTCGAAAGCGGGGAGGGGGACGGGGGACGCGTCCCCCTGTTGTCCTGCCAGGGGGAACATCTCCCAGAGTTTCTGGGTCGATGGTTATTAATGTTGTCAGGTACCGAATATGCTCAAAATTCGCCTCCCCGGTCACTCGCAGCCCGGGTCTGTCCCCCTGCGAAAATTCCGTGGCGGTGCCCCTGCATGGGCGTATCCAGGGAAGTGGACTCAGGCCATGGGCAGATCCAGGGAAGGGTAGAAGACGGGACCCAACAAAATTAAGCATGTGTCATAGGCGGATACAGAAAGAAAAATGTTAGGGCGCACTACGGAGCAGGGCATTCCTGGCGTAGGCGTATCTAGAGAAGGGGATTTAGGCCATAAGCGGATCCAGGGAGGGAATTCCCTCCTCTGGATCCGCTTATGGCCTAAACTCGCCTCCCCAGTTAATTAGGGACCTACCTAATTAATTAGGTGGGTCCCTGTAAAACAATGCATTCCGGTCCAGTGGCGTAGCCACGGGGGTCCTTGGGGTCCGCGGACCCCCCCTGGGCTGACCTTATGCACTGGAAAACACGAGCACTGGTCTCAGGGCCCCCTGAGCTTGGTCTCAGGGGGCCCTCCGAGCTCGATCTCAGGCCCCCTCCCGAGGTTGGTCTCAAGGGACCTCCGAGCTTGGTCTCAGGGGCCCCTCAAGCTTGGTCGTACGGGCCCCCCTGATCTTGGTCTCAGGACCCCCCGAGCTCGGTCTCAGGGGCCCCGAGCTTAGTCTCGGGCGCCCAAGCTTGGTCTCAAGGGACCTCCGAACTTAATCTCAGGGGCCGCCCGAGCTTGGTATCAGGGGCCCCCGAGCTTGGTCTCACGGGCTTTCCGAGCTTGGTCTCAGGGGCCCCCGATCATCGGTATTGAGGACTCCAGAGTGCCGAACATTGATCTCGGGGGGGGCACGAGCTTAGTCCCAGGTGCCCCCCGAGCTTGGTATCAAGGTACCTCCAAACTTGGTCTCAGGGGCCCCCCGAGCTTGGTCGTAAGGGCCCCTGATCTTGGTATCAGGGGCCCCCGAGCTTTGTCTCAGGGGTCCCGAGCTTGGTCTCAGGGACCCCCGAGCTTAGTCTCAGGGGCCTTTCTATCTTGGTCTCAGGGGCCCTCCGAGTTTGGTCTCAGGGACTCCCGAGCTTGGTCTCACGGACCTTCCGAGCTTGGTCCCAGGGGGCCCCCCGATCATCGGTATTGAGGGCTCCAGAGTACCGAACATTGACCTCAGTGGCCCCTGAGCTCGGTCTCAAGGGTCCCTGAGCTTGGTTTCAGGGCCCCCGAGCTTTAGTCTCACGGGCCTTTTGATCTTAGTCTCAGGGGGCCCCAAGCTTGGTGTCACGGGGCCCTCCGAGTTTGGTACCAGGGGACCCCCGAGGTTGGTCTCAGGCCCCCCGAGCTTGGTCTCAGGGGCTCCTCGAGCTTGGTCTCAGGTCCCCCAAGCTTGGTCTCAGGGGCCCCGAGCTTGGTCTCAGGGGCCCCAAGCTTGGCATCAGGGGGTCCGAGCTTGGTCTCACGGGCCTTTCGAGCTTGGTCTCAGGGGGCCCCGAGCTTGTTCTCACGGGCCTTTCGATCTTGGTCTTAGGGGGCTCCAGAGCTGGTCTCAGGGATCCCCCGAGCATTGGTATCGATGGCTCCGGAGCAGCGAACATTGACCTCGGGAAGTGGGGGGGGACAATATTGATCTCGGGGTGCCCCCCGACTATCAATATCGAGGGGACTTATGGGCGAGGCACGAGAATTGTCCCCATGGGACCCAGAGTTTGGTCTCAAGGGCCCAGGCTTGGGCTCAGGGTCCCCGAGCATTGGTATCGAGGGGCTCCAGAGTACCGAGCATTAGGCTCGGGGGGCCTCCGAATGTTGATCTGGGGGCCCCCGAACAACGGTGTCCAGTTACTCCTGAGAAAAGCAGAAGCATGGGCGTAAGGGTGCCCCCGAACCTGATATAAGTGGAACCCCGAGCTTTAGGAGCCCTGCGCATCAGTATCCAGGGGCTCCGGAGTAATGGTATCGGGGGAGGGGAAGCAATGCTTTCCGGAGCCTCCAAGTGCTGATCTCGGCGGGCCCCCGAATGTGTGGATGCAGTGGCGTAGCCAAGGGGTTCTAGGAGTCCGAGGACCCCTTTTGGGCCAATCTGAACCACTGCAAAGCATTCTCTTATCACGGGGCCCCCAGAATCAGTCTCAGAAGCCCCTGAAGATTCGTTCTCAGGGTGTCCCGAGCCGGCCTCAGGGCCCCGCCTGAGGTCAGTCTCAAGACCCCCAAAAAGTAGATTTCAGGGGTCCCTGAGAGTTAGTCTCAGGGGATCCCGAAAGTCGGTCTCAGGGGCCCCCAGAGTCGGTCTCAGGGGGGCCGAGCTCGTCCCAGGGTCCCCCAGAGAGTGGTTCTCAGGGCCCCGCGACAGTCTATTTCAGGGGGCTCTATGAGAGTCAGTCTCAGAGAACCCCAAGAGGCGGTCAAGGGGACCTCGAGAGTTAGTCTTAGAGGACCCCCGATATTCGGCCCCATAGTCTTACGGGCGTCTCTCTCAGGAGTCAATATTTACTTTCAGGTGGCCCCGAGAGTTAAACTGGGGGTCCGAGAGTTAGTCTCATTTGATCCGCAGAGAGCTGATCTCAGGAGGCCCCCGAGGGGTAATCTTGGGAACCCTCGAGATTTAGCCTGAGGCTGTGCCCTCCCCTAGTTGTTGAATAAGAGGCCCCGAGAGTCAATCTCAGGGAGCACCTAAAAGTTAGTCTCAGAGTGCTCCTGGAAGCTAGTCTCCGGTTCGCCCAAGAGCTAATTTTGGGGCTTTGAGAGCAATTCCCAGAGGTGCTCCAGAATTTTGGTCTCAGTTAGCCTTAGGCCTCTGAAGGCTAATCTGGGCTTTAGAGAGGCAGTCTCAGGAGTGCCGTGCCAAGTACTCAGTCTCAGTGGTGCTTCCACGCCTCCATCCTCGAGTGTTAGTCTCAGGGGGCGCCCTAGGGTTAGTCTCAGAGGGCTAACGGAAGTCATTCCCAGCCCCCTGCCCCAACCCAGAGACAGCCTCAGGGGAACCCCAAGAGATTATCTGGATGGCTCCGAGAGTCAGTCTCAGCCCCCTCCCCCAGAGCAAATCTGGGGGGCCGATAAATAAGCCCAGAGGTGCTGCCGATAACTAATCTAGGGAGCTCCGAGAGATTCTCAGGAGTCCACAATTTTGGTCAAGAGGCGCCGTGAATCAGTATCAGAGACTCCCTGAGATCTAATCGGGAGAGGGGCCGGAAATTAACCTTGTGAGTAGCGCCAAGTGTTGGTCTTAGGCGGCCCCAGAGCTAGTCTCAGGTCCCCTAAGAACTGATCTCGGGAGCCCGAGTTATTTTCAGAGGACCTTTCAGTTCTAGTCTAAGGAGGGCCGGAGAGCTAATCTCAGAGATTCGAATATTAGTCTCACGAGGTCTCCAGGAGTTAGTCTCAGGGGTCCCCTGAAGCTGCCCTCAGGTGTCCCCAAAAGCTAGTCTCAGCGAGCACTCCTCTCCTTCCTCCCCCTCCCCTCAAAGTTATCCTCAGGGCCCCACGAGAGTAAGTTCCAGGGAGTCCTAGTAGGTAGTCTCATGGTACCCCCAAATGCTGGTTTTGGGGGACGTTAGTACTGATTTGCAGGAAAAGTGTTGTTTTCGGGGGTCCCAGATACTGGTTTCGGCGCCGTGTCAAGTGCTAGGCCCCTTGAGATCTCTGCTCGAGCTAGGGGTCAGGAAGGGGGGTTTTGGGTGATGGTCCTGGATGGCTTAACACTGGCATAGCAATGCAAGCCTTGTACAAAGCCTATCAGAGACCAAAAGTCCAAGGAAGTACTCACCTCCCTAAGCCCCCGGGATCTCCAACTAATGGCTAGGGAGGAGTAAGTGAGCGGTTTCATCAGTAGGACCGTCCATGGAATAGGTTTTATATAGCATCTGGGGCACACTCACATATCCTTTTTATTGAGTTTCCTTTTTCCTTTCCATTTCTTTTAGATTTTAGAATACAATCCAGAGATATCGCTTGAGATCCTAGGCTCAAAGAAGATTTTCAAAAATCATATGCCTCGGAAAAATTTATATTTTCCTATTGCGTACCAAAAAAGACAAATTGAAACATGTCGATCAGGCACCATTACTGAAGGAAAGGCAAAAATTAATCTAATTTTAACATCCATAATAGCAAATCGAACAGGGAATTTGGAACTTCAGCTGGTTTTCAATCTATTAGCTTAGTTCCAATAACTACCCTCCTAAATATTCTGAAATAAACAATTTTCAAATATTTTCGTAGGAAACCAAACAAACAAGGAAAATGACACACATTGATGAGCATAATCCCAAAAAGAAAAATAGGTATGAAAGGTTTAAAATAACAATGACAGAGTAATCCAAGGCGATAGTTATCTCAGGCGCCTATTGTTTTGGTCATTTTTTTGGCTCATTTACAACATAGCAAGGGTAAGAAAGTAACTGTGGTGAATTCATCAGGATCTTTCCGCGGAATAGACGTTATATAACGTCCAGAACACACCACCATCCACCATATCCCTTGTATTTGTATTAATTTTTTCCATTTCTTTGGAAACTTTCTGATGAAAGAGTTCATGAATTCGACACTCGGAAAGAATTGGTAATCATTTTCCGTAGAAGACCATTTCTTCGTACTCAAAACGACTGACCTTCAATAACTTCATACCTGATTACCAGAGTGAATTGAGGTAAAGTCACGTTGAACATCATGCACGCAGTAAAATTTGATTTCCAGAAAAGTGCCACAAAACTGTTATAGCCACGCTGTCATATAGGTATGGGCCAGCCTTAACACGCGCATTGACGGGGGTCTGAGCCACCTTCGCATTGACGGGGGGGCGGGTACCCGCCCCCCTAAGATCTCGAGAACCACGGTAGGTAGCGAAAAACGGTAAACGGCGTTGGGCTGCCCATCCACTTCTCCATCGAAAACATTTGAACCATTTTTTTGTCAGGTCACATTTAAGGTCACGAGAGGTCAAAACATGCCCGTCATAGGGATAACATGTAAAATTCAGTTTTTCGGGCATTACATCTGAACAAGTAAAGATAGAGCAAAACGACTTAAACTATATGAATCCTCTTAGCAAGCCGAATCGAATGATATATAATTTGACCTTGCTAGGTCAAATCAAGGATTTGACCTGACCTGAGGTCAGGTCAGGGTCAAATTATATAAAATGCATATCATTAGAACCGCAAAGCCCAGGCGAGTCTAATGCAGCTAAAATAAATGCTCTATCACCATCCGTTACTGAGTTATTCCGTAAAAACTATTTTTCCCATGTATTTCCAATGGAGAGGTCATGCGTCGTACCTGACCTTAGGTCATCGATATAAAAAATACCGGAACATATTTTAGAGAACTCGGTAGGGCCATTATGTGATATGAGTTTCAATCGGATAAGTTCACCCTGCTCCGACTTATGCTATCTTAAACTTTTTTGAGGTCGGGTCACTTGACCTGTACTGGTGACCTGACCTGAGATGACCTAACCTTAAAATTTTCACAGAAGTTGTAAAAATAATGAGGGAAAAGGTATACCAAGTACGGCGGCGCTACGCGCCGCCGTTTTTCTACTATCTCCGAAAAACCCGGGGGGGCGGGTACCCCCCCCCGTCAATGCGCGTGTTAATATTTGGTGACCTAAATTTACCAACACTTGGTCGGATCGAGAAAAATCAAACCATGAAAAAATAATAACAAGCACTTAAAAAGGATAGACGAATTTCCGTCGTGTAAATGTTATAATGCCAAAATTTTATACGACACATATAGGAGATGGGCCCGACTACTAAGGGGCCCCCCGGCTTGGGGGCCCCCGACGGTAGTCGGACCCCTCCTTGGCCGAATCCTGGCTACGCCACTGTTCCGGTCACAGGCGGATTCAGAAGAGTTACCGTGCTCTACAGAGCAAGGGATTTCTGGCATAGGCACACCCAGGCTAGGGGATTTAGGCCATGGGCGGATTCAGGGGAGGGAATTAGGTGGATCCCTATAAAATAAAGCATTCCAGTCACAGGCGGATTCAGGAGAGTTGCAGTGCTCTACAGAGCAAGGAATTCCTGGCATAGGCGCATCTAAGGTAGAGGATTTAGGCCATGGGCGGATCCAGGGGACGAATTTAAGTGGGTCCCTGTAAAACAAAACATTCTTGTCATAGGTGGATTCAGGAGAGTGCCAGTGCCCTACAGAGCAAGGGATTTCTGGCATAGGCACACCCAGGCTAGGGGATTTAGGCCATGGGCGGATCCAGGGGAGGGAATTACGTGGATCCCTATAAATTAAAGCATTCCAGTCACAGCCGGATTCAGGAAAGTTGCAGTGCTCTACAGAGCAAGGGATTTCTGGCATAGGCACACCCAGGCTAGGGGATTTAGGCCATGGGCGGATCCAGGGGAGGGAATTAGGTGGATCCCTATAAAATAAAGCATTCCAGTCACAGGCGGATTCAGGAAAGTTGCAGTGCTCTACAGAGCAAGGGATTCCTGGCATAGGCACATCCAGGCTAGGGGATTTAGGTCATGGGTGGATCCAGGAGAGAGATTTAGGTGGGTCCCTGTAAAACAAAGCATTCCAGTCATAGGCAGATTCAGGAGAGTTGCAGTGCTCTACAGGGCAAGGGATTCCTGGCATAGGCGCATCTAAGGTAGAGGATTTAGGCCATGGGCGGATCCAGGGGACGGATTTAAGTGGGTCCCTGTAAAACAAAGCATTCCTGTCATAGGTGGATTCAGGAGAGTGCCAGTGCCCTACAGAGCAAGGGATTCCTGGAATAGGCGCATCCAGGTTAGGGGATTTAGGCCAAGGGCGGATCAAGGGAAGGAGACGGGACCCTGTAAAACTAAGTACACTCGTCATAGGCGGATTCAGGAGGGTTGCGGTGAACTGCAGAGCAGGGAATTCCTGGCATCAGCGGATCTAGAGAAGGGGATATAGGCCATGGGCGGATCCAGGAAGGGGGAAGAAGAGCAGACCCTATAAAGCAAAGCATACAGGTCATAGGTGGATTCAGGATGGTTTCAGTGCACTACAGAGTAAGGAATTCCTGGCATACGCGCTTCCAGGGTAGGGATTTAGGCCATGGGCGGATCCAGGAAAGTGGAAGAAGAGGTACCCTGTAAAACAAAGTATACGTGTCAGGCGGGTTCAGGAGTAGATAATGCTTAAGTGCACTACAGGGCAGGGGATTCCTGGCCTAGGGGATCTAGAGATTAAAGTGCACTACAGGGCAGGGGATTCCTGGCATAGGGGATCTAGAGATAGGGATTTAGGCCATGGCTGGATCCAGGGAAGGGGAAAAAGGCGGGACTCTGTAAAATAAAGAATACGAGTCACAGGCAGCTACAGGAGGGTTGCAGTGCACTACAGGGTAAGGGATTCCTGGCATAGGCGCATCCAGGGAGGGAATTTAGGCCATGGGCGGATCCTTTTTACCGTGTCCCGTCTGCTTCTATTCCCTGGATTCGCCTATGGCCTAAAATCTTTACTCTGGACCTGCCCATGCCAGGAATCCCGTGCTCTGTGGTGCACCGTAGCAGTTTCCCCTGAATCTGCCCATGACTCGTATACTTGGTTTTACAGTATCCCGTCTGTTTCTCTTTCCTGGATTCGCCCCTGGCCTAGATCCCATTCCCTGGATGCACCTATTCCAGGACTTCCTTGCTCTGTAATGCACCGCAACGCTCATGGATACGCCTATCCAACAAATGCCTTATATTTTTGGGTACCCTCTACTCAGTGGCGGCGGATGCTCTTTTCGGATGGGGGGGGCAAGAATTTTTCCAGGGGGCCCCCTTGACGATGGGGCCCCCTCGGCAGCAAGGGCCCCCTAAAAACTGCGATGGATTGGTTGGGATGGCTGCCTGAGGTCAGAGGCATAAGCGCAGGGGCGGATCCAGGGGGCTGAGGGGGCTTCAGCCTCACTTTGTTCCATTTTCGCAATTTTTCGCCCTATTCCCCCTTTTTCACCATTTTTCAAAGCTCAGTGACTCCCCCAGCAAAACCCTGGTTCCGCTCCTGCATAAGCGTCACAAATGGTAAAAGTTATATTTGGCCCAGTACAAAAATGGCTATTCCTCCCTGTTGTTTAGTTGGCCCGTGTAAAAAATGGTTTTGCCTTCCCGTTCGATTTTCCACACGATCTCGGATTCCAGGCTGGAATATGTTTCCTGTAGTGCAGCAAAATAAGCAGCGTATTTGACATGTAGATGTCGAAATATGGATCTGCGTTTTATAGGTTCACGTAAGCCTCGGACATTGGATGTCAAAGCTTTAAGCTCCAGCGTCACGTTAGGAGTTTAGCAAAATTATAATAACGGTACAACAACGGCCTTCCGAGGCAAATAGTTCTTTTAAAAAGTGAATGCTGTTTGTTCGTATGCATCTACATCATAAAACATGGTAGGTAACACGAATTATTATATACGTTTTTTTTTTAAATTCCGTCTCCTGCAGAATGAGAACTGGGGGCGGTGGATGCTGTCGTCTATATCGGCACAGAAAAAAACGTTAATGACAGGCATATTGACTTGAGCACACACAAGACCAAGCTCGGGGCCCTGAGACACAGCTCGGGGGCTCCTAGCTTGAGCTTGGGGGCTCCTAGAGATCAAGCTCGAAGGCCACCGAGCCCCCAAGCTCACGGCCCCTGAGACCAAGTTTGGGGGCCTCTGAAACAAGGCTTGGAGGCCCTTGAAACCAAGCTCAAGGCCACCTTAGACCAATCTCGGAGGCTGCCTGAGACCAAATTCGGAGCCCTGAGACACAGCTCGGGGGCCCCCTGCAGCCAAGCTTGTGGGGCTCCTAGAGATCAAGCTGGAATGCCTCCGAGTCCAAGCTCAGGGGGTCCTGAGACCAAGCTCGGGGGCCTCTGAGACCAAGCTTGGCGGCCTCTGACACCAAGCTTGGAGGCCCTGAAACCAAGCTAAAGGTCCCTGAAGACCATTCTCGGGGGCCCCTTAGACCAATCTGGGAAGCCCCCTTATACCAATATTGGAGGGCCCTAAGACCAATCTCGGAACCTCCATGAGGTTACGTTCGGGAGCCCCCTGAGACTAAGCTTGGAGGGCCCTGAGATCAAACTCAGGGGGGGCCTTAGACAAGCTCCGGAGCCCCTTAGACAATCTCGGGGCCCTGAGACCGAGCTCGGGGAGCTCCCTTAAGGCTAAGCTTGTGTGCCCTGAGACCAGCCTTGGGGGCCCCTTAGACTAAGCTTGGGGGTCCCTGAGACGAAATTCGGGGGCGAGGAACAGCTCGGGGCCCCTGAGACAAAGTGGGGGCCCTGATTCCAGGTTCGGGGACCTTTAGACCAAGATCTGGCCCCCTGAGGCCAGTCTCGGGGCCCTTTACGCTAATCTTGGGGCCCCTAAAGGCCAAGTTAGAGGGTCCCGAGCCCAAGCTCAGGGCCCCCAAGATAAAGCTCGGACACTGTCCAAATCGAGAAACTGTTGAGGGCTCAGTCAGGTCATTTGTGAACTTTCAGAAAAGAACCAAGCTAAAATTGCGTTTTTTTACAGGGGGCCCCTCTGATAATTTTGGGGGTGGCAACTGCCCCCCTTGCCCCCCTTTATCCGCCGCCACTGCCTCTACTTCCCTACCATGGATCCGCCCATGGCCTAAATCCCCTTCTCTGGATCCGCCTATACCAGGAATTTATTGCTCAATAGTGCACCGCAACCCTCCTGAATCTGCCTATGACACGTCTGCTTCTTTACATGGTCCTGCCTTCTTTCCCTTCCCTGGATCCGCCCATGGCCTAAAGCCCCTTCTCTGGATCTGCCTATGCCAGGAATTAATTCCTTAATCCGCCTATGCCACGTATGCTTCCTCTACAGGGTCCTGTCTTCTTCCCTGGATCTTCCTATGGCCTAAATCCCCTTCTCTGGATTCGCCTATGCCAGGAATTCAATCCTCAATCCGCCTATGACACGTATGCTTTCTTTACAGGGTCCTGTCTTTTTACCCTTTCCTGGATCCTCCTATGGCCTAATTCCCCCTTCTCTGGATCCGCCTATTCCAGGAATGCATTCCTTAATCCGCCTATGACACGTATGTTTTCTTTACAGGATCCTGTCTTTTCCCTCTTCCCTGGATCCGCCTACGGCCTAAATCCCCTTCTCTGGATTCGCACCTATGCCAGGAATTCAATACTTAATCCGCCCATGACACGTATGCTTTCTTTACAGGGTCTTATCTTCTTCCCCTTTCCTGGATCCGCCTATGGCCTAAATCCCCTTCTCTGGATCCGCCTATGCCAGGAATTCATTCCTTAATCCGCCTGACACGTATGTTTTCTTCACAGGGTCCTGTCTTTTTCCTCTTCCCTGGATCCGCCCATGGCCTTAATGCCCTTCCCTGGATCCGCCTATGGCCTAAATCCTCTTCTCTGGATCCGCCTATGCCAGAAATTCATTCCTTAATCCGCCTATGACACGTATGTTTTCTTTACAGGGTCCTGTCTTTTTTCCCTTTCCTGGATCCGCCCATGGCCTAAACCCCCTTCTCTGGATCTGCCTATGCCAGGAATTAATTCCTTAATCCGCCTATGACACGTATGCTTTCTTTACAGGGTCCTGTCCTTTTCCCCTTCCCTGGATCCGCCCATGGCCTTAATCCCCTTCCCTGGATCCGCCTATGGCCTAAATCCCTTCTCTGGATCCGCCTATGCCAGGAATTCATTCCTTAATCCGCCTATGCCACGTATGCTTCCTTTACAGGGTCCTGTCTTCTTCCCTGGATCTGCCTATGGCCTTAATCCCCCTTCTCTGGATCCGCCCATGCCAGGAATTCATTCCTTAATCCGCCTATGACACGTATGTTTTCTTTACAGGGTCCTGTCTTTTTCCCCTTCCCTGGATCCGCCCATGGCCTTAATCCCCTTCCCTGGATCCGCCTATGGCCTAAATCCCCTTCTCTGGATCCGCCTATGCCAGGAATTCATTCCTTAATCCGCCTATGACACGTATGCTTTCTTTACAGGGTCCTGTCCTTTTCCCCTTCCCTGGATCCGCCCATGGCCCTAATCCCCTTCCCTGGATCCGCCTATGGCCTAAATCCCTTCTCTGGATCCGCCTATGCCAGGAATTCATTCCTTAATCCGCCTATGACACGTCTGCTTTCTTTACAGGATTTTGTCTTCTTCCCCTTCCCTGGATCCGCCCATGGCCTTAATACCTTCCCTGGATACGCCTATGCCAGGAATCCCTTGCATGATGTGCACCTTCACTGTTTCTCTTACCTGAATCCGCCTATGAAACGCATGCCTATTTCGTCGGATCCCATCTACTTCCCTTCCCTGGATCCGCCCATGGCCTTAATGCCCTTTCCTGGATACGCCTATGCCAGGAATTCCTTGCATGAAGTGCACCTTCACTGTTTCTCTTACCTGAATCCGCCTACGAAAGGCATGCCTATCTCGTCGGATCCCATCTACTTCCCTTCCCTGGATCCGCCCATGGCCTAATTCCCTTCCCTGGATACGCCTATGCCAGGAATCCTTTGCTCTGTAGTGCACCTGAACTTCCCCCTCTTGAATCCGCCTATGGGCCTAAATCCCTTCCCTGAATTCCCTTTCTCAGGGGGAAAACCTGGGAAACTGGGGAAATTTCTGGGTCTTGGGAATTTTCTCTTCCAGTGATGAACCCCACGTTTCTATCTGGCAAAGGTGAGACGTCTGCCCTAGTTATACCCTTGTTTTCTGTTTCATAAAGGGGCTTGGGCAGGGGCTTAGGCTATTATGCCATAGCTTGGTTTCAGTAGAATATAGTTGGAAAATATGTGGGGAAGTTAGAATATATGGGGAAAAATTACGTGACATTACAAGAAATAGAGCATCCTTGAATTAGCTCTATTTTCATTTAAACTAATTTAAAAAAGGTATTAAGAATGAAATATTAGGAACCGTATGCCTAAAAAACGTACTTAATAAATTTTTAAGTTCTACTGAAACCAGTGGGACAGCATGTTAGGCCACAAAGCTCAGGGAACAAGACAGCTACAGCGTAGGAAATTGCAAATAAATGACGTCATTATACGTATATATAAAATAGTTAAATAGGTTTTAGGTTATAAATTCCCAATGGTATATTTAAACCTAATTTAAAATTTGTATAATTTTAACTATGATTTTAATACATTTTTTATTAGAAAATATTGGCCTAAATGGTCCTGTACGACATAAATCCTTACTTTGGGGTTGGGTGTTCCTTACATGCACCACATTTGTCATAAAGTCGTTATTTTTGCTGCCCTCGACTATCGCTCTCTGTTAGCTTGGAAGTTGCATCCCACAATGCTGTGTACTTTATGTGGACGAAATATAAAAACTGTGAGAGTAACATTCGCGTCTTCCGCATTGTAGTACCAGTATGTCATTTAAAATCTAAGCCTGGATAGAACCGTGATATTATAGGGGCCTAATGCGAATGGAACCCTTTAGCTCGATATGACCACTGCATTGCCACTTCAAGATTAGATGAGGAGGTGTTGACCGTTTGTGTGGGGTCTTTGTTACCCTGGAAAACTCATGAATGGATTGTGATTCGTAGTGAATTTTTTTCTTCAACTTAGTGTAGGAACTAGGATCTCACTTTTGAGGTGCTTTGCATAGACTTTGTTAGAAGCAAGTCTTCCAGCAACAAGAAATGGCTCATTCACAGCAGAATATAAACTGCAGTCTGGATGATATTGATCTCAATGCCTTAAAGGTGAGTTGACATAATCTGCAGCTTGAAAATGCTATTGTTCAATATTTTGATTTCAAACTTGTTTCCTTTGAATTATCTTACCTTCCTAGGTATTGCTTATGAATGCCTCTTAGGCATTTGCCTTTGATTCTTAGACCATCCTCTGGATGCCAGTATGCAGAAGGTGGCAGGTTTCGACAAGATCTCATTGGGGCAGCCTCAGGGCAAACATTCTGGTTTGGGGCAGCTTTTTCTTATCTTTGGGGCAGATAAGGAAACTTTTGGGCAGAAATTGAGGCTTGGGGCAACTTTGGCATGCTGAGGCAGACATGAAACCACTGACTGGATGAAATTGATTGGATGAAACTGATTGAATGAAACCACTGAAAATAAAAATATACTGAAAAGAAACAGTGATTGTTTTTTTGTGGCCTTCCTAATGTATATAATGAAAATTTATGCCCCATTAGAAAGAAAAGTCGGCTCCAGAAAGCAAATATATATCCTGATGGGGGCAATTTGAGCTGCTCCAAACATCTTGTCAAGAAGCCTTTCACATTCTGAAGACTTGTCTGGATGGGAACATCTCTGTAATCATACTAACTATGAGGTATCAGAATTTAGCCAAAAGCTAGAAGGGCTGGGTAGGGCTGAAGGAGAAGAGCCTCATTAAGATAGTTGCTTTATACCTGGTAATGCATTACTTGTTACTTGCTGAGTTGGTTCAATTTGCTGGATGAAGTGTCTGTCAGCCAGTTGTGTGTTCACTTGTTTGTGCATTATTGCATCTGCATCTGCCCCTGTACACTCACTTTGAAAATGCAAGATATCAACAGTTGATGTTTCATATTGGCTCCTAAAATATATATTTTAATATTTTTCCTTGTTTTTCATTTGTTATTTGATTTACACATATCTGGCTTCATCTCAATGACAAAAATAAGACTAGGATCAAACTTTGGATAAGGATACATTAGTGCTGTTTCTAAAGCAGTTACGCATAGATCAGGATGGGAGCTGGATCAGATTTTAATTGAAGCCTGAAAAGTGTCAGTTCCCTTAGGTAAAATTTACAGATTGGAAATTTATCCAGGTATACCCATCCTGCCTGGATAGAACTTTTACATGGAAACTAAGCCCATTTGTGTTCTCTATCCTGTTTTGGGCACTTGACACTCAAAGGTTAAATATTTTGGCATGTCAACATTGGATCTGCAAAGCAGACACACTGCTTTCTTCCATATGGTGTTTAACTTTCTTTGTTGAGAGCACTAGGCAAGGTAATAGAGAAAAGGTAAAACAGAGCCTGCCATTCAGGCTTGGCCAATGACAACCATTTTTACAGCTGGCACAAGGTAGCTGAGTGCTGGAAAAGCATAGAGTGGCTTCAGAGCCAGAGAGGTTCTAGCAATATTTGGACTCATTGAGAGTGCCATGTAATTTGTATGATTTATGAAATTTATTTACCTTATTTTGTAAAAACAGAGGGTTTCAGTTGTTCTCATTGTCAACCAACTGCTGCCAGGTCTTGAGCTGGTGGTTTGCATTGTGTGTGGAGCTGGTGGCATGTTGAAGAGATAGGAGTGTGGACTTACCTTACTTATTCATTGCTTGGATATGTGAGGGTGTGGGCTGGAATGTTGAAGAGCGGCATTGACCTGCCAGATTGTTGTGGCGGCCATTTCAGAAAGCTCCAGATAGATCGGCGAACAAGAGCTTCTTCACCCCTTGAATTCCTTCATGACCCCTTCATGTATCTAGTCATTTTTAGGCCCAGAGACAAATCTGGGGGAGGGGTATTCCCAGTGAATTGCATTAAGCATGGTATTTTATAAACAGCTAAAATTTAGTCATTTGAGGAGGTCATGACCTCTCAAGCCCTGTTTAGATCTACCAATGCCTACGCACCTGGATGTCAAAAGCAGGGTGATGGGGAGACGTGTCACCCTACTTGTGGATCGGGGGACATCACCCCAAAATCATGAGACTCGACCTAGGTTTTTTATTTGCATTTTTTATTAATTTCGTGGACCTTCGTTAACTGCGTGGAATTTTGGAACTCAACTTGTTAAGTTTGTTGGGAAGTTTATCGCTAGTATCGCTTTCAGAGTCCATTTGCTCCAAATTTTGCGCCTTTCAGCCCCCTCCCCCCCCACCCTCCCGCTCTGGTCATAGTCAACACGGGTCCGTCTCCACCATACCAATTCCGTGGTGACGCCCCTACCTACGCAACGCTGTGCCGCATTTTATGGGCGTTCAGGGCGCCCGGCATCGAGGAGCGATCTTCGCATGCGTAGGTGGGGACGGGCGAGGGTGGAAAACTTTCTCTACACCCTCCCTCTAAATGGATCCGTCCCTGCACTGTTTTTTTTACTTTTTGCCCGCTTTCAAGGTAAAATAGTATGGTAAAAAACCGTCGAAGTGTGTATCGTTTACACCCTTCCTTATATCATTTCTATGCAAATAGTATGTTTCTAAAGTACTATTACCTCTCCATATTTTTTTCTGAAGCGTCATTGAGAATTCGGTGTGTTGTTCAAGTCTCCACCGGTGACATTGCTGAAATTACGTCGAACTGCATCCTTTATTTTATATTTATGCTCATTTTTTGTCCAATTTGAGTATCTCTGGAATACGAGCTTCAATCAGCAGCAAGCTCCTGAATAGTGTAGCCATCTTGCTACCAGTCATTATATCTACTTAAAGTCCAGAGCTTTGGGGGCGGGGGGTAGTGTTTTTTTCTGCTGGCAGTTACTCTAGAAACTAACATATACCACTCATTATTTTACAAGTTTCCTTCACCACATCCTCCATGCCTTGTTTGGTCAGTAATTATTATATTGTTCCTCTTCTAGATTTCCAAGTCACCCTGGCTGTTTCCCTTGCTTGCTTGAGTTGCATTGAACTTGATTCATAACTTGAAATGTGGTGACTATTGCTTAAAATTGAACAGGAACTAGCCTTTGTGTTTACCTGTTGTATGCCCTTCATCCTATGCCTAAACTTGCATGCCCACCTACGTTTACAACCAACATTGACTACCCAAAGGTGGTATCTGGTAACATTGGCACTTCGCTTTCAAGGATATAAGACACAGTCACAAAGAATACCTAAATTGCTTGGTGGAGTTTAGAGACAGGAAGGTTTTGATCCCTATGAACTCAAGCATCCTATTTCATTTTACTTATTTTTGGATGGCACTTAGAAGTTTCCAAATATCTGGTGTATATTGTATTGTCCATTGTTATATGATGTGTGCACAGCGTCGCAGGCTTTGACGAGATTTTGTTAGGACAGCTCTTTGAAAATATTCTGACCTCCCTCAGGGGACCGATCTTCACTTGCCGGATTCGTCCGGCAAGTAAAGATTGGAGCAACGGGGTGTGACGCGCCCGGCGCCCCAGTCAGCCTTGGGAGGCACTTCGTCGCATCCCCGCGGATACATCTTTTCTAGCCCTCCGACGGCCGCCGCCTCTTCCGACTCCGCTCGGTTAGAGTCGGCGTCTGTCGTCGGTGGCTCTGGTGATGAGGTCTGCGGTGATGCTGATGGCTGCCTTACGGGCCCTTTGTTACCTGGTCGGTAACCGTACTGGATCGGGTCAGCTCTGTCCTGCACCTCCCAGTACGTAGCTCCTGTTTGTTTTTGTTCTCTTATTTTGTTGATTATTTTTAGTTCCTGTCCTCTTTTTATGCTTTAGTTGTGTGTCCCAAAGTTATTTGCCTTCTTCGGCATTTTACGGGTGTAAAGCGCCCACTCGAGGCCTTTCTCGAGCCCAGGCGACGAGGTTGACGGGATCCTGGGGGGTTGAGGTTTCCCTCAGGCGGGATAGTCCTGAGGGTTCCAACACGCCCCCTTTGGCCCTGATATCTTGATCCAACCGGGGGTAAGCCGTCCGACTGCTCCCGCGGGCGGCTTAGCAATGCGGCAGTGCTCATGGGCACTGTCGCTCAGTCCAGCTGTGACCGGGGAATCTGGCTTTGGGGGTGTGGCGCAGTGCACAGCGCTGCGGTGCTACCTCAGAGTATGATCCTGCCGGTCCCCTGGGCAGAGGGGGAATGGGGGAGGCGATGCCTAATCAGAGTCGGATTCGTGAGTTCGCTCTGCCGACTCTGTAAGGGTGTTGTCGATCCCCCTACAGCCATCGAGTTCTTTCAGTATGGGAACTCTAGGATGGTGGAGAACATACGCATTTCCATGGCATCATTACAATCACCTAAACCCGCGGTACAGACCACAGGGACCACGACCTCTGCTACGAACCAGGACATTCTTATCGCTTCCCGTTCCCCCGAGAGGGGTGGGATTGGACGCAGTGAGCAGGCGTTCTTGCAAGGTGACGGGAGATACTCCAAGGAACCTCGATGGGTCCTGATTATCATCGGGGAAGGATTCAAGGTCAATACGTTCCAGGCTGTGCAAGCCCTCTCGAAATTTGGAACAGTAAAACATGCAAATCGTTATTCGGATTCAAAAATAGAGGTGTTGATGTGCACAGAGGAGGAGAGTTCCGAGCTTTTGAAAGCGACACACTTTTCGTTCAAGGTAAAAGACCAAGAGACCAGAGTTCCGATCTCTGTCTGCTTGCACCCGACTAAAAACACATGTAAGGGCGTGATCACCTGTCATGACCTTCAAGGCATGACCAACGAGGAGATTCTGGATGGGATGGGAGATAAGGGAGTAGTGGGTGTCAGGAGGATGAACACGAGGAACGGAGAACAGGTCGTTGGTACAAACACAGTCGTGTTGACGTTTGGAGAAAAGGAGATGCCAAATAAGGTCAGGGTGGGGTTGAGTTATGTGTCTGTTCGCAGATATACCCCCGACCCTACACGCTGCTACCGATGTCAATGCTACGGTCACATCGCCAAGTCATGTAAGGGAAAGGAGCGCTGCGGAAAATGTGCGACTGTTGGCCACAGCTCAACTGCATGTGAAGCCGAGGAGCCCAAATGCGCCAGCTGCAAAGGAAACCACGAGGCGTGGTCCAGAACCTGTCCGAAATTTCTATCAGAGAGTGAAAAGGTGAAGAGGCGTGTAGCTGGTGCAGCCAAAGACACTGGGAGGGAATCATGTCCTGGTGCAGGAATTATACCTCCGACAAATGGTCCGGAAAAGAGCTCTTGGCCGAACCGAGGGCGAACTCTGTCTGAAAATATACCTTCGCCTCGACAGCGTCATTCAGCAGTTAGCCTGGATACGGTCATGGGGGAGTTCCAGCACACTTCTGTACGCGATTTCCTTGAACTGGTCGGCAGAGTCCTCCCGATTTCCACCCAGAGTCCCGTGCCAGCGGCGGAAAACCACCGTTTAGAGAACGAGGCCGGGCACAAAGGCATCCAAACTGGCCCCGAAGAAGACGCTTCGGTTTCGTGGCCCAATTACAGAATTAGGGAGACTGTCGCTAAAGGAACACAAACGGGCTCGCAAGAGAAAGGTTCGGTAGCATCAACAACGGCCCCTCCTGGGGATGATGCTCATGCTAACGGTGTCAGAAAAGAGTCTGGGCCTGACCCGCGTATAACAGGTAGAACCAGGAAAACAACCGAGAGTAGGAGTGAGGTGCCCGGGGAGCCACCGGCCCGTGTACCACAAGCAGTGTCTACTTCTCAACCAGGGGAAAAACAAGTGATGTTCATGCTTAAGATATGATTGCATATTTCAGAGTTCTGACAATTCGAGGAATGCCCCTGTAAATTTCTAAAATGTCATGGGAAGATTTTGAGGGAACTTATTTTGGCGATGTTTTGACAATCCTGAAGTAACTCTACAAATTGCTGTTTCTGGTGGTGATATGTTGAAAGCCGAAAACAGTTTACCTACTTGATATTGAGCCAAAACCACCACGATTCAAATGCTGAATAAATAATGAGATTTGCTTGGGACGTTTCTCCATGCGACACTGTCAAAAATGAAGAGGACAAAAATGACCCGCTGGGCGTTGCGCACATGTGCGGGCCGCTGAAAAGAGGAAAATGGTGCGTCCTGTCCTCCCGTCTGGTGGATTAGGTGTAGATTGTTTCTTTGAGGGAATGGAGGCATCGTGGGGGCTACCAATTCAGGGTTGCCAGTTTAGAGGTTTTATCCAAAATCTGAAGATTTTTGGGGTGTATATACATATATATTTCTAGATGGTGTGAAATTCTTGAAATGTTACCTATGGACGGTTCCACAACGTTTTGGGATGTACATTCTTTAATGAAAATCAAATACTTTGTAAATAAGACTAACAATATTGTTCTGCAGTATTCTGAAGGCTTAATCGAAGACACCTTTTAGAGTGTTTGCAGGTTTATCAAAATGTCAGCACTGACTAAACTCTTAAACTGGCAGACCTTGTTTATTTACATCGATGGATTCTGGGTAGTGGATAGAGAACCAATGGAGAATTGACTAAATAGGTTTGGATGTTTGGAAGGCGCTGATTGATTAACAGAACACGTCCGATGCGGTAATTGGGCGAAGGTATGGAAGCTTCTAGAACTTCTGTCTATCATGCAGTTAGGGCCATTGCGGGTTGATTTCTGGCGTGTGAAACATTGTTTCCTCTTAATCCCAGTTATCGACGATGCCACGGATCAAATGTTTGACAGCAAAAGAAGCGGTAGGAATTATCATAAATGAGCTAGATAGCGAAGCAGATCAGGTGGATATTGTGAACATTCCACCAGAAACAGATCTTAGTGATGAGGATGAGATAGATGAAGAGCTCACCGGTGTTGCAATCGTCAACGACGTGCCAGGAAATGTGGAGGTGCACATTGGCGAAACTGAGGAGCAGGTAGCGCAACCCGAGCCTGCTACGAAGAAAAGCCGGAAAGATAGAAATGCACCCGTTTGGAGATCAACCGAGCCGACTTACACCGCGTGGGGGAGATGACGAATGGAGCTTGCAAAACACGTGAGAGCATAGCAAACCAACTTGGAAACCATTCACCTGTGCAACTACTGGAGGAACTTCTCACCGAGGATGTCCTGGTACATATTCAGCGTGAAACGATAAGGTATGCACTTGGCGTAAAGAACGACCCACTCTTCACGCTAGACATCGATGAGCTACGCACATTCATCGGCATACTAATCTTTTCTGGATATATACCGATGCCAAGCGAGCGCATGTACTGGTCGGAGGCGAGGGACCTTGAAAGCAACACTTTCATCCGACAAGCAATGACACGGAGCCGCTACCTCAAAATAAAGAGGTATCTTTACGTTCAGGACAACAACACCAGAAGCCCAGAGAACACGGATCGCGCCTTCAAAGTGCGACCTCTCATCGACATGATGAACGAGACATTCACCAAATTCGGCATACATCAGGAGAGCCTTGCGGCAGATGAAATGATGGTGCGGTACTACGGGCACCATGGGCTGAAACAGTTTATACGCGGACAACCCATCCGGTTCGGGTATAAGCTTTGGGCCCTGTGTGGCAGCGACGGATACTGTTTTCGGTTTGACCTCTACTGTGGTCGGGAAACGAGGCCTGAGCTGAAAGACAAACCGCTGGGAACCCGTGTGGTCCTCGATATGACTCGTGTCATCGTGGATCCAAGGAGTCATGTTATCTTTTTTGATAACTTCTTCACGTCTCGCACTCTTCTCTGTGAGCTCATGGGAAAGGACCTGCGCGCAACAGGGACAGTGAGGGAAAACCGAATGGAGAAGTGTCCTTTGCAGTTTCAAAAGAACTGGCGAAGGAGGGGCGGGGTGCTCATGACTTTCGGTTTGACACGAACGGGGAGGTCCTAGCAGTCCGCTGGCATGACAATAAGAGTGTCAACATCATGACCAACTACGATGCGGTTCAGCCCTTAGCATCCACTCAGCGATTCGACCGGGCAGCGGGAAAGAGGGTTGAGGTTCCTCAGCCTCGTCTCTTCCGAGCATACAACAGTGGCATGGGTGGTGTCGATCTCCATGACTGGAACCTCAGCCAACACTGTATCGCCATTCGAGGTAAAAAGTGGTACTGGTGCTTACTTACTCGCATGATCGACATGGCCGTCGTTAACAGCTGGCTCCTGCACAGGGTCTGTGCACCCAACCCAAAAGACCAACTCTCACAGCTGGAGTTTAGACGCGAGCTCGCCATCAGCTACCTGGAGCGTGGCTGCCGCATGCACCCATGTGTACCGTCATCGCCTGCTCTCGTCCCACTGAGTATGCGGTATGACGGAGTTGGTCATCTCATCGGCCCGCTTGGAGGGAGGCGTCGGTGCCGACTCGAGTCTTGCGCCCTCAAGAGCACCAAGTGCTGCGAAAAATGCAAAGTGCCCCTGTGTCTGAAGTGTTTCGCAGCGTACCACCGTAAATAGGCGAAATACTGATCGGCGCACCACATTGGCAGATATAGTTCTCCCTCGCGTCGCTTTGAATGTTTATTCTCTACCTTTTCAGTCGGTGGTGTGGCTACTTGCCGGGACAATCCACGTGTGCCCACGTGAGTCGAAAGGAGTGACTCAAAACGAGGTTGAAGTGTCCAGTGTCAGAATCTGTCTTTGACCAGTCAAATGTCGTACCTGATTATAACACACTATTCAATACATTCGAATTGATTCATAGACGTCATTCGACTTTTCATCTTTATATTGAATATGGTCATTGCTCGTTCAAAACTCACTGAGCATCAGTGACAAGTCCAGGAGAGAGAGAGAGAGAGAGAGAGAGAGAGAGAGAAAAAAAAAAAAGAGAGAGAGAGAGAGAGAGGAGAGACCCAACGCTCTGATTTACGTCAATTGGCCCCTCGCAAACCGTCATTCTCGTTTCACAACTACTGCTTACTACTTTTGAATATATGCTGTTTATATTGTAGACATATGGGCAAACCTGGAGAACGAAAATGATCTAACAGTTTACTCTAACAATTATAAGGAAAGAAATCAAAACATTCCGCTGCGAAACTGCAGCAAAGGCGACGCGCACCGGGCCGCTGAGTGCGGTGACTGCGCCGCCCGGGAGCCGGCCGCGCAGTGCCAGTCGATGTCCCAAACGCCCAGCGGGTCATTTTTGTCCGGTGTCATATCTCAGAATCTAAAAGTGGTATCGGTCTCAAACTTTGGGAACACGTTATTTGGCATGTTTTAAGCCTAGGATAACTGTTTCTTGACATTCTGACCGCTGGAAGTAGGTGCGGGCGTTAATGGGTTAACTATTCGATATTGTCAGATATCTTGTCACCACTTGAACTCCATGCTTGAAGCTGCATCTACATCCGGCATGACTTAGACTAAACGTATTATTGGGAATTGAGAAATAATCACAATGACGGGCGCGATATAGCCCAGTCGCTGAAAGCGCCCTTAAACACCAATACACACGAAAATATTCTGACCTGGAGCAACTTTATCAGCATTTTGGATATAGGCAGGAAGTTCGTAGCAGACACAAAAAGTGAGAGGAAAATTATATCAAACATAGCTAACTGTATGGAAGTGTAATATATGGTTCACGATGTTTCCACGTGAATCTCCTTACTGTGGGATTCAATTGTCTATAAATGTTTACAAGCCTATGGTGTTTCATCATCTTAGCACATCTCGTCTAGCTTGAACATTGTTTTCTCGCGAGTTATACGTATCTAAATCTAGCGAAAACAAATATTATGTCAACTTCGATCAATCTTTCGTCAATATTGATTTGATCAATCAGTAGGTATTTGATCGACGTTGATATACTGTTTGGTTCCGCTGGGGTCAGGATTTAATTTAATCAGCCCCTTAGTGTTTTTTACAAAGTAATCAGGGAATAAGTAGCCCATGCTGAAGGAAGTGAATGTGTCTGATGGGCAGCTAGGTTCAATATATTTTTCATCGCTGGCTGAAGATTTGATTGGAATGTAGATTCGCAAATTCGCGAGTTGAAATGGATGGAAATGGAAATTATTTAATGAAATAATATGTAGTAGTAAGTAGAATTAGTAGTAAGTAGTAAGTAATAATATGTAGTATAAGGCATCACATGATTTGTCTATCTTCTCGCCTGATGGGGCTGTGTAAAACTGCAAGGTACACAGAAACTCTTAATATAAGCTGATATTTCTGCTGGTTTTATTCATGTCTGTGGATTTCGTTCTTTTATTTTAGGTGTATCATATATATATATATATATATATATATATATATATATATATATATATATATATATATATATATATATAGATATATCATATATGAAGCTTGTTGATGGCAGGTGCGCTCAGATTTAAGCGGATGGATTGATATAATACTGATAGACAAGGATTGCCATATTTTGTGATCTGAACTTATTTTTCTTGACCAAAGCATCTTGAATATTACCTAGGGTCTTGGCTCTTGGTTGGATTTATATTTGAACATTGTATCTTTGGATTTGAACGTACTGGCAACACGTTTATCATGTTTTGTACTGATATTGAATAGCATAGATCCGTTATTAGTTTTGAATCAGGAATTTTTTTTGCAGAATTTAAAGCCTTCTGTCTGGACCAGAAAAGGCTTAAATCCAACCATGAGTTCGGGAGAATGGACCAATTTGGCTAGGATATTATTTTTTCTTTTAGTCGTGTATTAGGAAGGAACGGTGGTGTCTTCTAAAGTTCAGTTTGATTACATCAAATTTCTAGGAACTTAGGCACTATCACAGTCTGAGCCGGGAACTGCAAATCTGATTGGGCTTGTTTTGGGTTTAAATATATAGTACATTTTACCTTTATGGTAGGCATCTGCTGAATCTGTGTAATGTTTAGAAAACTATAACGTTAACTGTCGGTGGGAACATTAGCCAATGCCATGTTTAAAGAGCATCCATCCGGACTATTCATCCAGATGTTTCTTGCCAAACTAACGTATGTTAATTCAAGACCCAATCTGTAGAAGGGCTCGGACGTTTAATTTACCCTGACATCCGAACCATCAACAAGCTGCTGATTGTACTTTCTCATTTTTTTGGTAGATACTGGATGCAGCCTTAAGCAAAAGTCAAGCTCTGGATGGCGTGTTGGGTAGCTTCTAGCCAGAGAAGAAGGCGTTTTCAATGGGGTATTCAAAATGGGGGTCCGGGAGTTAATTCGGTTGTTATTGTATTTAGAGGTCTCCTATCGCTGTTTTTTATCAAGTGCGCTGTTTTTATCTTGCATGATTTTCCGGGCCTTTTGGAGGTCAAACGGGCTTTTGCTTATTCTAGAGAACCTGAGCCACTCCAACCTTTCTAGATCAGCCAGCGAAATACATAGACCACTTGCGAAATACATGAAATTCAAAACCTAGTGTTGATCGTCCAGGAAAAGACCAACTGTTTCACTTATGTACGGACCCTCTCATGGTGCAGATAGTCGCAATTAAATTTATATTCAGTTGTAAATTTGACCAATTCCAAAACCTCAACTCTTGTGCACTGAAGCTCACAGATCTGCATGCTCTTGAGCTGGATCGAACTATTTTGTGAACATATTCCCTGGATAATCCAAATTAATCTCGATTTCGGAGCAAGAAACACTGGAATAAATGTTGTTAATTTTTTACTATCTATGTATTTTTCTCCTGCCATTTAACTCAAGAAATTTGTATTACTGTTCTATTAGTTTATCAAACAAGGCTCGAGTATGATGAGGCCAGAATCATACCAACTCAATGCTATATTCCTAGAAAAATATCAGATATTTTAGTCGTTTACCGAGAGCAGATCAAGGGATATACTGCGATAGTTTATATGACTCCGAATTTCCAACGTCCATTTTGTTCGGGCTTACGGAGTGAAGACACCTAAGCAGTTTTAGGCTGAGTTAGCCATGCTAATTTGATGGCAGCGCTAAATACATGATACAAATGATAATGAATGGTGCATGTGCTGGCGGATTGTATGTGTCGGTGTCCTTGCCTTTAGACCGGCACTGATGAATATGTTTGACAGTGACAAGTCGTGCTTGTTTTTGCCAGGATCCAGCTGGGATCTTCGACCTGATAGAGGTGATCGGGAATGGAACATACGGCCAGGTGTACAAGGTCAGTACCTCACACTGTGGGTCAGTGGTGCTGCTTTCTTCTGCTTCCTCAGCGGTTGTGCTAGTTTCTAGGTCGGGATTTTTTCTGATTACGGCTATGATTTGTTGATTCGTTTGAGCCGTTGGCGTCTATCATGTTTAAGAGCACTTTACCATGGTACTGCAATCCCTCTTCCCCTTATTATATTTATCTCCTGCTTGGCCCCTGTCCCTAGTAGATGTTAAACGCCAGCGAATCTTTCGAAATATCTAGAACATGTACTGTGTTTGACTGTGGACAGACTGGTGTGATTGTGATATATGTTTGAAGAGAGTGGCATGGTGCAATATGTTGGGGCAGTCACGTTATCACAATCAGCGCCGGCTACCGGCAGTTCGCGCCGAATGTCATTGATGGGGAAAATGACCGATCAGAGACCGGTTTCATGAACGTCCAAACATGGGCGCCGAAGGCGGGGGGACAGGGGGACGCGTCCCCCCCTGTTGTCCAACCAGGGGGGACGTCCCCCCCAAAATTTTTGGGTCAATCGTCATTAATGCTGTCAGGTACCGAATATGGCAAAATTCGCCTCCCCCGGTCAGCACCAGCCCGGGTCCGTCCCCCCTGCGAAAATTCTGTGGCGGCGCCCCTGCGTCCAAACGAGTACATACTTCAGCCCTGTCAGATATTTACCGATGAACTGTTTTATAAAACGATACTCAGCAACAGGATTGAACTCTGGACTTCTATGTTAGTTTATGCTCCGTGACTCTCCCGAGCTTGTGTTCTGATTGGTCGGTTTGGCTCAATGAACTAGCTGGCTTTGGAATCCACTATGTAGATTAACGATATTTATAAAATTGAGTTGAATTGTCATTAGTTGATTCGAAGGATCAATAAAGATTAAGAACTATCTACTACAGTGGTTATGAAATTATTCTTATGTGTTTTACTATTGTTACTACTATAGGTGTATTGGCAGTTGTTTTACTGGGGGATTCTCATGCCAATTAGATCTCTGTGTACCTCCAGCAATGATATATCAGTTGATCGGCTATTATAGTTGTGCAGCTTTGTAAACTTGCTCGTAAGCTGGTATTCGATCCCAGGTCTGCCGATCAATGAAGTATAAATATATGGATGGGTTCTGGATCTGATTCTGGATGGGTTCACATCAGCACGGCATTACAAGCCCAATATAAACCCTATGGGAGACCCAGAATCCGGGGCTTCTGATCCCTCAGCTCCCTTTCTCCCCCGGGATCTCCACCCAAGCTTGGACTTATATGAAATTGTAGGTATCTGTGAATCTGTAAACACTCATAAGCCTATCTCTTTAATTGGCTGGCACCTGCACCTTTCAATCATGAGTGAGAAACTTAAGGTTATTCGAGATTCTATAGGTCACATGAGGTGTTAATGACAGCGAAGTTCCCCTCCCCCCTCCCCGTTCCATAGATGGGTAGTCGCCAATCATGATAAATGGCCTGTTTTGACAGGTATTTTCAATTTGGGTACATTGATTACCTTTCCAGCCGAGACGAGCGCACTATTGTGTCAGGGACGCCTGTGTCACTAATGGGTACGTGATCTCCATCCTCCAAATACGTCATCGGATAGAGAAGGCCAGCTTGTGCAAAGCCAAGGAGATGCAAAGCTGAAGTTCGTGGTGAAGTTACATGGCGTTTCCTTGGATGATCTGCCTCTCGCTGTGAGGAATCTAGAGTCAGAGGATGGTCTGGTGTTGGCCGGAGCTGGGATGGCCACCAGCTGATGGATGGATGAGGGGACCCGGCGTGACATTCACTGGGTAGTGCCGGGATGAATGAGGGGACCCGGCGTGACATTCACTGGGTGGTGCCGGGATGGATGAGGGAACCCGGCGTGACATTCACTGGGTAGTGCCGGGATGAATGAGGGTACCCGGGGTGACATTCACTGGGTGGTGCCGGGATGGACGAGGGGACCCGGCGTGACATTCACTGGGTAGTGCCGGGATGAATGAGGGGACCCGGCGTGACATTCACTGGGTGGTGCCGGGATGGATGAGGGACCCGGCGTGACATTCACTGGGTGGTGCCGGATGGACAGGGGACCCGGCGTGACATTCACTGGGTAGTGCCGGGATGAATGAGGGGACCCGGCGTGACATTCACTGGGTAGTGCCGGGATGAATGAGGGTACCCGGGGTGACATTCACTGGGTGGTGCCGGGATGGACGAGGGGACCCGGGGTGACATTCACTGGATGGTGCCGGGATGGATGAGGGACCCGGCGTGACATTCACTGGGTGGTGCCGGACGGATGAGGGGACCCGGTTTGACATTTACTGGGTGGTGCCGGGATGGATGAGGGGACCCGGCGTGACATTCACGGGGTGGTGCCGGGATGGATGAGGGGACCCGGCGTGACATTTACTGGGTGGTGCCGGGATGGATGAGGGGAGCTGGCGTGACATTTACTGGGTGGTGCCGGGATGGATGAGGGGACCTGGCGTGACATTTACTGGGTGGTGCCGGAATGGATGAGGGTCCTGCCGTGACATTCATGGGGTGGTGCCGGGATGAACGAGCGTGACCTTCACTGGGTGGTGCCGGAATGGATGAGGAAACCCGGGGTGACATTTACTGGGTGGTGTCAGGATGGATGAGGGGACCCGGCGTGACATTTACTGGGTGGTGCCGGGATGGATGAGGGTACCCGGGGTGACATTCACGGGGTGGTGCCGGGATGGATGAGGGGACCCGGCGTGACATTCACTGGGTGGTGCCGGGATGGATGAGGGGACCCGGCGTGACATTCACTGGGTGGTGCCGGGATGGATGAGGTGACCCGGCTTGACATCCACAGGGTGGTGCCGGGATGGATGAGGGGACCCGGCGTGACATTCACTGGGTGGTGCCGGGATGGATGAGGGGACCCGACGTGACATTCACTGGGTGGTGCCGGGATGGATGAGGGGACCCGGGGTGACATTGACTGGGTGGTGCCGGGATGGATGAGGGGACCCGGCGTGACATTTACTGGGTGGTGCCGGAATGGATGAGGGTCCTGCCGTGACATTCATGGGGTGGTGTCGGGTTGGATGAGGGTTCCGTCGTGACATTCACTGGGTGGTACCGGGATGGATGAAGGGACCCAGGGTGACATTCACTGGGTGGTGCCGGGATGGATGAAGGGACCCGGCGTGACATTCACTGGGTGGTGCCGGGATGGATGAGGGGACCCGGCGTGACATTCACTGGGTGGTGCCGGGATGGATGAGGGGACCCGGTGTGACATTCACTGGGTGGTGCCGGAATGGATGAGGGGCCTGCCGTGACATTCATGGGGTGGTGCCGGGATGGATGAGGGTACCCGTTGTGACATTCACTGGGTGGTGCCGGGATGGATGAGGGGACCCGGCGTGACATTCACTGGGTGGTGCCGGGGTGGATGAGGGACCCGGCGTGACATTCACTGGGTGGTGCCGGGATGGATGAGGGGACCAGCTTTGACATTTACTGGGTGGTGCCGGGATGGATGAGGGGACCCGGCGTGACATTCACTGGGTGGTGCCGGGATGGATGAGGGGACCCGGTGTGACATTCACTGGGTGGTGCCGGAATGGATGAGGGTCCTGCCGTGACATTCATGGGGTGGTGTCGGGATGGATGAGGGTTCCGTTGTGACATCCACTGGGTGGTGCCGGGATGGATGAGGGGACCCGGCGTGACATTTACCGGGTGGTGCCGGAATGGATGAGGGTCCTGCCGTGACATCCACTGGTTGGTGCCGGGATGGATGAGGGGACCCGGGGTGACATCCACTGGGTGGTGCCGGGATGGATGAGGGAACCTGGGGTGACATTTACTGGGTGGTGCCGGGATGGGTGAGGGGAGCTGGCGTGACATTTACTGGGTGGTGCCGGGATGGATGAGGAGACCCGGCCTGACATTCACGGGGTGGTGTCGGGGATGGATGAGGGGACTCGGCGTGACATTCACTGGGTGGTGCCGGGATGGATGAGGGGACCCGGCGTGACATTCACTGGGTGGTGCCGGGATGGATGAGGAGACCCGGGGTGACATCCACTGGGTGGTGCCGGGATGGATGAGGGACCCGGCGTGACATTCACTGGGTGGTGCCGGGATGAATGAGGGGACCCGACGTGACATTCACTGGGTGGTGCCGGGATGGATGAGGGAACCTGGGGTGACATTTACTGGGTGGTGTCGGGATGGATGAGGGGACCCGGCGTGACATTTACTGGGTGGTGCCGGGATGGATGAGGGGGCCCGGGGTGACATTCACTGGGTGGTGCCGGAATGGATGAGGGGACCCGGGGTGACATTCACTGGGTGGTGCCGGGATGAATGAGGGGGCCCGACGTGACATTCACTGGGTGGTGCCGGGATGGATGAGGGGACCCGGGGTGACATTGACTGGGTGGTGCCGGGATGAATGAGGGGGCCCGACGTGACATTCACTGGGTGGTGCCGGGATGGATGAGGGAACCTGGGGTGACATTTACTGGGTGGTGTCGGGATGGATGAGGGGACCCGGCGTGACATTTACTGGGTGGTGCCGGGATGGATGAGGGGGCCCGGGGTGACATTCACTGGGTGGTGCCGGGATGGATGAGGGGACCCGGGGTGACATTCACTGGGTGGTGCCGGGATGAATGAGGGGGCCCGACGTGACATTCACTGGGTGGTGCCGGGATGGATGAGGGGACCCGGCGTGACATTCACTGGGTGGTGCCGGGATGGATGAGGAGACCCGGGGTGACATCCACTGGGTGGTACCGGGATGGATGAGGGACCCGGCGTGACATTCACTGGGTGGTGCCGGGATGAATGAGGGGACCCGACGTGACATTCACTGGGTGGTGCCGGGATGGATGAGGGAACCTGGGGTGACATTTATTGGGTGGTGTCGGGATGGATGAGGGGACCCGGCGTGACATTTACTGGGTGGTGCCGGGATGGATGAGGGGGCCCGGGGTGACATTCACTGGGTGGTGCCGGGATGGATGAGGGGACCCGGGGTGACATTCACTGGGTGGTGCCGGGATGAATGAGGGGGCCCGACGTGACATTCACTGGGTGGTGCCGGGATGGATGAGGGGACCCGGGGTGACATTCACTGGGTGGTGCCGGGATGAATGAGGGGGCCCGACGTGACATTCACTGGGTGGTGCCGGGATGGATGAGGGGACCCGGGGTGACATTCACTGGGTGGTGCCGGGATGGATGAGGGGACCCGGCGTGACATTCACTGGGTGGTGCCGGGATGGATGAGGGGACCCGGCGTGACATTCACTGGGTGGTGCCGGGATGGATGAGGGACCCGGCGTGACATTCACTGGGTGGTGCCGGGATGGATGAGGGGACCTGGGGTGACATTTACTGGGTGGTGTCGGGATGGATGAGGGGACCCGGCGTGACATTTACTGGGTGGTGCCGGGATGGATGAGGGGGGCCCGGGGTGACATTCACTGGGTGGTGCCGGGATGGATGAGGGGACCCGGGGTGACATTCACTGGGTGGTGCCAGTACCTCGCACGCCAGGTTATGGATCAGTCAGAAGATGATGCTCTTAAAAAGGGAGTATTTGTTACGGGCATAGCTAATCATTTGTCCATTCAAGCGTTGCGCGAAAACGAAGCACGCTAATAGTGTTTATGAACTTTCTTATAAGTACCAACCCTTTTGCATTATTGTTAGCCTCGAGTTGTCTCACTGGATGTTTAGCTACCTTATTGTCTGTTTCCGATTGAGCTTTAGAATGTCAGACTGGTGTGATCAGAATTGTGTTGGTGACTCTATCGCACTCCAGTCCACTATTTGAACAGACGCTGATGGCTCTTCTTGCACGATTGCTGTAGCAGAAAGTCGAGAGCCGTTGTTTCTCTCTGTTGGGAGGCGAGCCCCCAGACCCGCGTCCGTGTTCACTCCTCACTCTACCTGAGAGGAATGATCTGAAGAATACACGCCCCCTTGAAATGAGAGGGGGCAGGCTTGAGGCTTCATAGAATTAGATTAGGTTTCATTAGTAGCGGCCTTGCATTTACGTCCTTTCTCAGGTTGATAATGCAGCGGGTCACATAGTTTGGGTTTTGTAAATTATTTTAGTTTGGAATAGCTTTGAAAGGCTGAGTGATTTACTACGGAATTGAAATCCGTGTGCTTTGTAGTGTCTGCACATTTGTGAGCATGTTTTTTCAAGAGGTGTTGAGGTTCCAGAATGCCTCTCGGTTTTTGTGTTTTTTTTGTTTGTTTTTTTTTATAAATTTTCAAAGCTGCGACTTAAATCGGTTTGGCTTTCTCCATGCAGGCTTGAGTCAGTATCCTGGATGAGTAATGTGTTCTGGGTTGACCCGGCTCGCCGTGCGACGCCGCTCCTGGCGGTAATCGGCTGCTGGTAGCTGCTGCGTCCAGTTGGAGGCATGCCTCACGATACGGGGCGCTGCTCACTTTGTCGTGAGGGGAGAGGGAACGTGAACCGGTGCCCACCCTGCAGCTGAATCTCTGCACAGTCTTGTCTCGGCAGATTCGGAATATTTTTTGGGGGCTAACTATTGCTCCCTCGGTCTTGATTAGGTACACAAAATGCGTGTTTTGCCTTTAGCTTAAGATCGCTGATTTAAAACCGGTGCCAATATCATAATTTGAAATGATTTGCAGAATACCTTCGGTGGCTCTCTCGTGACAATTGCGTTTTGTTTTCTTTGCTAATAATTTATAGAATATAAGGCTGCGGAGTATTGGTTAGTACGCAATCGATTGCGGAGAGCAAAACACACGTTTTATGTAGTCTCACGACTAAATAAGCAATAGTTTTCTGGCAATAGAACAAAAACATTCGAATCTAGTGTTTACCAGTTTAATAGCAGAGGGCTGTCCTCTCCTTTCCCCCTAGTGTGAAGCGTACCCCGATTTTCCGTTTTTGACATCAGTCTCTCTAGGATTCTTTCGTAACTTTTCTACCGTATGCAGTCAAAGTGGGAGCCTCAATATTTGGCCTCGAACATTGATTTTTTGGAGATGTTTACCTTCAGAGTACCGTCCATTTTGTTACGAGGGATGGTTGGTTCCATAAACGTTTAGAAATATGACAGGGCTGAGGGGCGTGCGAAGATATGTTCAGTACGTGCTTCTTGTCTTTAATTTAATCTCGATGAGCATTTGTGGACCTTTGGCTTAGAATTATGTTTTATGATTGTTTTCGTGATTTCACTCTCTTTTAAGCGTGCTTTCGTTATCTTGTGCTCATTTCCTTTGATTGACTTGGTTTTGTAGTGGGTTTTCTTTCCTGTTTGTCCATGACTTTGTCTGTGTTGTCTTTATTCCTTCGACTGACCATATTATTTTTTGTTCTGATCTGATAACATGCCTGCTTATTTATCTCCATTTTGTATTTGTACCTTTTGCCTATGAACTGCTTTTTGATGCTTGATTGTGTCATGCTATTTTCGTTTTTTTTTCTTCCTTCGCTTCTGTTCACCTCCAGTCATGTAAAAATTTGTTGGCAGACAGCACTAGTACTATGTCTCGGGATTGAAGCATGAGTGCCTGCTACGTGAAGTTAGTTTTGCTCTTTAAATCCGTCTTGTAATTGTCAAGACATAGTATTTCATTACCTATTACTGTTTCCCGTTTAGTGGAATCAGTGTCGTGATCTTTCAGGTAATTGTACCCGGTTTGTTTTAATTTTTATTACGCCAGATAAAAAGTGAAACACATGTTTGCAGGTGTAGTAGGTAGGCTGTTTAATGTTTATTGCTGGACTTGGTATGCTGTTTTCAACATACAACCAATAATGCAGAAAACCCCAATCAAGAAGAGATAAGTTAATCATATTGAAGTGGTTTGTGAAATGACTGCTGTTCATGGTCCTGTGACGTGCGTCCAGTTGTCGTCCCCGCTGCGACGTATCACATTGCATCTCACTAATAGCATTTCAGGAACGGAGGCTATTCTCATGATCTAGTGCCCTGCTCCGTTCCAGTCATCTTCCAGCTGGGTCTTGTATCAGAGCAGGACGGCAACGCCTGATTCGACTTCACTTCATGTGTAACTTCAGTTACCGGATGTTTTTCACTGTAACTCCCTCCGAAAGTCGCAGATTGATTACTCTAACAATGAACTGTGACCCCAGTGAACCTCCAATCCACCTTCCCCCCTCCTGTGCATTGGGGTTTTCGGTACACCCCTCCTCCCTAGATATTGGCTGCCATGCGAGAAAACATGCGAGAAGACAGCGAGAAAACGTGAACGGTGTTACATAACACGTAATAAATGGTAACGAGACTTTTTTAGTCACTTTTGGCTTAGCTCAGTATTGAGGTCGTGCAACATCTAGTAGGATGGTAGGTTAGAGAAAGTTTTTTTGGCTTTACCGTGTGACTAGATTCAGTAACAGCAGGTTTTAGGCATCATTCGCTTCATCACGTTACGGCGTTTCGAATGATGAACAGTATTTCGCTACTAGGTTTGACTGTAAAATGACCTGACCCAAGGTTAGGACAAGGGCACCATCTGACAAAATGACCAATATGCATATTAACCCTCTCGCAATAACAATACAAAGGTATCAAAAGGGAAGCTTCATTATCATTCCCTGCGAAGTTATTGACCGGAGTTTGAAACCTGCATTAGTAGTCCTAAATTATCTCTCAGAGGTCACAGTTTGAAACAGACTTGACCTTGGCAAGTGACCTAAGATAACGCGTTTTTTTCAGATAAGAATTTCCTTAGCTACAGAACTATTCATTTTCGGTAATTCCCCGTTTTCCCCATGCATTTCCGGTGAAGAGGTCATGACCTGCACTTGACCCGAGGTCATCAATGTAAAAAAACTCCGCTTTCAAAGCTGGTGGTATTCGGTGAGTCTATTATGTGACATGAATCTGGGAACTGAGTCTAGATTCAAACTAGTCTCACTGGTGCTACTTAAAACATTTTTGGAGGTCAGGTCACTTGATCTGATCTACTGATATCAGATAAGATCACTCAATTTGGAAGTTTTGGGTAAAGCTGCGCAATTTGTCAAAAATGAGGCGAGCAAAGTAGGGCGGTGCCTGGCGCCACCGTTTTCTGTCACCTTCTAAAAAAACTGGAGGGGTGTTCTAACACCCTCCCCACCACTTTAGCGAGCGTCAGCATAAGGTCGAACTTGTTTAGAATCAACTGTTTTTGCAAGCGTGCGTTGCATTCATGTTAGATAGAACGTATACCTACCCTCGCGACCTTCTTTGCATATTGAAATCATGGCTGTTCCGGAAGCGTCATTTAGGAAAGTTGATTCCAGGCGCATAGCTGAGGCCAGGACTGCGAGCTTGCTGACGGTGCCCGTGCGTGAGTCACCAGTTGTCCGAACCGAGTGCTGTCATCAGAAAGTGTGCTGTACTTGCCTGGCCTGATCCTCTGGACTCGCTAGCGGCTGATAGTACCCCCGCGTCTGTCGTCACTCCCATGCTCCCTATCAAGTGCTAGTTTTGTCCTGTGTCTTAAGATTTGGCTCGGTCGATCCTGGAATTTAGTGTAACTATAGGTATTTTTAACCGAAAATCACGAAAACGTCCATGATTTCTCGGAGAAATGTCCAATGACCTCAATTTTTGGTTTTTAAAGTGCTCATCTATGGTGAAAAATAAACCTCTGCCTGGGGATGACGTCATGATCTGGCAACTACTACCATATTCAATACGCTTCAAGGGTTTCAGTTGGCTGATTACTCACCGTGACGTCAGCGCTGTCGTCACGCCAAGAGCTGACAACTGTGGCCGCCTGGCTGGGGTACATGGGGGGTACATTTCAGGTAGGTTTTTAGCTTTTCTCCACGGAAATTTTGAGTTTCAAGACAAATTATATATTGAGTACCGGGTTTTCCTGCATGATTTACAACTTGGCTATCTCAGTTAAAATCACGTTATAAAGGTACCACATTCCCTTTAAAAGGAGGTCGTGCATTTTCCACTAGTTGACGTATTTCGATCAAAGTGGAATGCAGGCTCCGCCTCCGGTTTAAGCGTTATCGGCAGTCGTAAATTCAATGATATGGCCTTCGTTGTTGTGCTATTTGTTGTTGTGCGGAAACTTGTAGTTTTTCGGACTTAGTTTATGTTTTTACCATGTAAACCTCCAAAAAGACTTCTGCTTACCGCTTCTGTGAGCGTTTTAAAAACTCTCCTGAAGTGTCGATGTAAATGTTTGCCTGAAACGTCCAAATTTAGGATGGGCTCGTAAAGAAATGCGGTGTGTTGGCAGTACTGACAAATAATTGTGTTTAGCAGTCAAATCAGCTGAGACCGACCTTACGTTATCATGTGCGAGGCTCCGTCCTGCTTTGTTCGAAAACTTTATTGTAAGCTGAAAATTACACACGTCACGCGAACTTTTCCTTCTAGAAAATTGACTTTTTGATGCGTTTATCTCGTGGAAAAAGTATTGGCCTGGCACCATAGATTATTTAAGAAAGTTTTTTTCCTCCTAACAGTGGTGACCTAGCGAATTATTGTGCTGATTTGATTTAAATCACATTTGCCTGGGAGATTATGGGATTTTTGTTGTCTCACCAAGGGCTTGGATCTCTCGAATGGGATACTATGGCTGCCGCTGGACGTCCGACCCAGAAGCCACTTTCGGATACGGCCGGTCTGGCCTTGATAAAGGGTGTGGTTGACAAGAGGAAAACCCTTCGTTTGGAGCCTGCCGTCTACCTTGTCAGTTAATGTAGTACGCCGTTATCAGTAGCGTGGGCTTGCGTCTATCTCTGCTGCATTCAGTCGTATTCTGCTGAGTGTATTTGTTGTTTAAATCATTTGAACTCGGTAGTGTCATCCTATGAACGCGAATAATTTCCCAGAATTCGTCGGCAATGTTCGGATTTGACCTGTATTCAAATCATGGGAAAAGGCAGAGTTCAAGCACTGTGCTCTCGTGGCACACTGCTTTCCATTTTAAAGGACATTTCTTTGTTTTGCCTCATTCTAGAAAGTGTCATCCACTAAATTAGAAAATTAGACCCGACCTCGATGTATTATTCAAGTGCATTATCCTCATTCAACTGCTGGAGCATCGACCGGCGTGTGTTGTGGAGGCTGAGAGCTGAGAGGGTGAGCGCGGCGTCTGAGTGGCGGCGGGGTGCGCCCGGCTGCGGTGAGCCGGCGGCCGGCGGCCGGCGGCCAGTGGCACACAGCCTCTGTGCAGCCATGCAGCCAATGGTGTTGATGCGCGGCGACGGATGGCAGCGGCTGCCTCCGCCCTGTATTTTCCCCGCCTCAGCCAGACTAAATGCCTGGCCGGTATGTGAACATGTTTCGAGGCACCGTGAGCAGTGCGGTCTGGGAGACTGCCGTATTTGGTGGAAACACGGCCACTTGCTTGTCAGCGGTGTTGTCTGTGCTTGGCTGTGCGTGCTTGCTATGATTTCTGGGAGCAGCTATAGTCACCCTTTTCAACACTCCATCGTGACTTTGCTTTAGTATATGGTCTTCAGTTCTCTGAAGACTTGCTATAAATAGGGTGCCACGAAAAGTTATGGGGATTGGGTGCTTCTGAGCTTGTTTGATCTTCCCCCTGCTTTCTTCATCACTGTTTCCTCTTACTGGCAAGGGCGTCGCCATGGATGAGTACAGGGGGTAGGTAAACCCAATGAGATAGCATTGCACTTGGTGGTGACCGCCTATGGAACAAGGATAGTTTGTCTTTGGTTCATCATTTTACGATTTCAGCGTATATTATTGTTGGAAAATGGATGCAGTGGCCAAAGGCCCAAAGTGAGGGGGCGCTCCTTTGCTGGGCCGGGGCCTGACCCCCGCGGCGACGCCTATGGCTACCGGTCTGTGTGAGGGGGGCGCCCCTTTGCCTGGGCCGGGGCCTGACCCCCGCGGCGACGCCTATGGCTACCGGTCTGTGTGAGGGGGGCGCCCCTTTGCCTGGGCCGGGGCATGACCCCGCGGCGACGCCTATGGCTACCGGTCTGTGTGAGGGGGGCGCCCCTTTGCCTGGGCCGGGGCCTGACCCCCGCGGCGACGCCTATGGCTACCGGTCTGTGTGAGGGGGGGCGCCCCTTTGCCTGGGCCGGGGCCTGACCCCCGCGGCGACGCCTATGGCTACCGGTCTGTGTGAGGGGGGGCGCCCCTTTGCCTGGGCCGGGGCATGACCCCCGCGGCGACGCCTATGGCTACTGGTCTGTGTGAGGGGGGCATTGCCTGGGGTGGGGCCGGGCCCCCGCGGCGACGCCCGTGGCTACCGGTCTGTTATGGCACGCAGCATTCTTCGGTGTTTTAGATTTGCTTTACTCATTGGCTCCCATTGTTAGATGATGGTCCTCTGCGATGTCGAGGGGTTTGGAGAACCACATCCAGGCAAGTTTATAGCTGCACTCAATCATCATAAGCAACATTAAAGGGAATGTGGCACCTTCACAACATGATTTTAACTGAGATAGCCAAGTTGTAAAGCAGGTCGGAAAACCCGGTACTCCATATTTCATTTGTCTTGGAACTCGATATTTCCGTAGAAAAAAGCTAAAACCTACCTGACACCAGCCCCCTCATCAGCCCCCACCGGGCGGCCATTGTTGTGAGCTGCTGGTGTGACGACATATGCTGACGTCTCGATGAGCCTCAGCCAATAGAAGCCCTTGAAGCTTTTAAGGTATGTTAGTGGTTGCCAGATCGTGACATCATCCACAGGCTGATATTTATTTCTTTTTCTAGATGAGTGTTTTAAAATCAAAATAATAAGCTTATTGTACAACTTTCAGAGAAATCATGAGTAGTTTCATTATTTTTGACTAAAATTACGCCTAATTACACTAAATTCCAGGATTCGACCAAGGTGCCACATTCCCTTTAAAGGGAGTGTCCCACTTGTATAATGGGTTTTGGGCTGAGATAGCAGTTTTGTAGAGCGTGTCGAGAAAATACCATTGAAATATTTTATATCACCCAAAGCTCCCTGTATAAAATTTCCACACGCTTTTGAGTTCAAAGTAGGAGGGCTTACTTCCATATTTTAAACCACGAAATAGTCCCTTCCCATTTGGCAGCGTTCGCCACATGAATGCTAACTAATTATATGGCCATGCACCCTTACATGTTCCAAGTCGCCAGACTCGGGATTACACGAGATATTTGGGGCAACCCAGCGTACTAAGACAGGAGGCGATATCTTTGTTTTGAGCGATTGTAAGTTGGAACAAGATGTGGTTTCCTGATTTTTTACCTATTTTGTCTACACATTGTCTTGTTTAGAATTTCGACCGAGAGGTCTATTCCATTTAAGTGCACAATATCTTACTGGCTAAGCGATGCTTGCTTTGCCCCTTTGTCCCTGTTCGCATGAGCGAGATCAAGTCAAAATTGACTGGGCAATGGGCATGGTGCTCATTAGGGCAGGAACGCTATCATGGTAAAAAATTCAGGAGCTGAATATGAAAATGCCCCTTCTCCATAGACTATCGCTCTATTTGGAGTTTTATCGGCCGGGTCTGTACGTTCCAGGCCATCAAAGGTGTTTCGATGTGAATTAAAGAGAATGTGGTACCTTGGTCGAATCCTGGAATTTAGTATAATTAGGCATACTTTCAGCCGGAAATAATGAAACCGCTCATGATTTCTCTGAAAAATGTTCAATAAGCTCAATATTTTGATTTTCAAAATACTCCTCTAGGAAAAGAAACAAATATATGCCTGTGGATGATGTCGTGATCTGGCAACCACTATCATACTTGAAACGCTTCAAGGGCTTCGATTGGCTGATGCTCATCGTGACGTCAGCGTATGTCGTCACAGCAGCAGCTCACAACAATGGCCGCCTGGCGAGAGGTACATTTCGGGTAGGTTTTAGTTTTTTCTACGGAAATATTGAGTTCCAAGACAAATGATATATAGAGTACCGGGTTTTCCGACATGCTTTACAACTTGGCTATCTCAGTTAAAATCACGTTATAAAGGTGCCACATTCCCTTTAAGCATTATTGTGCGGGACACGGGTTGTGATTGGCCTGAATTAAAACAAAAGGAGCTATTGTGCAGTGTTCATGCAAACTTTATGCAAATTTCCCCCCCACCTTGTCTACAGTCAATTTTTGCTCTCACTCGGGACGACCCTCTCCCCACCCATGGACAAAACAAACGTTGGCACGCTGCGCGCTGCGGCCGCTGCGTGTGGGGTCAGCGCGCAGAGTGCCTCCCTGCGGCGCCGCTCTGGTTCCACCACTGTCCGGCTAATCTGACGCACAGGCCGGCCCGGGTTATTAACTGGGCCAGAGATCTTTGACGGCACCATGACGCCTGCTCTGGCGGTCGATTTTTCCCGAGAACGCCAGCGATGAAGAGGTGTAAACGTGGTGTGGCTCCGGAGAAGGCAGCCTCCGGAAATAATCCCAGTTTTGTAGCCGACGAAGCTAATGCTCCTGTTTCCGAGACCATTTGACATCAACGTTGGCATGTTTTATTTTATAAGCATGAAACTGATCTGCCTTGACTTGTGGAAGATATCCGTCTGAGAATGGTAGAGCTTTCCGTTTAGTTTCCATTATCTTAAGAGCAAATCAGGCGTTGGTATAATGTGGCAAAGGTCTGGAAATCCAGTGTAACTCCCCAAAAATGTTGCGGAGTTGAAGGGTTGGAACCAGGTGTGGGGTGAAGTTTGGAAAAGGATTGAAATCAGGGGTGAACTAGATTTCCCGAAATTCTCAAAGTCTGGCAAGAATACAAGTTAACAAATGCATTTTCACATAAGTTAATCATCACTGCTCGCGTCATATCTGGATTAGTATGTATTGGAAGTGAACATGGGGCAGACCGTGCGCACTAGAATGCCCGTGAGGCGGGCGGTGCAGCGCTGAGAGGAGGCGTCTCCGGGGCCGGTCCGGTACGAGGCGCCGTGAACCCGGCGGTCCAGGTGTCGTCGCCCGACTTGGCACTAGGTATCAATCTCGCCGCCCTGTGACAGCCGATGACTAACGACTTGTCGAGCTCCAACCCGCGCGCTTGCCTGGCGGGAGTGGGCCGGCCTGTTTGCTGGTGTGTGAGGGCTGTGTAGGGGTAGCGCGGATGGTTGTACCGGTAGACTCCATGTGCCATCATGGTGGTTTTTCGTATAGCACAGCTGAGTCATAGCAGGGAACATGGGGTACCACCCAGGGGTTGAAGGGGGCGGTCGCTTTCCTTGGGTCCCTGGAGTCGCCCTGCTGTAGGCATAATGTGCCGATACATGGTCACTGACAACCATACGCCCATGCAATGTCGAAACTGGACGCTTCAAGCGCTTTGAAGCTAACTTTAAAAGTTGGTCTAGGCAGTGGCGTCCCGTTTTCTGGCATCTCCCATTGTACGTCCCTCCTCTACTAGCTAACGACCCCGCCCCACTGTCCAGACGCCGGCTCCCCTCTGGAATTCTTGTTCCGTTTCTTTCCGAGCAGAGTAAACACCCACATCCAAGGTTAGCGGCGACAGGGCGTCCCTCCTAACGTCTGAAAGACGTCTCCCTGGTGGTGTATTGATCCCCCGACCCACCCTACTCCCTCCTGAGACGAAATCTCAGATCCATCTCAGTATTAAAAGCCAGTAAAAGCTTATAGATGTCCATTTATATTGGAAATCTAGATTTACCTTTAATCACAGGCTTGAATGAAGGAAGGAGTTTGCGGAAGTTCTGCTGCATCGCTGGGCACTTGTGCTATAGGTTGGAACTGCGGTGGATTGAAATTCCTAAGTTCGGTCGAGAACTAACCGTTGCTATTTGAGCGGGAGTGTTGAGCCGCACTGATTTGTCTGGCGAAACCGTTGAGCTCCGACATTGTGCTTGTACTCGATGTCTCCTACATCAGATTTATGTTTGTCGTAAATTTAAATGGAGGAATTCGATTGAAATTTGAGCAACTGCCTCCCAACGGCCCAGGAGCATTCACAGGTGATGACTGTTGGCGATGGAAGTCGTGCCCTGCTTCCGTGTGATGACCTGTGTGATGACTCCCCGTCCCCGCCCTTTTCCGTGCGTGGCGTTAGGATGTTTGGGCATTTGAGGTCACCTCGTGCCCGCAAATCCTCTGGTCTCGCCGGTAGGACCTGCCTTTGGCAGTTACAATAGATTCCTCGCATGAGATCCTCGCAGGTGATCCAGCTAGCTCACGAGATTATTCGATTTGGGGTTCTTAAATTCCGTTTTCGCTAAACCTTTTTTGGATCGTCAAAGCTTCATGGCTTTACTATAATCTCGAAAGATGTCGGATCACATTGTGCTCAGCGAGAATCTGGCCTCCAAGCTGACAGTTGGTCTATCTTCAAATCTTTGGAGCAGCAGCGAAACCCGGAGCACTGTACTGGTGCTGTGCCGGTGAGCTCGCATGACAATGGAGCAGGTTTGGGTGACTCGTGTGACAGTGCATTCAGAGGAAGTTCTGTGGGAAAACTAGAGCTGCATAGTTTCGAAGGAAATTGGGGAGGTAGCAGTGTGGCTCACAGGTTCAGTGTATGCTTGACAGAATAATATTTACAATGGTGACGTAAAACGTTTTTGTATGATAGGGGGTAATGTTGGGGGGGGAACAGCTTAAAGTCTGGTTGTAGCTAACCGTGCGATTGCGCTTGTATAGTCATGATCCCTAGAACTGCAGTGTAGGCCGATCTACTCCTGTGCGAAGGGCAATCCCGTTAGAGAGACGATGCGAGCCTGGGATTGTGACCAAGTACGACGCTTGGGCCGCTGGAAGCGTGATATTTGCCGCTAGCGTCCTCCCGGCAACGAGATTACTCGCGAACTCTGACATTTAACCGCTGCATAAAGACAGGGGCTTGTTCTGGCTCTTTTGTTTGTTAGCCGGAAATGGAATGTTTGAATGGGCGATGTCCTAGAGTGGAAGTGGAGGGGACGGACTTGTGCCTGCCACTAGGGTCGTTAAAAAACACTTTTTTTACTTTTCAGACTCGAACCTACTTTGTTGCCATTATATATTCAATTCTGATTTCAATGGGCCACATTCCAAGCATCTACGACAACGGGAAAGATCGCCTCAAAACGGTTAAAAATTTCATGTTTCAGGCGCGATTAGCCGCCCGGCGTTGCAGTCTCCCCGTTAAATTGCGATGAAAGGGGTGCATAACCTACCAGTAAAGACAGCGTGGTATGTGCGTGCGTATAAGAGCGGTAGATTGGATTTAACATGCAGGCATTTACTTGTCATATGTATTTGCAGCGCAATACAAATACATGTTATTCCACAAAAGACCTGAAATTAAAGGTGAGGCACCCTAGTACTCTAAATCCCCACAGAACAGAATGCCTTCCGGGGGCGAACGTGTCTCTGGTAACCAGGGGTGTAATTTTCCAAAAATCTTTGGGGGTGCTCAGCCGGTGGGGGGCGGCACCCCATAGGGGCGGCGGCGTTGGGGGGCGGCACCCCTTCATTGCACCAAATCTGTTATTCATCGCTTTTTTGCACCTTTTATAGCACAGGGAACATTTTATTTTAATGTTGGGCAGGTATTTTTATGCGACATCCCAAAGCTACATACACGTCTTAAAATAATCAAATCTGAGCTTTAAATCTTTCCACGATCAGGGGCGCAGCCAGAGCTTTGGTGTGGGGGCACACCACCTTTGAGGGGCACCCCGGGAGAGAAAGGGCACTTTAAGGTAACCTAAAAACTTACTATATCTTAGTTAATATGAACTTTTGGGTACCTTTGGTCCAAGACAAATGCAGATCAAGCATTGGCGGAGAAGGAAAACTGAATTAAAATCAGAAAAAAGAAAAGTGTCACCGAAATCTCATGAAAATACCCAGAACACGACTTTTTGGGATAGATTTAAGGACAAATCAGCCAACTCATGCAGGTACTGGACATCCGAGAATTCAGCGGAGCCTGTGATATCTGTCACTATGTGCAAGATAAGACATATTGGAGTCGAAAATTCATTTGTTATGCCCACTGGCTGTGTCGTAACGAGTGAGCCCTGCTTGAACGCGGATTAAGTTCCGCGGCTCCCACAAGGGCTGTGGGAGGAGGTGTGGCATAGTGACATTGGACGGATACAATTTTTGTTGCCGGAATAATTTGGGAGATACCAGGATCGGTCTCAGTTGAAGTAAGAAAAAGTAAACAGGCTGGTAGTTTGGATAGGGCTGAAAATTGTGAGAAACTAGTTCTTCATTCATTTTAATTAACTAGTACAAATCCTGGTTCAGGCGACTGTGCTCTGAGCTCAGGGGCATATGCCTTTTTATCACCCCTCCCCAGAATCCACCAGTATAATAAGCAATTCATTTAACCCGGGGTGCCTAGGCATCACAAGCCGTTTTAGCGATGACGGCTCATTCTTCATTAGCTCCATTTTACAAGGGGAGCTTGCACTTTGTCCTTATTCCGCAGTCAAAACCAGCTCAGGGGCCCCTAGTGTGGATCAGAGTCCTCCAGAGCAGCTGCCCCTCATTCCCCCAGTTGTGCCCCCCGGGATTAGACTAGCCCCGTGACCCCCGAGGTGATGGGAGTTGGCCTTGTGTTCTTATTCTGTGTCTATTCAAGACCAGCTCAGGGGGCCCCTGGTGTGGATCAGAGCCTCCCCCCCAGAGCAACTCATGCTTGGCCCGGGACTAGACTAGCAAAGTGGCCCCAAAGATGGAGGGGGGTCATCAGACTAGCTCAATGGGCCGCAGATAGGCTCATAGGGCCATGCACCATATTAGCTCAGGGGGCACCAGGCTAGCTCAGAGGCCATCAGATGGGCTCAGAAGGCACAATGATGACACATGAGGCACCAGATCAACTCAGAGGGCATTAGTTTAGCTCAGGGGCAATATGCCTGCTCAGGGGGCACCAGATCAATCAGCTCGGGGGCCCAGATAAGCTCCTAGTCCCCAAATCAGAGCAGGGGTCTAGATTAGCTCAGGGAGCACCATATCACTTCAGAGAGAGGGCAATGGATCAGCTCAGTGGTCCCCGATCAGCTCAGGGTACAGATCAACTCGGAGGTACTAGATCAGGCTAGGAGGCATTTAATCAGCCCAGGAGCCCCATACCAGCTCAGGGGCATTCATCAGCCTCAGTGGGCACAACTCAGCTCAGGGCCCCAGAGCTTCTGAGGAAATTACTTAATCAACTCAGGAGGCCCAGATCAGCCTAAAAGGCACCAGATTGGCTCAGGGGGCACCACACTAGCTCAGGGGGCACTAGACGAGCTCAGAGGGCACGAGATGGGCCCAGGAGGCAAAATGTTGGCTCAGGAGGCACCAGATCGACTCAGGAGGCATTAGTTTAGCTCAGGGGGAAACATATCTGCTCAGGGGGAAAAAGATTGAGCAGCCCGGGAGCCCAGATCAGCTCCCAGCCCCCAGACCAAAGCAGGGGCATAGCTCAGCTCAGAGAACACAAGATCTGCTCAGGGTGCACCAGACCAGCTCAGGGGCACCAGATCATAGCTCAAAAAGGCACCATATTGGCTCAGGGGACAGTAGATCAACTCTAGGAGGCATGTGATCAGCTCAGGGGCCCAGATCAGCTCAAGGGGCACTAAAACAGCTAATAGGGCACCAGGCGAGCTCTGAGGCATCAGACTAACTCAGAGAGCATTAGCTAGGTTCAAGAGGCACAATTATTTGCTCAAGGGGCACCAGATTGACTCACCGGGCACCACATCAGCTTAGAGGGCACGTGATCCACTCAAGTGGCCAAGACCAGCTCAGTGGGCCCCAGATGAGCTCAAGGGTCACCAGATTAGCTCCGCCGGTGCGATTATTGGCGACGATGAGGCATTAGTTGGTCACGAATTACGTACCCATATTCTCCCGGGTGCTTGGAAAGGCGACAGAATGCCCTAGCTGACCAAAAAAGGTACTAAATTATCAAACAATAGTTTTAATCGCTCAATGTAATCTAATTGCATCTAGGTTCGACGCCGTATGGTAATAAATTTGGAGTGGCACAGCCCAAACCGGGTAAACCGCTTAGCGATCAAAGGGCACTTCGGCACCGATGGGGAGCACGTGTCCCCCTGGCTGTGGCTCTGTCCACGATTGAAGTGTATCAGTTTTGTGGGGTTAAATTTTACCTTGAGCATGACAGAGCGGATGGAGATTGAAATGAGAACAAAAGACTTAAAGGGAATGTGGCACCTTTATAACGTGATTTTAACTGAGATAGCCAAGTTGTATAGCATGCCGGAAAACCCGGTACTCTATATATCATTTGTCTTGAAACTCAAACTTTCCGAAGAAAAAACAAAAACTACCTGAAATGTACCCCTCATGTACCCTTAGCAGCGGGCCACAGTTGACAGCCATGTTGGTGTGACGAATATGCTGACGTCACGGTGAGCATCAGCCAATCGAAGCCCTTGATGCCTATGGAATATGGTAGTGAATGCCAGATCATGACATCATCCACAGGCAGATACTTTATTTCCCTAGAGGAGCATTTTAAAAATCAAAATATTGAGCTTATTGTATATTTTTCAGAGAAATAATGGACGCCTCCATGATTTCCGGCTAAAAGTTCCCCTATTTACACTAAATTTCAGGATTCAACCAAGGTGCCACATTCCCTTTAAAGGGAATGTGGTTTTCGGCTAAAAGTTCCCCTAATTACTCTAAATTTCAGGATTCAACCAATGTGCCACATTCTCCTTAAAGGGTTCTCTTTAAAGAGAACTCCCTCTCAAGGGGTTCCCTTTAACACGCAGAGGTCAAGAACATGTCAGGTTGGCTACCCACATCCCTTGATGTGACCAACATGGCTACCTGAAGTGAAATTAACTTTTGCGTGAACTGAGGCTTTAAATGGGTCCCAGAATATCCGTCTTAGTGAGTGAAAATTTACCCTCAAAAAGTGGAATTATGAAAGTAATTAAATTTACAGTGATTTCGAGACTAATGAATTACATATAGCATACTCTTAGTACCAAACAGCAAAAGGTTAAGTATATGTGCAGTGACTACAAGTTGTGTGTGCTGTAATACAAGCATGTGTCCATTAGCTGCGCATATTAATCAGTCAAAAATGTTATTAAGTACCTCATACAAAAAGACGTGAAAAAATAATATGTGCCATCAGAGTCTAGTACCCTTACTGCAACTGCTTGGTATGATCAATCGTTGCTTAGGTCATCATTGCTAAGATAGCAGACAACCACCATTTGACTGTAGCAGTCACTATGCTGAGACTTAAGCTACTTGAAGGATACATTCAATTAACATTTTGTTAAAATAATACATATAATTTAAATATCTCCAATGCCTGCAACCAAATATAGGTGCTCAGCCCGAGGACAAGTACCTCCTAATACCACAACCATCATCCAGCAAATCCTAGAAAGATTGAAGCAGATCAATAAGCAGCACCACATTCACCTGCTGAATGGAAACTTTTGTGGAATCAATACAATTTTGTTAAGTTTGATTTGATAAAATTGACTTAGGTAGGCACCAAAGAAACATACCTGCAGTTTACCTGACTTAATGGGCAACAAACAGCAAATAATTTTCTAGGTGCAAAGCCAGAACTTGCAACTCTCATCTCCACAGGTCTACAGTTTGGATATCTCGCATGCACATGAGGCGGTGGTGGAGTGGTCAGCAAGCGGCCCACGCAGCCGACCCGGGTTCAAGGCCCGGCGGCTCCAACAAGGCAAGCTGGCTCCCGAGCAACCCTTCCAACAGGGAGAGAGTTGCACGCCAAACCGGCAGTTGGTGCGTCGATAAGCCCCAATAATTATTATCGCATGCACATGATTAAAATGTGTGCTCTAATTGACACCCTCAAATCACACTACTCTCCTGGGCTTTTGAGATCTGGCAGAGTTCACTTTGTCCTACGTTTCTCTGGCTGCGGCGTAATGTATAAGAATTGGTAGTGGGTTTACCACTGGCAACAAAACCTCCTATTTTGATTTAGGTCAAGCTCTACAGCCTCATAGTAAGATACCCACACAGCAGCTTCAACACGTAGTATTTCTGACTGCTTTCTTCTCGCTACTCCCGCGCCAGAAACGCAAAACTTGGTGGTTACCCAAGTGGCTACCTGGTGGTCCCTAATCGTAATTTTTGTTGCCGGCCGGGCTACCAGACCATCTCTAATTCCGCAAAACGAGTCCCCAAGTACAACGTATGCAGTGGAGTTACTATCTTATGCGGTTTAATTTCACTATGAATCCTGATATAGACTTTAAATTTTTCTCTTTTTATTAAAAATAAATGGTCAAATTCATATAAGAGAATGAATATTACCGTTCTCATGTCATGGCAATTTAGAGTACATTTTCTCATGGCTTTATATGGGTCAATTTCGTTGCCGATGTGGTTACCTATCCATCTCTAACTTAGCTGTGAAATAACGCGAGTGAGTAAGGATAAATTATTTGCCACTAATTTGTATTGTCTGTCACTAAAGTTAAAATGTTACCTAAAATCAGTCAAGGTAGCATTGCATATTATGGATAGTTCTTTTTACGTGGCGGTAAGATCGTGGAAATACTTGTTTTTTGCTGGTAAGTGCAATTCTTGATCTCTGTCAATTCTCCGTGATTGGCTACCTAAGTTCGGGCCCTTGAACCTCATTTGGCTACCCACGAGCGTGGGCGAGTTGGCGAGATTATGCCATACTTGGCATATCTTTTTCTCATCATTTTTACAACTTCTGTGAAAATTCTAAGGTTAGGTCATCTCAGGTCAGATCACCAGTACAGGTCCAGTGACCTGCCACCAAAGAAGTTTAAGATAGCATAAGTCGGAACAGGGTGAACTTATCCTATTGAAACTCATATCACATAATGGGCCTACCGAGTTCTCTAAAATATGTTCCGGTGTTTTTGATACCGATGACCTAAGGTCAGGTACAAGCCATGACCTCTCCATGGAAATACATGGGAAAATGGTTTTGACTGAATAACTCAGTAACGGGTGGTGATAGAGCGTTTATTTTAGCTGCATTAGACTCGCCTTGTCTTTTAGGTTCTAATGATATGCACTTTATATATTATGACCTTGACCTGACCTCAGGTCAGGTCAAATCTTTGATTTGACCTAGCAAGGTCAAATTATATATCATTCGATTCGGTTTGCTGCAAGGATTCATACAGTTTTAGTCGTTTTGCTCTATCTTTAATTCTTCAGATGTAATGGCCGAAAACCTTCATTTACATGTTATCCCTATGACGGCATGTTTTGCCTCTCGCAACCTTAAATGTGACCTGAAAAATGGTTCAAATATTTTCGATTGAGAAGTGAATGGGCTACCCAACGTTGTTTACCGTTTTTCGCTACCTGGCGTGGTTCTCGAGATCTTAGGGGGTGCGGGTACCCGCCCTCCCCCGTCAAAGCGAAGGTGGCCCAGACCCCCGTCAATGCGCGTGTTAAAAAGGGAACCCCCTTAAAGGGAATGTGGCACCTAGGTTGAATCATGAAATTTAGTGTAATTAGGGGAACTTGTAGCCGAAAATCACGGAGATGTCCATTATTTCTCTGAAAAATGTACAATAGGCTCAATATTTTGATTTTTAAAATGCTCCTCTAGGGAAATAAGTAAATATCTGCCTGTGGATGATGTCATGATCTGGTAACCACTACGATATTCAATAGGCTTCAAGGGCTTCGATTGGCTGATACTCACCGTGACGTCAGCATATGTCGTCACACAAACATGGCTGTCAACTGTGGCCTGCTGCTTAGGGTACATGAGGGGTACATTTCAGGTAGTTTTTAGCTTTTTTCTTCGGAAAGTTTGAGTTTCAAGACAAATGATAAATAGAGCATCGGGTTTTCTGGCATGCTTTACAACTTGGCTACCTGAACTAAAATCACGTTATAAAGGTCCCACATTCCCTTTAATCACTACGTGGAAAGAAAGCAAAAACACCGATAGTGCTCCAAACAACGCGTGTATTGTTCTGTAAATATTAAGAAATATGGCAACTCCACTGTACCCGTGCATGCTCTTTATTTTTGCCCTAACGCCTTTTATTTTACTCTAACGCACAGGGGACGTAAACATCAGTTCTGCAGTGATGAGCTCAGGGTGGCAGTTATAGACTAAGAACGGCGCAAATTAGGAGGAAAGTGATAAGCTGGGGGCGACAGTGATTGGCCGGGGCGGCAAGAAGCAGGGCAAAGTCATAAGTCGAGGGCGGCAGTGATGAGCTAGGGCCAATAGCTATGAACTAGGAGCGGCGCGAACCAGAGTGGAAGTGATAAGGAGAGGGCGGCAGTGAAGACTCGGGGGCGGGAGCTATGAACTAGGGGCGGCACAAATCAGGGCAGAAGTGATAAGTTGGGGAGGGGGTAGCATTGATTAGCCGGGGGTGGCACGCATCAAGGCAAAGGGCATAAGCCGATGACGGGAATGGTGAGCCGTATGTAGTAGCTATAAACTACGGGTGGCACAGATCAGGGCGGAGGAGATAAGCTGGGACAGAGACGGCGGACACCGGGCGGGGGAAGGTTGGGTGTGCAATTGCACACCCTGAAAAAATGAGGCTGTGCAAAAGTATATTTTTGCACACCCGGTTTTGGCTTCGTCCGGGGAAGCGCCCCGGATTTGGCGGGCGCCCCCGGCTGGCCAAGAAAACATCAGACCGAAACACCGCCTACCTGAAGAGGTAGGGCCCTCTGTGCGAAATAAAAGCAGTTTGAAATATGAATGGTACCCCCTTTCATCAAAGCCATCCCATGGAGAGCAAATAGACCCAATTTATCGACTCAACGCAGGGAAATTATGTCGGCGCCCCTCCCCCTGAGTGGGCATCCTTAGGGAGCTAAAGGTGCCCCCCTGGGGATGGAACCGCCCCCTTCCCCTTTGAAAGGAAGGCACCCCTCCCGAAAATCTTGTACAACCACCCGAAAATGGAATCCGCCGTCCCCGAGCTGGGGGGCGGCAGTCGTGAGCCCAGGGCGGCACGAATTAGAGCGGAAGTGATAAGTCAGGGGCGGTATTCATTAGCCGAGGCGGTAGTGATGAGCTGGGGATAGAATTGGTGACCCACTGGCAGCAGTGATGAGCGGGGTGCTGTTTGAATCAGAGCGGGAGTGATAAGTCAGGGTTGGCAAGAATCAGGGTGGCAGTGATAGGTAGGAGGCGTCAGTGATGAACCATGGCGGCTTAAACCAGGGTGGTAGTGATGAACCGTGGGCGGCATGATCACAGTGGTAAGACGGAGGCGGCATGAATCAGGACAGAAATGCTGAGTCGGGGGGCAAAACATGTATTGGGGGTGCTTTCAATGTGATTACGGGTGCTCGCACGCCCCAAAGAGGTAAAAAATTTCACCGCTGGCTGACACTAAAAGAGTAAAAGCACGGCAGCAGCATTCTACCATTTACTCGGCTCGGAGAATTCCTCCAATAGACAAACAGATAAAGATTAGACGATTGTGGGCTGCTGCTTGCTTTCTGGAAGGGTGTTAGAGATTCCTCCTGACAAAACTGTGCCTACAGCAGGGCCTAAGTTTAACCGGCTTTGGGGGCCATGGCCAGACTGGTCTCCTCGGCAGTGATATACCAGAGGCGGCAGTGATCAGCCAGGGGCGGCGTGAATCAAGGCAGCAATGATTAATCTGGGCGGTAGTTATGAACCAGGGGAGACAGTGATCAGCCAGGGGGTGGCAGTGATGAACCAGGGGCGGCAGCGATGAGGCGGGGCGGCGTGCATTGGGGTCAAAATATGCAAGGGACAGCATCAACGAGCCAGAGGCGGCATGAATTCGGGCGGCAGTGATGAACCAGGGGTGGCAGTGATCAGCCGTGAGACGGTCCATCATCATATTTGAGGTTTTAGAGGCGCCGACATCTAGAGTCATACGGCGCCCATAACACTAAATAAAATACGCAAATAGGACATTTTCGCACGAATTTTAACAAGTCAGGTGGTAAAACAGGTCAGGTTGTGAAAGTTGTATCAGAAGATGATAAAAACATATAAAAAATGAAATGAAATACAAATACTGAAAAAAATGATACAGAAAATTTCACACGATATACTAAAGTCAGAGACTATAGGTAACATGAAACCCGACGTTATGTAAAACCTGAAAGACTAATAGGATGAATATACGATTTTAAAACTAACGCTCCATATAACACGATGTTAATGATATCCACAGAAGGATACTCCCCCAGAATGCCATGCCCAGATATCCCCAGGATGCTCACTGCCCCGGGAGACGGCAGTGATGAACCAGGGGCAGTAGATATCAGTTAAGGGCGGAAGTTATCCGCCAGGGGGCCGCAGTTATCAGTCAGGGGGCGGCAGTGATTAGCCAGGGGTGGCAATTATCAACCAAGGTGCGGCAGTGATGAGCCAGGGTCGGCAGATAGCAGCCAAGGGGCGGAATTTATCAGTCAAGCGGAGGCAACTATCAGCAAGGGGCAACAGTTATCAGCCAGGGGGTGGCACTTATCTATCCGCCGGGGGCGGCAGTGATCAGCCAGCGGCAGCAGTTATCAGCCCATGGTCGGCAGTTTTCAGTCAGGGGGCGGCGAGGATCAGCCAGGGGGTGGCAGTGATCAACCAAGGACGAAAGTTATCAGGCAGGGGGCGGTAGCAATCTGCCAGGGGGCGGCAGTTATCAGCCAGGGGCGGCAGTGGTCAGCCAGGGGCGGCAGTTAGCAGCCAAGGGGCGGCAGTTATCAGTCAAGGGGCGGCCAGTGATCCGCCAGGGACGGCAGTTATCAGTCAAGAGCCGGAAGTTTTCAGTCAGGGGGCGGCAATGATCAGCCAGGGGGCGGTAGTGGTCAGCCAGGGGCGGCAGTTAGCAGCCAAGGGCGGCAATAATCAGCCAGGGGGCGGCAGGAGTCAGCCAGGGGCAGCAGTTAGCATCCAAGGGGCAGCAGTTATCAGTCAAGGGGCGGCAGTTATCAGCCAAGAGCCAGCAGTTTGCAGTCAGAGGGCGGCACTGATCGGCCCAGGGGGCGGCAATGAACAGCCAGGGGCGGCAGTGATCAGTCAGGGGGCGGCAGTGATCAGTCAGAGAGGCGGCAGTGATCAGCCAGGGGCGGCAGTGATCAGCCAAGGGGCGGCAGTTATCAGTCAGGGGGCGCCAGTGATTAGCCAGGGGGCGGTAGTGATGACTCAGGGGCGGAAGCTATCAGTCAGTGGGCGGCAGTGATCTGCCAGGGGGCGGCATCGATCTGCCAGGGGGTGGCAGTTATCCACCAGGGGCGGCAGTCATCCGCTAGGGGCGGCAGTTAGCAGTCAAGGGGCGGCAGTTATCAGTCAGGGGGCGGCAATGATCAGCCAGGGGGCGGCAATGATCAGCCAGGGGCGGCAGTGGTAAACGAGGGGCGGCAGTGATCAGCCGGGGGGGGCAATGATAATTCGGTGGGTGACAGTAACTAACCAGGAAGGGAAGTATATGGATGTTGAAATAAACCGGGTTTTTTCGCCAGGGGCGGCATGAATCAAGGCGGCAGTGATAAACCAGGGGTGTCCGTGATCAGCCAGCTGATCAGTGATGAAACGAAAGGCGGCAGTACTCATCCGGAAGGGGGCGGCAGTGATTAATTTTTGGCGACATTGATCAGACGGGGGCGGCAATGATGCGGCGTCATAAATCAGGGGGAAAGAATAAGTGAGGTGGCATTGATTAGCCAGAGATGGAACCAATCGGAGTGGAAGTAATGAATCCTGGATGGGAAAAACTTGACAGGGGCGGCACGAATCAGGGTGGCAGTGATGAGATAGGGTGACATTCTTCAGGGTAGCGGTGATAAGCCAGGGGCGGCACATGTATTGGGGGTGCTCAGCACATGATTGGGGATGCTCGAACTAGGATTGGGGGTGCTCGGGCACCCCCAAAGAGATAGAAAATTACACTCCTGCTGGTAACATTTGTTCGAGAACGTCGTTGGGGCAGGTGCTTCTCCCTATTCTCCTGCGAACTATTTAAGAGCTCTGATACTGCTAGAAGAAGACCCTGCTGTATATTTTTACCCTTTGGATGGCTCACGAAATCTTCCACCTGCTTCACACCACGCTCTGTGGGACCGTTCACCACATAAAGTTCCGGAATACCTCGAAACAGGAGAAGCTATACCAGTCACCAGCTTCTTAACGGAGCCATTTCTGGTCAGAATATTTCAGATTCAGGCAATCGAATCTGTCGGGAGTGACAAACTGGCACAGGCTTAGTACCAAGCATTCACCGAGCTCTTCGTAGCCTCTATCGGAAATTTAAGCTTGCCCTAGTCAAATGTGAATTATTTGCGGTTTTGGCTAATTATTGAACGACTGGCTCCTTACATCCAAGATGGTGGTTCTCACCTGCGGGACAGAATATAACTTTGGGTGCACAGATACCACAGCTGATGGCAAATTGACTGCAGCACATTCAGGGCGATTTCTATCTTAACTTAATGAAAGCACTGCACTGCATTTTATGGATAGCTTTGAGGCTCATAGAAGGCTCTAAAGCTGACTATCCGCGACGGAGGAACTCAAATACATGGTTTAGAACCACTTACAAGGAAAGCCGCTAACTCATTCGGGGTCTGAGTGGCTCAGTCGGTTAGCGCTTGCGCTCGGCTCGGCGAATGGCATATGTATGTGCTGGGTGTCGTGGGTTCGAGCCCACCCAGAAGGCAGAATCTGGCGCCCTGCTCTAGCCCAAGGTAATTCTTTCCCTCTCGCCTCTGATGCCATATGACCTGAGCAGATGATGCGTTGTTGAACTCCAAAAATTACAATATTCAGTCTTTAAGTATCTTCTGGAATGATGAGCGGAATCTGACTCAGTAGTAGCACGCACTCCATGCTATAAATGTCCTGTATTCCATGAATATGGCTCGCTGGTGGGCTCCGGGTCTTCTAAACAGACATTTGTTGGAGACAACCTTTCCTGACAGCCATACGTAAACCATCTTGCGCAATTCGTGATTATCTTCTCAAGGAAAACGGAACTGGCATGTATTCCAGAACCAAAGCACTAGCTGGGCCTGATGATCCAGGAACGTTCCCTGATAGGTCTTCCAATAAAAATACTCCGGTATTGTGTGGAGGCGCTGAAGCCAATGTGCAAACGCAACTGTTATTTGTGACAAGAAAGTTATAATCTGCCTCGCAAATAAGAATCACAATGCTGGAGGTAAAAAGGCAGTGGCACAGTACCTGGCTTAAACAGCAAAACGATCCACCTTTCAGTTGGGTAGGCTAAAGTTTCCGACAGAGGCTATGAAGAGCTCGGCTCGGTACCAAGCCTCTGGCAATTTGTCATTCCTGAAAGCTGGCTGGTATTCGAGCGCCTGAATCTGAAAGATTATGACATGAAATGGCTCCGTTGAGAAGCTGGTGACTGGTATAGCTTTCCCTGTTTCAAGGTATTCCAGAACTTACTGTCGTGAACGGTCCCACAGAACGTGGTGTGAAGCTGGTGAAAGATTTCGTGAGCCATCCAAAGGGTAAAAATATGCAGCAGGGTCTTCTTCTACCAGTATCAGAGCTCTTAAATAGTTCGCAGGAGAATAGGGAGAAGCACCTGCCCCAACGACGTTCTCCAACGAAAGTTGCCAGAGAAATTCCCCCTCAGGGGACCGATCTTCATTTGCCGGATTCGTCCGGCAAGTAAAGATTGGAGCAACGGGGTGTGACGCGCCCGGGGCCCCAGTCAGCCTTGGGAGGCACTTTGTCGTATCGCCGCGGATACATCTTTTCTAGCCCTACGACGGCCGCCGCCTCTTCCGACTTCCCTCGGTTAGAGTCGGCGTCTGTCGTCGGTGGCTCTGGTGATGAGGTCCGCGGCGATGCTGATGATTGCCCTACGGGCCCTTTGTTACCTGGTCGGTAACCGTATTGGATCGGGTCAGATCTGTCCTGCACCTCCCAGTATGTAGCTCCTGTTTGTTTTTGTTCTCTTTTTTGTTGATTATTTTTAGTTCCTGTCCTCTTTTTATGCTTCAGTTATTGGTCCCACAGTTATTTGCCTTCTTCGGCATTTTATGGGTGTAAGGCGCCCACTCGAGGCCTATCTCGAGCCCCGACGACGAGGTTGACGGGATCCTGGGGGGTTGAAGTCCCCTTCGGGCGGGTCAGTCCCGAGGGCTCCAACACGCCCCCTTTGGCCCAGATATCTCAATCCAACCGGGGGTAAGCCGTCCGTAGGCTGCCGCGGGCGGCCTAGCTACGCGGCAGTGTCTACGGGCACTGTCGCTCGGTCCAGCTGGGCAGGGGGGATTATGTTTCGGGCGTGCGGCGCGGCGCCCTTCGCGGTGGGGACTGTGATAGCTCTTGCCGGGCGCGACGCGGGCCGGGGTTTCGGAAACCGTCGATTTGCGAGACTCCGGCTTGTTGCGCGCGCCTGGTAGACCGCAGTCTCCACTGCGTGAGGGCTGCCGCGTTTTGCTTCGTCCCGACTCATGGCCCTGCCGGCACACTGGGCTGATGGCGTCAAGGGGGTGGGTGCGTTCCGATCGGTGGGGTTGTGTGAGTATCTCTCGCCCCTCTGAGACGGGCGCACCTGCCCCCGTAGGCACTGTACCAGCCTACCAGCCCCCGGGCCCAGCTATTGACAGCTGGCAACCCGGGGGGCCGAAGGTAAACTGACTTATCATGGCCTCTCTACACGCTACTTCCACAGAACCGACCGCACGGACTTCGACCCCTGCCTTGAATCCGACTACCCCGAGTTCACCCTCTGATTCCGCTGATACTATGGACCCTCCGGACGCCAGACCACCCGCGCGAACTCCACCAGAGCAGATCATCCCATTGTCTCTTGTTATCTCTGTTGAAGATCGGACGCTGAAGCTGAATCCATTTCAGCTACACACGGCCCTGGAAAAGTTCAATCCCAAACGCACGTTTCGGCACCCAGATGGAAAGATCGAAGTAGACGTACAGAACGCACGCGATGCGAAAAAGCTGCTAGCATCTACCTCCTTTCAGATCTGCACAGCGAATCGGTATCTATCAGTCCCGATCAAAGTGTCCCCTCACGCCACAAAGAATAGCTGCAGGGGAGTGATCAGTTGCCGAGACCTGCGTGACGTACCGGATGACGAGGTCTTAGCAGGACTAAAGGACCAGGGTGTAACAGCGGTAAAACGGCTACTGAGGAAGGGGGAAAGTCAGAGCTCTGACACTGGAACATTCCTTCTCCATTTTGCAGGGAAAACGCTACCAGAAAAAGTCTGCGTAGGGTGGATAGCCCTGAAAGTGCGACCGTTTACGCCGAACCCAGTCCGTTGCTTCAGATGCCAGGATTTTGGCCACGTGGCCAGTAGGTGTAAGGGAGAGGAGCGCTGCGGAAAGTGTGCGGGACTCGGACATAGGTCATCGGTATGCGAAGTCACGACGCCAAAATGCGCTGCATGCGGAGCAAACCACGAAGCTTGGAGTCCTCTCTGCCCAAAATTGACTGCGGCAAAACAAATGCAAAAGCATAGAGCTAAGCTAGCCGCCAAGCCGTCGCCAGAAATTGGACCCACCACAACAAAGGCTAAAGCTCCCTCGGTCGCTCCTTCCTACCGAGACGCAGTAGTTGGCATCTCCCTTCACACCTCATCAACTAACCAGACAATCACAGAACACCCTAGCACAACCGAACCCAGCCTGGACTCTAGAGTTGGAGACTTAATGCAACTCTCACTTCGCGAATTCTTGGCGATTGTCGCCGGTCTCTTACCTCCTGTCTCCCGAACGTACCAAGACGCTGCTGCGCCCGCTACGGAAACGGTCGACAAGGGCGTGCAAACAGCACCAGAGGTCCGAAACACTGTAGCAGACACTGGTCCACCAGACCTATCAACCTCCAATGGTGGAACAATCTTAGATACTAACGAGGGTAGACACCACGAGAACAGACAAGAGGTTCAGAATAAGCGAGCCAGAGAAGACTCACCCATACAGTCTCTAGCACCCACATGTGGAACGCCTACTTCGCGGCCTGAAACAGCTGTCCCCACACCAGCTGACGAGGCATCTGTGGGGGGTGAAGCGAGCCCGGGTAACCCTAAAGTGTTTAGATGAAGCGAACCAGACGGGATTTCCCCAGAACAAAACTGCTGTAGAAGCATTCCCAGCCAGGAGTACCGTTACGATAAGTGAAAGGCCCCGCGGGAGCCCATCTCTCAGGAAGCACCCACTAATCCAACCATACAACCATCAATAAAACAAACAGATGATTCCATGCCACCGCCCCCGATCCGCCGCCCTCCTCGTGCAGGACCACCTGGCTCACCAGTCACGCAGCCGCCACCCAGGCCTCAGCATGACGCAGTTTTCCGGAGTTACCTGCAGGTAAATCCGAGACCCAACCACCCCTTAGACTCAGGCCAAGGCCGAGAACGCGGTCGGTCTCACTCCTACTCATCAGACCGAACCGATAGGTACCGGTCCCATTCTCGGGAGCCAGGTAGTACCAGGCGTTCGCCCTCGAGAGACCGGGCACATCCTGTATGGGAGCGAGAAACCAGTACACAGTATAAGGGAATGCTGTCAGGAGGTGTGCCCTTTCAGGGACCTAGTAGAGCACAATGAAGAGCTTATTATTTTTCTCCAGACTAGTACTAACACTCCTCTTAACTCTTACTAGTATGACCCATATTTTACAATGGAACATGCGTGGGTTTAGGGCGAACCAAGCTGAACTACAGGCTCTGGTTGCCTCTAAATCCCCCGCTCTTATCTGTGTACAAGAAACTAAACTGAAGCAGGAGAACTCATGCCAATTACACAATTATAAAACATATCGTTACGACATACCCTCAACAACAATAGCACATGGCGGTGTTGCCATACTAGTACACTACAGCGTACCATCATATTCTTTTCATCTCAGGACTAGCCTCCAAGCTGTGGCGGCAGCTGTCGATTTTGGAAATTTGAAAATAACCTTCGTATCCTTGTATTTACCCCCCCGACGAAGAAGCTTCCGGGGGATGCGCTGCACGATCTGATCCGTCAGCTGCCAAGGAACTTCCTTTTATTGGGTGACTTCAATGCTCACAGCACAGCATGGGGTTGTACACGCTCAGGCCGACGAGGCCGTCGACTGGAGGATGTTATATTACGTAATGATGTATGTAACTTGAATAATGGACTTCCTACACATATTGCGCTACCGTCAGGAAACACGTCTGCTATCGACCTTTCTTTATGTTCTTCTACCTTGGCTGATCGTTTTAGGTGGAGAACCCATTCACATCCGTGTGGCAGTGATCACTATCCTATCTGGCTTTGGACTGACACGCCCCATCCAGGAAGGAGAATTCCCCAGTGGAACATCCAGAAAGCCGACTGGGAGAGCTTTGCAGCCGATTGCCACTTCGACATTGAGCCAGGGGATGGTAGCACTGCGACAGAGCTTGACGATGAAATATGTATTCGCATATTGCAATCTGCTGGTTCTTACATTCCAAAGACTTCTGCCCTACCCCGACACATACCAGTCCCCTGGTGGACTGAGGACTGCAAACATTTTATTCGCAAAAGACGTCGCTGTTCTCGTATTTTTGAGAAAAGGCCAACACTCAACAATTTAATCCAGTACCGCAAAGCAAAGGCCCAAGTCAAGCGAACAATTAAGGAGGCCAAAAGAAGTTCTTGGAATGCCTACATAAGCACTATAAACCGTCTGACACCTCTCAGCACGATATGGCGACGGATTAATAGGTTGTCCGGACGTAGCGTAACAATGCCATCTCCTGTTTTGACTGTAGGGAATACCATTTTAACCGATCCCACAGAAGTAGCAAACACAATAGGAACAACTTGGGCAAACCGATGGCAACTTGGTGCGAACGATAGGCGATTTATTAGACATAAGCAAACAAGTGAATTAACTCCTATATCCTTCGACTCGTCGGAAATTCTCCCCTTTCAACGACTGCTTCACATTTGATGAGCTTAAAGATGCTTTGGCTCAAACCAAAAACACTGCACCAGGACCAGACTTCATCCACAATGCTATGCTGAAAAACCTCAGTATACACTGTATGAAGTCACTGCTTAGCTTTTACAATCACATCTGGATGTCACACGACTTCCCGGAGGGATGGAAACAGGCGACCGTAGTCCCAGTTTTGAAACCGGATAAAGAAGGCCATGACCCACTGCACTACCGACCTATTGCCCTCACATCATGTCTATGCAAGCTTTTCGAGCGAATGATAAACAAGCGTCTTGTTTGGTATCTTGAGAGCACAGGATTCTTTTCGGAGTACCAGTGTGGGTTTCGAGCTGGACGCAGCGCCACGGACCACTTGATATCACTCGATACATCAATTCGTTGCTCTTTCGCAGCAAAGCAGCACACAGTGGCAGTTTTTTCGACATAGAAAAAGCGTATGACACGGCGTGGCGATACGCAATCTTGAAAAAAACTTCGAGAAGCAGGCATTGTGGGCCACATGGGCCACTTTCTCAATAACTTCATTAAGGAAAGGTTCTTTAACGTTAAAGTTGGAAATTCGCACTCCGACAAGTTTCGACAAGTGAGTGGCACACCACAAGGTAGTATTTTAAGCGTGACCATGTTCGGCGTGTTAATCAATGACATCTGCAGTGTCTTACCACATAATATCGAGCGTTCATTATTCGTTGACGACTTTGCGATTTGGATCTCGACTTCTACTTCGATATCCGCTCAAAGGCTGTTGCAGCTGAGCATTGACCGGCTCACTGAATGGAGCATTTTGAACGGGTTTAAGTTTTCAACAAATAAAAGTACCTGTGTTCACTTCTGCAGGCGAAATAGGTACTGTCCAGAGATCAACCTTCACCTGTATGGCAAACGAATTCCCGTGGTAGCGGAGACTAAGTTCTTAGGCGTTACTTTTGACAAGCGTCTGACCTATACCTCCCACATTCGCAGTGTTCGAAACAAGTGTATGAAACGTATCAACATTCTCAAAATGGTGTCACGTACTTCGTATGGTGCTGACAGAAGCTCGCTTGCCTTTACCATGCCCTCATCAGATCTGTCTTTGGACTACGCTTGCGTTGCTTATGACGGAGCTCTGACCAGCGTTAAGCAGCCGCTGGACGCGGTACATCATGCGTGTATCCGAGTGGCGACAGGCGCATTTCGCACATCTCGCAGATCTAGTTTGCTCGTAGATGAAAATGAGCCCCCTCTGGACCTCAGACGCAAGCGACTTGGATTGATATATGCCAGTAAAATGAAGCAGTACCCAAATTACCCCACACACAAATGATTATTTGACCCATCAGTGACAGGACTGTTCTCACCAGCCCGCCCGAGTTCCTCCCAGGCATTGTGTATGCGAGCGTCGCGTTGGTTAGAAGGTTCCGGAATATCGTTAGGAAAAATCGCAAAGACTCGACCACAGAAATCTGCGCCCTAGCGCGACGTTTCCATTCAATGCGACCAAGAGCTACTGACTTTTGGGAAGTCTGTGACCCAGCCAATAATATTGCAGCAATCCGCACTTGAAAAGATTGCATCATACACAGGCTACTCTGTCTTCTATACTGATGGCTCCAAAAGCAGCTTAGGTGCTGGATGTGCTCTCGTGGGAAGGGACATAAGCCGAGGTTTCAACCTTCCGACATCGGTATCCGTTTTTACTACCGAACTATGTGCTATTATCCAGGTCTTACGCCACATTCTCCGAGGCCCTGGTGGGCGGTTTTTAATTGTTACAGACTCCGCTAGTTCCCTAGCTGCACTCCAGTCTAGTCACCCACCAAAATCCTGGTTAGTGCCTACCATCCGGAGGCTTCTTAATACCGCCTTTTCTGCCGGGGCCAGGATACAGTTTTTATGGGTCCCTAGTCATGTGGGAATACCTGGTAACGAGAGAGCTGATTTGGCTGCCAGATCGGCTTCTGAGACTACTCGAGCAGGAGCTTTTAGAATTCCAGCATCTGATGTGAAAGCAGAAATTAACAGCCTTCTCAAATCTGAATGGCAAGCGAAATGGGACACTGAGTCGACCTGCGCCTTAAAGCAGCTCAAGCCAGCCATAGAACCATGGGAGTCGAGTAACGGGCGGAGTAGAAGGGAGGAAATATGCCTTACACGACTTCGTATTGGTCACACATTTGCAACCCACGGACACCATTTCTCTGCTTCAGTACCTTGCCGGTGTAGCCACTGTCAAAGCAGGCTTACTGTACAGCATGTATTGGCTGACACTGGATGTAATGTATTGAAAACTCTGCGCGCCCGTTATTTTCCTCCCATGCCCCTTGCGAGTGTGTTAGGAGACAAGCCAGCTGTTGAGCTCCCCATAGTCCTGCGGTATTTGACAGAGATTGGATTTGATATTGTATATAATCCTCACCGAATGACACAAACGCAATAGAATTAAACACGAAGGAATCAAGTAGCCTTACTTTTAGATATCTACCTATAGAATAACGCGGAAGACCTAAGTGGCTTTTAAGAATTGATTATAGTGTATAGTAGGTGCGCTAAATGGCCCCAGCAGCTGGAGCGCCCTTAAAAACCCCGACACACACACACACACACACACACACACACACACACACACACACACACACACACACACACACACACACACACACACACACACACACACACACACACACACACACACACACACACACACACACACACACACACACACACACACACACACACACACACACACACACACACACACACACACACACACACACACACACACACACACACACACACACACACACACACACACACACACACACACACACACACACACACACACACACACACACACACACACACACACACACACACACACACACACACACACACACACACACACACACACACACACACACACACACACACACACACACACACACACACACACACACACACACACACACACACACACACACACACACACACACACACACACACACACACACACACACACACACACACACACACACACACACACACACACACACACACACACACACACACACACACACACACACACACACACACACACACACACACACACACACACACACACACACACACACACACACACACACACACACACACACACACACACACACACACACACACACACACACACACACACACACACACACACACACACACACACACACACACACACACACACACACACACACACACACACACACACACACACACACACACACACACACACACACACACACACACACACACACACACACACACACACACACACACACACACACACACACACACACACACACACACACACACACACACACACACACACACACACACACACACACACACACACACACACACACACACACACACACACACACACACACACACACACACACACACACACACACACACACACACACACACACACACATAGACGCTAAAATGTCAATCGCCATGGCATCTCTCTTGGAACCTCATATATCTAACATCACTAGGATAGTTCATCACTTTGAAGTGCCTTTTGCATCAACAATATATAGACAGTTTGCAGTTTCGATTTATGCTCCAAGGGTGTGGAATGATTTCATGTGTCCATTATTTCCAAATTTGAATGAAGTCCCCTTGGAGAAGTCTAGTCTTAACACGCGCATTGACGGGGGCGGGTACCCGCCCCCTCGGGTTTTTCGGAGATAGCAGAAAAACGGCGGCGCGTAGCGCCGCCGTACTTAGTATGCCTTTTCCCTCATCATTTTTACACCTTCTGTAAAAATTTTAAGGTTAGGTCATCTCAGGTCAGGTCACCATTACAGGTCAAGTGACCCGACCTCAAAAAAAGTTTAAGATAGCATAAGTCGGAGCAGGGTGAACTTATCCGATTGAAACTCATATCACATAATGGCCCCACCGAGTTCTCTAACATATGTTCCGGTATTTTTGATATCGATGACCTAAGGTCAGGTACGAGGCATGACCTCTCCATTGGAAATACATGGGAAAAATGGTTTTTACGGAATAAATCAGTAACGGATGGTGATAGAGCATTTATTTTAGCTGCATTAGACTCGCCTTGTCTTTGAGGTTCTAATGATATGCACTTTATATATTATGACCTTGACCTGACCTCAGGTCAGGTCAAATCCTTGATTTGACCTAGCAAGGTCAAATTATATATCATTCGATTCGGCTTGCTAAGAGGATTCATATAGTTCAAGTCGTTTTGCTCTATCTTTACTTGTTCAGATTTAATGGCCGAAAAACTGAATTTACATGTTATCCCTATGACGGGCATGTTTTGACCTCTCGTGACCTTAAATGTGACCTGACAAAAAAATGGTTCAAATGTTTTCGATGGAGAAGTGGATGGGCAGCCCAACACCGTTTACCGTTTTTCGCTACCTACCGTGGTTCTCGAGATATTAGGGGGCGGGTACCCGCCCCCCGTCAATGCGAAGGTGGCTCAGACCCCCGTCAATGCGCGTGTTAAAAACAGGTAATAATTTTTTCCAACTAATATCTATCTGAGGAAGTAGATGAGTAGGATTGAAATCAGAACGAATTGTTTTCTTTAGTTTCTGAAATATTCATCCTTGTTTCTGAACGATCTGCCAATTAATTGATGTTGCCCCATCAGTCTCTCTCTTTTTTGTTTTATTTATTTATTTATTAGCAGCGAACAGCCACAGGTCACGACCCACTTACGGCTGAGGTCATCGTGTAAGACAGAAAAAAACACACATCTGACTTAAGGTATACCCACACACTCACTCACGCATACGCTGTTAATCGCTTACATATATACATGTAGCATACATGCGATATATATTTAAATGAAACTTCCAAGGCTAAAAGTATCTCCACAGCAGAGCCGTAGCTACTTAAATAATGGACATGTGCATGTCATAGAAAGAAATAAAGGTATGAAAATGTGTATCTAAGAATGCAAATGCATATAAATAAAACACCCTTTGATATAGAAAATTTAGATTACGAATAGGATTAACATTAAAAATATAAGTGAAAACCTAAAAGTCTAAAAAGGCGCAACAACCCCGCGAACATTACAACGACGATGCTAAAAAACGCTATCTCATGGATGTGCGTACACTATTCGCATATCGCAGCACATTCGAACGAAAGATCTAGGTCGGCTGAAAAAGAAAAGCTTTCAACGCAATTTCTCATCTCTGCAGTGCGACATGTTCTTGGTCTCATTTTTATTTAGACATTCACTCGCCCACTAATACTCAAATTCAGGCAATTTTTTAACATGTTAACTGGGGGCCATTTGCCCCCCAGTCGGCCGAAATGCCCCCCAGTGCCCGAAAATTGGCCCCCAGTGAAATAGACAGATGACTTAAAATTGACCAAATGCAGAATCTTCACGAAAATAAGACAGAACACCACCCTATAATTATAACTTTGTTCTATTTCTGGTCCCAAATTGGCAATCCACAAACAAATTGTGTTCAAAAATTTCCACCCGTGGCTGTCTACTCCATCGTGCAAAGACGAAACAAAGCACGTAGTTACGGGAAATCCCGGCAAAGCAGCCTCAGCATCAAATAATCACAACGCTGGAGAAGAACACTGGCCTACAACCAATCAAACATCCTATTCTATCCGACCGGAAGCCCACATCCCAGCCAGTACTGTGACATTTCATGATGCTCTCATTTCACACGCTGTCAGTTGTCAGCGCTAAGAGCTCGTTCGTGGATTAGACGGGACACGGTGTAGTGAAAGTGCGTAAGACTGGTTGCTGGTGTGGCGGACATGAAGTGCTTAGTCTTTTTATTTATTATTGTGGTGGTAGCATACATAAGCGTCGCCACCGGCAAAAAGTGAGGGGGTCAGCCAAACTTCAACCTGATGCTGACAGCAATCTTTCCACGTTAGTACCAAAAACTTTTCGAATGTGGGCTCCTCGTTGCCTTCTGCAGCGGCTGGCTATACAAATTTCCGGTTTACTCCCATTTTGACGAATCAGAAAAGATCAGGAAAGACGAGATCAGGAAATTTTTGGTAAAAAAGTGGTGATTGATGATCCCAAAAATGTTCTGTATAGCTGGATAAAACCATTCGATGTCCACGTGGGGTTGGAAGGGCACCCCTGCCTTCCTATTAGATGGGTAGTGTGCTAAAAATTTTGCGTCAAGTCAATATCAAACTGTCAACAACTAGTTTTAACCCTCGCCCCACTAGGGGCCATCGATAGCCCCCTAAGGTTTTTTCGGGATAGCAGAAAAACGATGAGACGTAACACGACGGTTGAGGGCTCTATCTCTCATCCCATTATTTTCCCACCATCCCTGAAATTTTTTACCCCGGGTCATCCAAGGTCAGGTCACCAGGCGAGGTAAACCAAGGTCACCTTACTTCATATTTGAGCTCTATAAGAGCTACATTTCTTAGTCGATCAATTTGAAACTTGCTACACTTCATGACCCCTCCAGGTTCTACAAGGTGTATATCCGGGATTTTTCGATTTCGTGACCCGAGGTGAGGTCACGAGGCGATCTCTCCCATTGGAAAAGCATGGGGAAAAGCTGTCCTATGATTTAAAAGTCACAAAAATGATTCCAAATGCTCAGACTGCTCAGAACAACGTTTTTGGACACCCTTTCACGGATCCCAAGGGTCATATTTGCCCTTTGACTTTTCCAAGGTCATCCAAGGTCACCGGAGGTCAAAAACAGTATTTTGACAATAACTTTTGACCTAATTGAGCTAGAGCGGTGAAACAAACACCATCGTGTTTGTCTTGTCACTGGCTTTCATTTGATATACGGCAAGGTCACTTTCTGACCTTTCGTGACCTCAGGTCATATTAGGTCACGAGGTGACCTCTGGAGGTCAAACCACTGGCGGGAGGTCATTACCTTCCACATAGTGGAAAAATATCTGGCATTTTCCTATCAAATGTACTTTACCAGATCTCAATAGCTTTAATGGCTAAGATTTATGCCAAGTTTTCTTAAGCATTTCATATTTGAGTGAGAATAGCCTATCGTGACCTAAATTGACCTCTGGAAGTCAAACCATTAACCTGAGTGCTTAACCATGCGAAGTAATTTCTTATTGAATTCACGCGAGCTTTCTAATGCACTTTGCAGATTTGCACTAACCCCCATATTTTCGGAGCAAGAGGGGGCCATCGATGGCCCCCCAGTGGGGCGAAGGTGGCGCCGGACCCCCGGTGGGGCGCGTTAAACAGTGATACAGGTCGCTTTTTCTGTGGTTTTATGACTACCGCTAGAGGTAGTTTTAGCCTCAAATCTGGCATTTGTGATGTTTATTTGGCTGTTTTAGTGGAAATAAGATTTCACCCCTCTTTGGCCCTTTTTCTAACTCGGTTTGACCTTTTCCGCTGAAAAAAATACCTGGCAGCCCCGGGCAGCATCTACAATTTCTAGGCTTGGAATAACTATAACATTGAGAAAATTTTTTAACACTAACGCGTCCAAGTTGTATTAATCCCAGGGGCGTAGCCAGGATTTCCCTCAGAAGGCGGGGGGGGGGGGGCGGCGCCCCAAAAAGGACCCCTGTGACAGCTCCAAAAGGGCCCTGATGGGTAAAAAGTGCCCTGGTTGTTACAGAATCGTGTCCTCAGGAAGGCCCTTCGGGCCCTCAGGGGGGGCGGCTGTCTCTGCAGCCCCCCTTGGCTACGCCCCTGATTAAACTCCCTCAAAATGAGGTCTTGACCCCTTGAAGACACTATAATGGCCAGCACAATAAATGCCCCCCCCCCCCCCACTGACTTTTCCTTAAAAAAATGCCCTGCTCCAATTAACATACAAGAAAATAGCGGGGAGTGGTGCGGCCAACTTGCTCAATGAAACTAACCTATCTTTGACGTGTGCAACCGAACAAAATCAGTTAATGACCGCACTGGTATGGATGGGCACTCTCTGACTACCTATTTAATTTGGAAATGAGCTTAATTGGATAAATGCTGCAGCTATAAAGCAAACAGCCTGTTATAGTCATAAGACATTTTATGATGTCAATGACAAATATGACAGAGAAGTAGGCGTGGCCGACCTGTTTTGTGTCGAACTGGTGGCGGTCTGCCTGTTTTGAAGGACCGGCAGCGCCGTGTCTCCACGGTGCGAGGACCGGCAGCGCCGTGTCTCCACGGCGGGGACCGGCAGCGCCGTGTCTCCACGGTGCGAGGACCGGCAGCGCCGTGTCTCCACGGTGCGAGGACCGGCAGCGCCGTGTCTCCACGGCGGGGACCGGCAGCGCCTTGTCTCCACGGTGCGAGGACCGGCAGCGCCGTGTCTCCACGGTGCGAGGACCGGCAGCGCCGTGTCTTCACGGTGCGAGGACCGGCAGCGCCGTGTCTCCACGGTGCGAGGACCGGCAGCGCCGTGTCTCCACGGCGGGGACCGGCAGCGCCGTGTCTCCACGGCGGGGACCGGCAGCGCCGTGTCTCCACGGTGCGAGGACCGGCAGCGCCGTGTGTCCACGGTGCGAGGACCGGCAGCGCCGTGTCTCCACGGCGGGGACCGGCAGCGCCGTGTCTCCACGGTGCGAGGACCGGCAGCGCCGTGTCTCCACGGTGCGAGGACCGGCAGCGCCGTGTCTCCACGGTGCGAGGACCGGCAGCGCCGTGTCTCTGTCCTGGTGAGGGAGAGAGTGCGTCAGCGGCGGCTCCCGGGGCGGGCACTACCGCTGGCGATACGCCCAGCCCGGCTGAATCACGCGCTCCACCTACAAAGAAGCCTCCGACCGACATGCGCCGCGCACAAAACAAAACCCATGCAGCCACCAGCTGTTGCCGGCGCCGCCGGTCGCCGGCTGCCCGCACTGATGCAATGTGTATTGTTGAATAATCTCGTCTCTAGGATCGGGTTTCGCCCGGTCGGCCGTTGTAGGCACGGCTGTCTGTGGCGGCCGTGCAGTGAGCTCGGAGACTTCCCCTGACGCAGCTGTGACGCCCTCGCCCGGTGACCTCGTCCACCCCAATTTCGTCTCGCCGTCCTCTGGTCTATTTTGGCGGCTGCGCCGCCACTGCCCATTGTGCTGCCTTCCTGGTCGATTAAAGACCCGGCGATCGGATGGCGACGCTCGTCCAGAGACCAGCTCCTCTCCCCCTGTCTATTCGAAATAATATGACTGCGTTAAAGTATAAGCTGTTTTCATCCTGTTTCCAAGACTGCTACATTACTCTGAATTGTGGGATCAATTTATCAACTTTTTGCGACCTCTCCTCTCGCCGTGTTCTGGACCCAGTTATTTGTGTTGTATAAAAGTGTGGGTAAGCCGGTTGTCATCTTTTGCCGCTGTGGGCTGCATTGCTCTCACATGAGACTGCTCCGTCGGCAGGGTCGCCACACCAAAACGGGACAACTGGCTGCCATCAAATGCATGGACATCACAGAGGTAAGCGGGCATGAAACGAGCTACCACGCCCAGTAGTCATCCAGCGTGTTTGTCATCCCTGCTTTGGTCCGTGACAATGTCCTAGTTCTTTCTGTTTGTATGTTTCGTTTCCGGTGGGCGCGTCGGCCCGGAAAGAAGGAGAGTTTGTTACCTCCGCCGTTCTGAGAAGGAAGCGAGATCGATCAGATCAGGCGCTGGCAGAGCAGTGCGTCGGTCCTGTGTGTCACGGAATCGATATGTCTGAAACACAATGTAGTGCCGCGAGTGCTGGACCGACGTCGTTTTAGTTGGCTTGACCAGTGCGGCAGTTGTCGGTTATGGGTTCTGTCGTCGCATCTTCTTGCAGCAGTGGCGTCTGCCCACGTCCAGCCCCCCGATGTTTCCATCGCCAGTTCTGGTGCGCCTCAACGTAGCTGCTATTGCTGCCGTCCTCTCCCTTTCCCCCCTGGTTACCCCCCGCGTCACCGCCCGCTATCGATTAGGAATTAGCGCACGCTGGAGTATTTTCCCGAAAAGACGGCGACGCCGGCCTGCAAACAAATTGTTTTTTAAAGAACAAACTTGGGTGGTGCCTTTATAGCATACCACGAGGCTATCAGCTGTTCGTGGACGGCCTAAACTCGTGATGATAGCCGGTATTTGCAATAACAACGCCAATGGCAGTCATGAGATTGGCGTAACTGCTGTGTCAATATGCCGGAAGCTTTTCAGATTGATCCCCTGTGAACGAGGTTACGCTGATCTGTCAGTGTGGCATATGACGTGAGGAGCGGATTAGTCGCTACCTCCTCCTCTGCCCTCGATCCAAGGTTGGCAATAAGGTGCTGCGGGCTATACACGCTATGATATTGTAATTGCAATGGTTTTGGGCTGTAGCAAATTTCTTGATTTCTTCCTGTCCCGGAAAATAATTGATATGATGCTGTGTGCTTTCCCTTGTGTGTTCTCGCCATGTTGGTTATGTGACGAGGGTCCTTATTAGGTTTGTTTAGCATTTCCTGTTTTCGGGTGACATGCTGAACTGTTCTATGACTCGTAATGGATTGCAAGCTGCAACTCAAGCTCACGGTCACGTGCGGTTAGTTGCGTCCAGTCCCTGTTTAAGCATGATTCCGAACCGCTCAAAGGGAGACTGTATGCCTCTCCCGTTATAAAAGGCACACACACGGTCGCATCAGAGCCGCACGGCAGGTGGCTGCTGGCTGGCCAGTCTCCCCTGATGGACATGGCTTATGATGCGATTAGTGCAAATAAGGCGAGCGTATTACTGACCGGTCGTGAGAACGACTGTCTAACTTGGACAGTAGCAGCGGCTTAGTGCTGCCTTTGGGAGTGTGCGAGCCCCCACCCCCGGAAGCCGAGCAAGAGACTACATGGCCAACACAAAAGCAGAACGAATGGCAGGTGAAGAGAGATTTGCAAACACCATCGACCTAACTGGCACATCGTCGAAGTTTCAGTTGGTGGTCCATAAAAGTACATCTAAACTTGTCGCAGTTCTACAGCCCTGAATGAGAGACAAGTTTTGTGGCGGTAGCGTTGGTTTGGTCCCGGTCCGCTGTGCGGCATTGTCAGAGGGTTCAGACTCAGGCCCAGTGTCATTGTCACCGTCTGTCACCACCAAGGGGAGCGGAGAGGGCCTCCCCCGCGTGACCAAAATTGGGAGAGGGCCACCCGCTGACCCATTTCTTTGTCAGAATAATATTTTTTGGAATTTATATGGCTGCAGCTCTCCGTTATAGAACAAAAGCATGCCTGGGCCGTCTCGGTCCGCCTGATCATAGGAAAGTTGGGCATGGGTTTTTTCGCTTGGTCTGCCGCTTCTCTCTTCTATCTCTGCGAAAAATCCGAGGGGGTGTTTTTGCCTGAAACTTGTTGTGTTGCTGCGATGCCGTTTCTAAAACCTTATCTGAACTTTTTTAATTCGGTGTGATGTCTATTAGGTGTGATTGGCAGAACCCTTTTCAGTCCCTAGGTATATCGTCTGCGCTATTGGACAGCCTGACGCATCCCGTATTCATACCCGGCTCGCGGGTCGCTTGTCATGTTCACAACTACCAGAGGATGCCGTTTCTTTCAGAGGGCAGTTCTGGTGGCTCGTAGAAGCAATACCTCCAGATTCGCTCCTGACATTGCGCTTTCCCCAGAACAATGAACTGGTTTGCATGTGTAGTTGAAATTGAAATGTATCTCTCTTGAAATGTGACGTGAACGTGAAAGTGTAATTGTGCATAATGGTGCCGCTCCCCGGAGTCAGAAGCGTGAGCAGGCCCGGCCGGCGTTTTGGCACCACCGGTGAGCGGGGCGGGCTGTATTCCGCGCGCCGCCGCGGCGCCGTCCGTCGGCAGCGTTGCGCCGTTGTCCCGGCGCGTGAGACGACTGCAGAGGCCGGCCCTCACCCGTCGCCGCCACCACGGCGGACTGACTCCGTGGCGGCCCCGCTCGCCGCGCGCCGTCCTCCGCCCCGCTTTTTGTTTGCTGTAGAAAACCGGGCTGCTGGTGTGGTGCCGCGCAGGTGTTACCAGTATTTAGTCTTATTCGTAACCGAGCCATGGCTACTTAGTCTCGTGATATAAACGATGTGAGTATGAGAAAGCCTGTGGTTATGATCTAAGTCGTGTGGAGATGACAAGTCCAAAGTTTTATCAGACTCCTCCCTCCAGAGGCGGATCTTGGAGAAACCGGGGGGGGCAACAAGGACAATCGTAAAAGTGTTTTTTAGAAAATCTGCCAAAATTGGCTAAAATTAGGTCAAATTGTACTTTTTGGGGGGCTTGGCCGGATTGCCCCTCCCCTGCCTTAGATACGCCTCTGGCCTCCTAACCCTACCTCCTGAACCAAGAAAGGGTACCTCAAGGACAATTTTATGGGTTGCAGCTTTCCTCTTCCTGCTATATGAATAAAGTTTGAGCTGAATACATACATGCATACAAGATGGAAAACAATTTCGAGTTCATGCCTGCCCTTATATCTGGCATTTTAGTTTTGGTGCCTATGACGGATTCCCTGCTACGCTTGTGGAATCGATGGAATTATATGGTTTCTATGGAAATATGCCACGATATATGCCAATTTCCAGAATGTCAAATTGCAGAAACGGTGCGACGAAGCACACAGGTTGTTTATGCTACGCCAGAAGTTACGGTCGAATATGTTGCATAATGATATCCCTGTGCTTAGTAAACGGAGACGAAATCAACCGGTATCATGTTGTTTTCATTGCTTGCGGTGGGAAGTATTTATAAATTTGTAGGGCCATCCAAGCCTTTCCAATTTTTCTGGATATCCAGAGCTCCAGTGCTGCTATTATTTAGCAGTTCAACAGTGATGTCCGTGAACTGTCCAAACAACTGTCTTGGTCTGTCTTTTGTCCTAGTCTGTCGACTTTCGCCAAAGGATCCGACCAGTGCGCCCCTCCGGCGTCCCTCTGAGGATCCGACCAGTGCGCCCTTCCGGCGTCCCTCTAAGGATCCGACCAGTGCGCCCCTCCGGCGTCCCTCTAAGGATCCGACCAGTGCGCCCCTCCGGCGTCCCTCTGAGGATCCGACCAATGCGCCCCTCCGGCGTCCCTCTGAGGATCCGACCAGTACGCCCCTCCGACGTCCCTCTGAGGATCCGACCAGTGCGCCCCTCCGGCGTCCCTCTGAGGATCCGATCAGTGCGCCCCTCCGGTGTCCCTCTGAGGATCCGACCAGTGCGCCCCTCCGGCGTCCCTCTGAGGATCCGACCAGTGCGCCCCTCCGGCGTCCCTCTGAGGATCCGACCAGTGCGCCCCTCCGGCGTCCCTCTAAGGATCCGACCAGTGCGCCCCTCCGGCGTCCCTCTAAGGATCCGACCAGTGCGCCCCTCCGGTGTCCCTCTGAGGATCCGACCAATGCGCCCCTCCGGCGTCCCTCTGAGGATCCGACCAGTGTGCCCGTCCGGTGTCCCTCTGAGGATCCGACCAGTGCGCCCCTCCGGCGTCCCTCTGAGGATCCGACCAGTGCGTCTCTCCGGCGTCCCTCTGAGGATCCGACCAGTGCGCCCCTCCGGCGTCCCCCTGAGGATCCGACCAGTGCGCGGACTCCCGTGTGCCCTGTCTGTTCCCCGGGCTCCCCAGGCGTGACATGGCTGAAATGCGTGAGTAGTTCTATTGCAGTATTTTTTATCAGGATTGCCTTTTTGTTAATACATTCACGTTTAGCTGGGCCAGAGACCGCCTTCAAAGGGTGAAGTTCATGTGTTTTGTTGAAAAAGAGCTGTCTGAACTCAGCTTTGAATTTCCTTGATAATACACTACACCCGCAAAAACTTACTTATTGTGAATCATAGCTCGATTTATTTTTCTTTTTTCCATATTTTTCGTACTGTCCGTTTCTATCCTTGTTGCAACGGGAAATGTTCACTTCGTGCAGTGGTCAGTGCCCATATTTGTGCAACTCTTCGTCTTCCGACCTGAAAAGACCACCAGTGTATTGCCAGTATTGACGGGTTTCTTTTTTCGACCGTGGGTCATGAGACGTGCCCGGCTCACGCACCTGCCGCGGCGGACGGCGAGGGGAGATGCCGCGATGACGTAGTCACGCCGAAGATAGCGGTGACGCCACCCTGCCCAGGAACTGGGAAACGCCTGCACTCCTCCCTCCCTCCCTCCTGTTTGTGCACGAGTATGTACGTGCCTTCCTTATGCCCCCTTTCCCGTTTGCGCGTGCATGCGTGTTCGTTCTTACGTGTGCCTGAGCAACGGCTCCATACGCGTTAGAAAAGGTGGGGGAGGGGGTCCGCCCTCCCAGCTTTTCATTGAAAATGTCCTTATTTAAATTGGAAACATTTGAAAGTTATCGTACTGGTATGTGTGGAAGGCAACTAGGATCCAAAATCTGATGATTTTTTTCCTAGACAGGGAAGTTCCTTGTCAGTGCGGGGCTGGAGGTTGACTGGCCTCCACTTGTTTTGTCGGTGGCAACGCCTATGGCGGGTGTCGGTATATACTGTAACCCAGTCTCCTGGTGTTTAGCGAGGGGCTGGAGGTTGACTGGCCTCCACTTGTTTTGTCGGTGGCGACGCCTATGGCGGGTGCAGTGACGGATCCAAGGGGGAGGGCCCAGGGGCCCGGCCCCCCCCTTAGCTCCGAAGCGCCTCAGCATAGCTTAGCTCATATCGGGCGCCTTCGGCGCCCGATATGAGCGGCGCGCCTGTACCCATTTCGTGCGCCAAGGTGGTAGATACCATTTATTCCACTTGAATTAACACATAGTCATTAAAAACATGGCAAAGCGCCCCTGCCCAAACACTAGACGCCTTTACTGGTCTTTTGCGCCCCAGTAAAATGTTGAAGATGAAATTTAGATAACTAACAAAAGCGCCCCGGCAAAGAAAAGGCGCCACTAGATCGCAGGATTGCGCCATGGGGAACTAATGCACCCCTGAGTAGCCGAGGCGCCCCCTGGATGAAGCGCCCCTGGGTAGCCTAGGCGCCCCCTGGATGAAGCGCCCTACGGATATCATATGTGCCCTTGGCTAGGAAAGGCGCCCCTGGGCAGCAAAGGCAAATCTTGGTAACATAGGTGCCCTGGACAGCATAAGCGCCCCTTAGATAGAAATAGGCGCTCTAGGAAAATAAAATTCTCACCTTGGGTAGAAAAAGGCGCCCTTTGATAGCCTTGGCGCCCACTGGAAAAAGCGCCCTACGGATGTCATATGCACCCTTGGATAGCAAAGGCGCCCTTGGACAGCAAAGACCACCCTGGATAACACAAGTTCTGTGGACAGCAAAGGCGCCCCTGGGTAGCAAAGGCGCCCCTGGGTAGCAAAGGTGCCCCTGGGTAGCAAAGGCGCCCCTAGTAAGGCACCCCTTCGATAGAAAAGTCGCCTTTGGATAGCCTAGGCGCCCCCTGGATGAAGCGCCCTACGGATATCATATGCGCCCTTGGCTAGGAAAGGCGCCCCTGGGCAGCAAAGGCAAATCTTGGTACCATAGGTGCCCTGGACAGCATAAGTGCCCCTTAGATAGAAATAGGCGCTTTAGGAAAATAAAATGACCACCTTGGGTAGAAGAAGGCGCCCTTTGATAGCCTAGGCGCCCACTGGAAAAAGTGCCCTACGGATGTCATATGCACCCTTGGATAGCAAAGGCGCCCCTGGACAGCAAAGACAACCCTGGATAACACAAGTGCTGTGGACAGCTAAGGCGCCCCTGGGTAGCAAAGGCGCCCCTAGGAAGGCACCCCTTCGATAGAGAAGCCGCCTTTGGATAGCCTAGGCGCCCCCTGGATGAAGCGCCCTACGGATATCAAATGCGCCATTGGCTATGAAAGGCGCCCCTGGGCAGCAAAGGCAAATATTGGTAACATAGGTGCCCTGGACAGCATAAGCGCCCCTTAGATAGAAATAGGCGCTTTAGGAAAATAAAATGCTCACCTTGGGTAGAAGAAGGCGCCCTTTGATAACCTAGGCGTCCACTGGAAAAAGTGCCCTACGGATGTCATATGCACCCTTGGATAGCAAAGGCGCTCCTGGACAGCAAAGACAACCCTGGATAACACAAGTGCTGCGGACAGCAAATGTGCCCCTAGGAAGGCACACCTTCGATAGAAAAGTCGTCTTTGGATAGCCTAGGCGCCCCCTGGATAAACTAGGTGCCCGAGAAGGAAAACGAGCGCCCCACTGGGAAGTACAGGCTCCCTCTGTATAACATAGATGTCCCTTATCCACCTTCAGCTGCCCTGGATTGGAGCAGCGCCCCTCAAGAGAAAAGGCGCCCATGGACAAAAAGCCGCCTCCGGGTATCAAAGGCGCTCCTAGATAACATATGCGCCCCTTAGATAGAAATAGGCGCTCCAGGAAAGCAAAATGCGCCCCTTGGTTAAGAAAGGTGCACTTGGATATCAAAGGCGTCCCTGGACAGCAAAGGCAAATCTGGGAAACATAGGTGCCCTGGACAGAATAGGAGCCCCTCAGATAGAAATAGGCACTTCAGGAAAATAAATGCAACCCTTGGATAGAAAAAGTGCCCTTTGATAGTCCAGGCGCCCACTGGATAAAGCGCCCACGGATATCATATGCACTTTTGGATAGCAAAGGCACCACTGGACAGCAAAGACAACCCTGGATAACACAAGTGCTTCCCTAGGAAGGCCCCCTTCGGTAGTAAAGGCGCCTTTGGATAGCCTAGGCGCCCCCTAGATAAACTAGGTGCCTGAGAAGGATAATGAGCGCCCCATTGGAAAGTACAGGCTCCCCCTGTATAACATAGATGTCCCTTATCCATCTTCATCTACCCTGGATTGGAGCAGCGCCCCTCAAGAGCAAAGGCGCCGCTGGACAAAAAGGCGTCTCCGTATATCAAGGGCACTCCTAGATAATATATGCACCCCTTACATAGAAATAGGCACTTCAGGGAAAGTGAAAGCCGGCCTTTGGTTAGGACGGCGCCCTTGGACAGCCTAGGCGCCCTTTGCATAAAGCGCCCTACAGATATCATATGCGCCCTTGGATAGCAAAGGCGCCCCTGGACAGCAAAGTTAACCCTTCTTGAAATAGATGATCTGGACAACATAGGCGGCCATGGATAAACTAGGCGCCTGAGAAAGAAAACAAGCGCCTCACCTGAGAGTACAGGCGCCCCCAGGATATCATAGGTGTCCCTTTCTATCTTTAGCTGCCCTACTGTCTATGGTTTGGCTCACCTGTCCGACAGTCGCGCGCTCTGTTACAGGGCTCGAGCGCTCAATTTGAGCATGGACTGCCTTTAACCACATTTCATTAACCTATAACTGAAGGCTTAGTGCTCCATCGCTGGAACCGGGTGCCTTTTTCAGTATGTGCGCCCCACTTCCGAGAACGCTGCCCTCAGCAACCAGCAGTCCTCCCCGCTCAGCAGATGAGCGCCTCTTTTTGATAACTAGGCACTTTATTTCAGTGTTCGAGCGCCTTATTTCAGAATGTTTATTGTCCATCTATTTTGGGCTCCTCCTGGATTGCAGAGGCGCCCCCTCAAGTGTAAAGGCGCCCCTGGATAGAAAAGTGAGCCCCATGTTTGCAAAGGCGCTCCAAGATAGCATATGCGCCCCTTAGATGGAAATAGGCACTCCAGGAAAGTAAAATGCTCCCTTTTGGGTAGTAAAGGTGCCCCTTAACAGCGAAGGCAGCCCTAGATAACAAAGGTTCTCTGGACAGCATAGGTGCCCTTGGATAAACTGGTGCCCGGAAGAGAAAAATAGCGCCTTACCGGAGACAAAAAGCACCCCAGGATAACGAAGCGGCATGTATTTCAATCATGTCTGCGATTGAAAAATACACCTAGATAGCATATGCGCCCCTGGATAGAAAGACACCCCTGGGCAATAACGGTGCCCCTGGAAAGCAATAGTGCGCCCCTGTGGAGAAAAAGCCGCCTCCTGAATAACCTAGGCACCGCCCCCGAAATATCAGATGCCCGTGGATAGAACAGACTGCCTTCAATAAAACAGAGGCCCTGGATAGTAAAGGCGCCCTTTGATAGCATAAGCGTTCCTTAGCAACAATATGGGCGCTACATGAGCTCTAGGTTCACGCGCACCTAAGCCCAATAGTAGAGCAATCAATCGATGCCAAAGCACTCCTTAAAGCACGGGCGCCAAACTTCCTAAGAAGTAAAGGCGCCTCTGGGTAGCAAAGGCGACCCTCGACAGTGGTGTAGGTATTCCTGAATAACAGCAGCGTCCCTTGATAAGAATAGCCCCAAGATGGCACAGGTACCCTGCGGATAGGAAAAACGCCCATGAATATCAGAGGCACCCTCTGAATGAGGTGCCCATAGAGAGCATAAGGGCGCCCTATGCATAGCAAATTGCCGCCCCCTGGATAGCCCAAGCGCTCCTTGCATAGGGTAGGCGCCACTGGGTAGTATAGGTTACCTTGAATGAAAATACGTCCCTCAATACCAAGGTGAACCTGGAAAAGAAAAAGCTCCCCTTGGGCACTGGGTATCAAAGGCACCCCCGGAACAGCAAAGATGCCCCTGGATAGCTAGGTTGCGTCCATTGGGGAGCGAAGGCGCCCCTGGGTGGCACAGGTGCCTAATCGAAGCAAAGGCCCCTCCAGAGAGCACAGGTGTCCCTGATGAGCACAGGTACTCCTGGACAGCCCCTAAATGACGTTGCATAATGTTACGACACCTATTATAACGTATGCTATTACATCAAAGTAAAGGTTATTTATTTTTTATTATAAATTTTGTGCAAGTTGTTCCTAGTACGGTTGCTGGAGTCAGAGTCTCACTTAAGTCATCGAGGGACTTGTCACGGAGACCCCGACCCCACCACCCGAACGAGCAACTCCCTCAATGGAGGGTTAATTTAGAAGCCAAAGTTTAACGTCCCACAAAGCACAGGGACGGCCGCCCCGCTCAGTTCACCCTCTCACCAGTCAGTTGCCAGCCGACCTACGTCGGGCAAACCATTGAGCGCCGGAGCGTCTCAGGGGAACCGATCCCAAGCCTGGACATGCACTGCCACTGCATGTGTCTGAACAGCGGGCCGGAGTCCAACGCTCTACCAACTGAGCTACCGGGGCGGCATTCAGTGTTTAGATCAAGGTCACATGTCAATTTTAAAGGTGACTGGCCTTGATGATCAAGGTTTGATCAAAGGTCATTGGTAAGCTTGGGCACAGCGCTAGTTATAGCGTAAATTAGGCATAATATGTTGGGTTGTGCCGTAATAGGTCAATGACCTTGAAGGACCTTGACCCCAAAATTTCAGACATTGTTTAGAGCCTTCCCTTTTGGCCTCAGCCCTGTTCTAGAGTATTCGCGCCCCGTTCCGGCCCGTTGGGGGTGCTTGAACACCCCCTCGAGGTCTCCCAGTGGCACGAAAAAACGTCGGCGCGAAGCGACACAGTACTTGTCACACCTTATCATTGATCAATTCCGCAACTTTCCCTCAAAATTAAGGTTGCGTTATCTCAGGTCAGGTCACCAGTGCAGGTCAAGTGACTTCACCCCAAAAAATGTTTAAGTTGGCGTAAGTAAGAAAAGGGTGAATCTATCGAATTCAAACTTGTACTGTATAATGGGCCCAAAAAGTACTAATAAATGTATTCCGGGATTTTTCCATCGATGACCTAGGGACAGGTACGAATCATGACCTTTCCATTGAAAGTGCATGGGGTAAAACGGAAATTTGCCGAAAAATTGCTCTATGTCTGCAGACGCCGCTTGAAATACCTTCGGATTCCCCAAATCATAGTATCCTAGGCCTCTTTATCGGTTCATGTTGCAAGTTTAGACATGTTAGCTCTGAGAATTCATCTGGGGCTTCCTAAGCAGGTTTTAAGACTTGGGTCAATTGCTTTGCAGGAAATATTGATAAAACCCGTATTTTGATACCATGTTTTATTGTTATTGTGAGTTGATTGATATGCATACTGACTATGCTAGGCTAGATGGTGGCCTTGACCTAGCCTTAAGTCAGGTCATTTTTGTTTTATCCTAGTATAGTCATATTATACATTATTTGATCATTCGCCGTAACGAGAGGAAGCGAATTGTGCCTAAAAATGATTCTAGCTGAACTCTGGCAGACGCTAGAGTATAGAGACAGATACATGTTGTAAGCTTTGTCTCGGGGAGGGACCCCAGCGCTGATCGCGGGAAAAATCCCCAATGGCCCCCAGGGGCCCTCAGGGAGTAAGGAAATCTGGCGTGGGTGATCCGGTGGGAGGGATTTTGGGTCTCCAAAATCAGCTGAGGGGCCCGTGCCAGTTAAGGGGGCCCAGACAAGGGCCCCCGGCGAGCTCATTTGACCTCAGTGCCAACACAGGATTCTCAAGACCAGCGTGGGGTGCCTACCTATTTAAACGGGTTCTAAATAAGCTCAGGGACTCGAAACTAACCCAGGGGTCAAATTTTCAACTCATGGGGCCCAGAAACTCTGAGGGGACCTTGCAGCAGCTCAGAAGGCCCATAAAACTAATAGGGCCAGACTAGCTGGGTGCCTCGATTAACTAGTGCCCAGATACGCACAACGGGCCCCAAACAAGCTGAAGGGATCTATATCAGTTAAACTTAAACAGTACCAACCCAGGGGACCCTGACCAGCTTAAGGGACACTAATCCAGCTTGGGGCTCAGAGCTCAGAGCTCCAGCTTTTAGATCAGAGGGCCCAGGACCTGTTGAGGGGGCCCTATATCAATAGGGCCCTGAAAAGCTTAATAGGCTTCAGCGGCGACATATAGGTTTCAAGTTCAGTGTGAGGGTCTGGTTAACTAAAGCGGTCCCAGATTAGCTGAGGGGACTCGATATAAACTCAGGGAAGTCATCAAAAACTCAGGGGCCCAGACCCGCAGAGGTTTTGCGGCCTGACCTGAGGCTCAGGTTAGCGTCAATCGGCTATTTCAGTATGGAGCCGTTAGCCAGGACAACTTTGATAAGTGGAGGTGGTGGATACGACACCTCAGCTTTCGCCATGACCGAGGATAGCTGTATTATTTGCTCATCGTGCTTCAGTTAGTGTCAGTGGGTGTTTTCAGAATTTTCTACCAAGGTGCCAGTCGTTACCTGGCCCGAAATATGCTTGATGGTAAACGTGAACATGTCCTCACTAAGAGGAAGCTTTCATGAAAATAAGCATTTACAAATCCTTTTTTAAACGCGTTTTCATTGACACTGGCCGCCTTTTGGGTGGTAAATTGGCCAGTGGCGGATCCAGGGGGGCAAAAAGGCATTCCCCAAACGGAAAAGCTCGGGGCAAAACTATGTTTTTGACCCACAGAGCGATCGACCTCTTTTTCCCCTACTCCTTTTTAGTTTATAAGCAAGATTTTGGTGTTTCAACTCTCAACTCAAACATAACATAAGTTGATAGATAATATGTTCCCTGGCCTGTCCCCTCGAATCCGGGAATGTAAAAAACACTGAAGATTATATATTCGGGCACAGCGCTTCATCAGAATCATGGAGTAAATATCAATAATTCTCAGTTATAGTATAGCCAGTCATAGTATAGCCAGCCTTGGATAGGAAGAAGTATCTCGAGCCCATAGTTTTCACCCCGTGACGTTTTTTTAGCCTTTCGCCTCAAATACCCAAAATTCTACCGGAAAGTGATATTGGTAGCGCCGCTTTTTACTGCGTGACTTTTTTTGCTTTTCGACTTTAGTTTGCCCCTCCCAAACCGACCGGCTAGATCCGCCACTGAAATTGGCGCCCCTCAGGTTCGGCGCCCCCAGGTTCGGCGCCCTCCGAGCCTGGGCCCCCTCCCTTAACGAAATCCTAGATCCGTCACTGGTCGGGTGTCGGTATATGCTGTAACCCAGTCTCCTGGTGTTTAGCGAGGGGCTGGAGGTTGACTGGCCTCCACTTGCTTTCTCGGTGGCAACGCCTATGGTGGGTGTCGGTATACACTGTAACCCAGTCTCCTGGTGTCTTTGTTCCGGCGTAATGTAGGGGGATGTGTCGGATGTTTCCTACCATAAAGGTTAGTATCACTACCATTCACACCCTCCGTCTCGTTTCAGTCCGTCTCATCCCATTCCGCCTCGCAGTGTATCATAAAATGGTCCTGGGCTGCCCCATTTTTCCTGTGTTATTGCCTTAAAAACCGAGCACTTTTCTGTCCCGTCCCAAATGAAACTGAGAAAATGTCCCATCTCGTGCCATGATTCTCCAATATAAATATGTGAGGGAGGGCTCTGCTGTATGGCAGGGCGTTGCCGATAGTTGGGAGCGTCCAAGTTGCTTATGAACTAAGCATTTCAACAGTGGCATTTCAGTTCAAGAGGTCTTAGTTCAGTTTATTTGGTATGGTGAGTGTACCCACCTCTACTTTACTCTCTCCTGCAAAAAAAAATGTGCAAGTGATGTATTCGTCGATGGTCCTATCCGATGTTACCAGTGGCTCCAAATATATTTGTTTTGGTGATGTATGAGTATCCTTGTGCGCTGGAATACCCCCCCCAGAGAAAACGTCGGGGCCTAAACCAATCAATCTAGCGGGAGAATCAATGGCATTACTTGGGACGTCGGGAGAGTCTGGACTTGCGAGGAACTGGTGACCTGTTCTCCAGTTAACGCTACGTGCAGTAGCTAAGGTTGGCGTGTCCGGCAGTATTGCTTGCTAGAGGACGAGCGGGATCCGGTTTTATCGATCCCTGACAGCAGCACCTGGCCCCCGTCCTCCCTATCTCCCCAGACCGCCCGTCGACTCCCTGGGTGCCTGTGTATCGTCGCTACTGCTGTGTCCTGTTGCTTTCTGCGGGTGTTGTCTGACGGCCTGTCTCTGCCGTCAGGACGAGGAGGAGGAAATCAAACTGGAGATCAACGTGCTCAAAAAGGTAAGATCACATCTTCATGGTGCTCGTTGGGTAGCTTCTGGGCAAACTATGCCGCTACATAGGCGCCTTTGGCAACATTTTCGGAGTTGCCGGTATTCAGTTTCCAGTGTTGCTGGTCCTTTGTCATGGATTTTGTGCAATGTTCTGCCGGTGGTGTGACATCTACTTGACCTTTATAAGACTCGCCCTTGTCATCGGGGACGTTTCAAAGTGAGCCGGTGACTCCCAGTTTATTAATCCTAGATTTGTTCTGAGCATGTATTTCTCCCTCTCCCATCCAGTGGAAAACACAGCCAGACTTGTGCGTATGGGAGCAGGGAACGGGGGCCACACCTTGCTCTGGCGAGACTCCGCGTTTGCATGCTTCATGTGGCGGCACGCTTTTCGGTTGCGTCGGTTCAAATGGCAGACCAGGACTGTAGACTTTAACGGAAAGCTTGGTATATGTCCCGCGTATCATTCTCGCAGTGAATGCCAGATTCAGTGGCATCTTTGTTCCTTGGTTCAGGTACAGTACCAGACAATCTGCCGCAATTGCTCTGCCCTATGTGTCATTTTCGCAGTGAATGTCAGATTCAGCGGTATCCTAGCCCCATGGTTCAGGTACAGGACCAGACATATATCTGCTGCAGTGGCTCCGCCCTACCTTGGCTCCGCCGGTATTTATCTGCTGCAGTGGCTCCGCCCTACCTTGGCTCCGCCGGTATTGTGCCGCCGGTACATTTCGCTCAGTCAAGGCCGTGGTTTCAGTTGACCTACCCAGTTTTCATCAAAACGCCGACAGTGAGCGGAATTGGGCTGGTGGTGTAGCTAAGTCCATCTAGTTTATAGACTGCCTCCTAATTTATAACTATCAAAATTTGCGTGCAAAAAATTTTCATTTCCAGTACCAGGGTCATAATTGGGTGAAAAGAGCAGTAGGGTATGCTGTTTTCTGAGAATGGTCGGATCGTTAGTCGGCACTTCCCCCTGGCAACACAGGGTGCTCTGGCGGTAAGGGTGGAGTGGCGGCGCCGGACAGCACGTAAACAGGCTGTAGCGTCGCGTGCCGGCAGTGGCGGTATGCGCTGTGGGCGGGACTGGCGCCGTACCTGCACCGGCGCAGCAGCGTCCCGCCGAGGTGCCGCGCACCGGCGCGCTCAGTCCGCCCCGCGACTGGGCAAACCTGTGCTGGCGTCGGACGCTTGTTTTTATGCGACATTACAGGGAAGTGTGACAGAGACGTGGAAGGCTTGTTGCCTCGCGGTTGGACTGCACGTGGCCCGCGGTGGAGTCTGGGCCGCGCCGGTGCAGTGGCGGCCTGAGCCCAGTCGTCTCACTGCTGCCGCTAATTCTGACGCCCCGCCTCTCGTGGGAACGGCACGCCCGACTGATGGAGATGGTAAATGATGACGGCGCGCCTCTGCCAGTTTCCTCCGACGCTGTACCGGCCAGGGTAATAGAGAACGTACCGACTCCGCCGTCCCGCCCGGCCCGCGAACCCCCGAAACCCGGCCCACCATCTTTTAAACGAAATGCTTATATTTAAGTGAGTCTTGCCCGTACTCGGAGTCCTGAACTTGTCTTGGAGACACTGATGGTCAGGTACCACGCCTTCATACGTAGATTTCTGCACCATGTTTGCTCCGTGCCCTTTTCGTCCTGGTAGGTTGATTATTAGATGTGTGAGGGAGGCGTTCTCTGTTATTCAGCCTCTGCCGGGGCCGTTTCGTCCTGGTAGGTTGGTTATTAGATGTGTGAGGGAGGCGTTCTCTGTTCTCCAGCCTCTACCGTGCCCTTTTCGTCCTGGTAGGTTGATTATTAGATGTGTGAGCGAGGCGTTCTCTGTTCTCCAGCCCCTACCATGCCCTTTTCGTCCTGGTAGGTTGATTATTAGATGTGTGAGCGAGGCGTTCTCTGTTCTCCAGCCTCTGCCCGGGCCGTTTCGTCCTGGTAGGTTGATTATTGGATGTGTGAGGGAGGCGTTCTCTGTTCTCCAGCCTCTGCCCGGGCCGTTTCGTCCTGGTAGGTTAATTATTAGATGTGTGAGGGAGGCGTTCTCTGTTCTCCAGCCTCTGCCCGGGCCGTTTCGTCCTGGTAGGTTGATTATTAGATGTGTGAGCGAGGCGTTCTCTGTTCTCCAGCCTCTGCCCGGGCCGTTTCGTCCTGGTAGGTTGATTATTGGATGTGTGAGGGAGGCGTTCTCTGTTCTCCAGCCTCTGCCGGGGCCGTTTCGTCCTGGTAGGCTGGTTATTAGATGTGTGAGGGAGGCGTTCTCTGTTCTCCAGCCTCTGCCCGGGCCGTTTCGTCCTGGTAGGTTAATTATTAGATGTGTGAGGGAGGCGTTCTCTGTTCTCCAGCCTCTGCCCGGGCCGTTTCGTCCTGGTAGGCTGGTTATTAGATGTGTGAGCGAGGCGTTCTCTGTTCTCCAGCCCCTACCATGCCCTTTTCGTCCTGGTAGGTTGATTATTAGATGTGTGAGCGAGGCGTTCTCTGTTCTCCAGCCTCTGCCGGGGCCGTTTCGTCCTGGTAGGTTGGTTATTAGATGTGTGAGGGAGGCGTTCTCTGTTCTCCAGCCTCTGCCCGGGCCGTTTCGTCCTGGTAGGTTGATTATTGGATGTGTGAGGGAGGTGTTCTCCGTTCTCCAGCCTCTGCCGGGGCCGTTTCTTTCCAATACGACCTGCGATGACGAGCCACTTTTTAAACCAAGTGTATAAAAGAGCCAGGTCAGGATATACAATCTGATTTTGCACAGTTTCTATCTAGGATTTAAGAACATACGGCAAGTAACATATTATTTATGTTTAATATGTAACTTTTGTGTAGATATGGGGTACCAGCACCAGGATTCCTGGGCCAAGAAAAACTGATGAGGATGCTGCATTAAAGGGAATGTGGCACCTTGGTCGAATCCTGGAATTTAGTGCAATTAGGCGTACTTTTAGCCGAAAATAATGAAACCACTTATGATTTCTCTGAAAAATGTACAATAAGCTCAATATTTTGATTTTTAAAATACTCCTCTAGAAAAAGAAATAAATATCAGCCAGTGGATGATGTCACGATCTGGCAACCACTCCCATACTTGAAAAGCTTCAAGGGCTTCGATTGGCTGATGCTCATCGTGACGTCAGCATATGTCGTCACACCAGCAGCTCACAACAATGGGTACCCCGCCGGGGGCTGATGAGGGGGCTGGTGTCAGATAGGTTTTAGCCTTTTTCTACGGAAATATCGAGTTCCAAGACAAATGACACATGGAGCACCGGGTTTTCCGACTTGCTTTACAACTTGGCCATCTCAGTTAAGGGTGCGTTATCAATGTTAACCCTATGGGAGCATATTTCGTGAAATATCTCGTAAAGTAACATGGCTATCGTCGTGATTTTTTCACCAGAAGTAGATAACAAGTGTATCCTTACGACAGTTGCTTTTCAAGCCTGATGCATTTCTAGTTTTTGTGCAATTTGACTTTCTTTTTCAAATTTCTCAAACTTAAAGTTTGAATAACTTTTTACAAGATATAATCATTGAAATGGTGTGGGTGGGCCTATGTTCTAGGAGCCAGTCTCCACAACTCTGTTGTTGTACTTTTTTAATTTTTGCCTTATAAGAAAGATATGAGAAGCTAAAATTTGAAAGCGTTTTCCAAACATTCAGGGTAAAAATCGGAAAAACGGAAACAACAGAGTTTTGCGGCTATCTCCTCTATATAAATTCCATACACAATCAAAACAAAAAAGGCTCGGCGAAAAAGTTATTTCAAGTTTTATAAAACTTTCCCAATAGATGGCACTGGCAGTACCGGATTCGCATGAGTGGCCGCTGTGGCAGGTCTGTTCATTCATGCTTTGGTGAATGGGACGGGAGCAGTGGCATAGCCAGAAATTCATCAAGGTAGTTGATAGCAGAGAATCTGCAGTTTGAAGTCAAAGTGAGTACATTCACGAACGCCAATAGGAAATATTGAACAAAAGGAGAGCCTATAGCCTGGTCACCCCTGGCCACGCCACTGGCACACGGACACCTGTTTACCGGCGTGACCGGTGCTTCTGCGCCCCGGGCGCGCGCCAATCACGTGGCAGCCGACCGGGGACATGATCCAGCTGCTCCGGCCCTGCTGAGTGGACTAGTACGTCTCATTGAGCAGTGCCGGATCTAGCCGGTCGGTTTGGGGGCAAGCCAAAGACGCAACAAAAAAACGTCACGCTGTGAAAAATGTTGCTGCAATATAACTTGACGGTAACTTTTGGAGATATCCAAGGCGAAAGGCAAACAAAACAGTGACGGGGTGAAAAATATACGCACAAGATGGTTGGTTTTTGTTATCCATAGCCCAATGTTTACACTAAAGTTGACTGGTTCTGTTTGAAGTTTAGAGTTGAAGGAACAAAAATCTTGCTTATGAACTCAAGAGGAGTCAGGGCAAAAGGAGGTCGATCGCTGTGTGTGTGTGTGTGGGGGGTAAAAACCAGGGATGCGGAGCCGAGACAATTTTGGACGGCTCCGGCTCCGGCTCCGGCTCCGGTCCGGGGTTATGATTTCGGCTCCGGCTCCGGCTCCGGGTTCAAGTGTCCCAACGGCTCCGGCTCCGGGAAAAATAGTCGGCTCCGACCGGCTCCGGCTCCGGCAATGTACCTATATCCAAAATGTGATCGAAACGTTCTCAAGGGCGTGAAAGCCCATCAGATACAAAGTGACTATGTATTTGTACGAATGAAAAATGGCGACTGGATGAACGAACGCTCTTGACCAGATGCCAAAGGCCAGTGAACCTCAAAACTGGACCAACCTACACTGCAGTGCAGTCGTATGGCAAACTGCACTGCACTGTTATGGCAAACAGAAATATGGGTCAGACATGCCCGCAAACCCACATAAAAAATTAAAGATACAACGATCAAGTAAAACTTGGACAGCCCGCAAAGAAAAACCTCGATGAGCTAACAGATGGGTCGTTCAATTTTTTTCAGATTCGAACCCACTTTTTCCCCATTATATATTAAATTCTAATTTCAATGAGCCGCATTCCAAGCGTCTACGACAGCGGGAAAGATCGCCTCGACACGGTTAAAGATTTCATGTTTCGGGCGCTATTGGCCACCCGGCGTTGCAGTCTCCCCTTGTTAAATTGGGATGAAAGGGGTGCGTAACCTACCAGTAAAGACAGCCTGGCATGTGCGTGCGTATAAGAGCGGTAGATGGGATTTAACATGCAGGCATCTACTTGTCAGATGTATTTGCAGCGCAATACAAATGCATGTTATTCCACAAAAAACCTGAAATTAAATTATTCAGCACCCTAGTACTCTAAATCCCGACAGAACAGGAATGCCTTCCGGAGGCGAACCTTTCTCTAGTAGCTAACGCTGGAGAACGTCGTGAGGCAGATGCTTCTCCCTATTCTCCTGCGAACTATTTAAGAGCTCTGGTACTGATAAAAGAAGATCCTGTTTCATATTTTTACCCTTTAGGTGGCTCACGAAATCTTCCACCAGCTTCACACCACGTTCTGTGGGACCATTCACGACAGTAAGTTCTGGAATACCTTGAAACAGGGGAAGCTATACCAGTCACCAGCTTCTCAACGGAGCCATTTCATGTCAGAATCTTTCAGATTCAGGCGCTCGAATACCATCCAGCTTTCAGGAATGAGAAATTGGGAGAGGCTTGGTATCGAGCCGAGCTCTTCATAGCCTCTGTCGGAAACTTTAGCCTACCTAACTGAAAGGTGGATGGTTTTGCTGTTTAGGCCATGTACTGTATCACTGCCTTTTTACCTTTAGCATTGTGATTCTTATTTGCGAAGCAGATTATAACTTTCTGGTCACAAATAACAGTTGCGTTTGCACATTGACTTCAGCGCCTCTACACAATATCGGAGTATTATCTCGAATTGCGCAAGCTGGTTTACGTGTGGCTGTCAGGAGGGGTTGTCTCCAACAACTGTCTGTTTAGAAGACCCGGAGCTCACCAGCGAGCCATATTATGGAATATAGGACATTTATGGCATGAAGTGCGTGCTACTACTGTGTCAGATTCCGTTCATCATTCCAGAAGATAGTTAAAGACAGAATATTATAATTTTTGGAGTTTAACAACGCATCAACTGCTCAAGTCATATGTCATCAGAGGAGAGAGGGAAAGAATTAGCTCGGGCTAGAGCAGGGCGCCAGCTTCTGCCTCTGGGTGGGCTCGAACCCACGACACCCAGCACATAATGAATGCCATTGGCCAAGCCGAGCGCAAGCGCTAACCGACTGAGCCACTCAGACTCCGAAATAGTTCGCGGCTTTCCTTATAAGTGGTTCTAAACCATGCATTTGGGTTCCTCCGTCGCGGATAGTCAGCTTTAGAGCCTTCTATGAGCCTCAAAGCTATCCATAAAATGCAATGCAGTGCTTTCATTAAGTTAATATAGAAATCGCTCTGAATGTGCTGAAGTCAATTTGTCATCAGCTGTGGTATCTGTGCACAGAAAGTTATATTCTGTCGCGCTGGTGAGAACCACCATCGTGGAGGTAAGGAGCCAGTCGCACAACAATTGGCCAAAACAGCAAACGATTCACATTTGACTAGGGCAGGCTTAAGTTTCCGATAGAGGCTATGAAGAGCTCTGTAAATGGTCGGTACTAAGCCTCAGCCAGCTTGTTACTCCTGACAGCTGGCTGGTATTCGATTGCCTGAATCTGAAATATTCTGACCAGAAATGGCTCCGTTGGGAAGCTGGTATAGCTTCCCCTGTTTCAAGGTATTCCAGAACTTACTGTCGTGAACGGTCCCACAGAACGTGGAGTGAAGCTGGTGGAAGATTTCGAGAGCCACCTAAAGGATAAAAATATGAAACAGTATCTTCTTTTATCAGTACTAGAGCTCTTAAATAGTTCGCAGAAGAATATGGAGAAGCACCTGCCTCACGACGTTCTCCAGTGATAGTTACTAGAGAAAGGTTCGCCTCCGGAAGGCATTCATGTTCTGTCGGGATTTAGAGTACAAGGGTGCTGAATCATTTAATTTCAGGTCTTTTATGGAATAACATGTATTTGTATTGCGCTACATATACATCTGACAAGTAAATGCCTGCATGTTAAATCCCATCTACCGCTCTTATACGCACGCACATGCCACGCTGTCTTTCCTGGTAGGTTATGCACCCCTTATATCCCAATTTAACAAGGGGAGACTGCAACGCCGGGCGGCCAATAGCGCCCGAAACATGAAATCTTTAACCGTTTTGAGGCGATCTTTCCCGCTGTTGTAGACGCTTGGAATGTAGCTCATTGAAATCAGAATTGAATATATAATGGCAAAAAGTGGGTTCGAGTCTGAAAAGAAAAAAGTTTGTTTGAACGACCCTAAGTTAACAGTGTTCAACATCGAAAAACACATCAGATAGGCTGATGGCATAATTCCTTTTCGAGAAAAATCGGAACCAACCACCCTACTGCCCAGGGCCCAGCAGCTGGTTCGCTCACTATGGGGAGGTGGGAGCAAAGATTTTATTGCTCGACAGACCTAGTGTAAACACCTTTTTCAAACAATTTCTTCGGCCTTTGGGGGCCAAAAGATAGTCTGCCCCCTTCCAGGGCTTTGGGTGGGGGGGGCATGACCGGAATGGCATACCCCTGCGTCTGTCAACAGGGGCGGATGCAGGCCGACGGTATGGGGTAAATCGTGAAAAACATATGTTTTTTAAGAAAATCGCCAAAAATTGGGCAGTTTGGGGGCAAATGCCTTTTTGCTCCCCCTCATGGATCTGCCAGTGTCCGTCAATGCTTTCATTCGTTGCCAATTTCTGCCCATGCTAAATGGCCGGGGTGCATTACCTGCCCGAGAGTGAGACCGTCTACGGAACACCCTAGTTGCAATATTTCATTAAACTCGATATACATAACATATTGCGAAAATGTAATATTTCAGGTGAATAAAGGTGTTTCCATGCGACATCTCACGAGGTAAAATGTGACCATTTCACGTTTGATTTTTGGTAATTTTAGAGCTCTTTGGGAGCCGGAGCCGGACCCTTTCTGACGGCTCCGGCTCCGGCTCCGGCTCCGATCAAGTGTTTCGGCGGCTCCGGCTCCGGCTCCGTCTCCGGGCAAAATGGTCGGCTCCGACCGGCTCCGGCTCCGGCTCCGCATCCCTGGTAAAAACGTAGTTTATTCCGAGCTTTCCCGTGGGGGGTTGAATTCCTTTTTGCCCTTCCCTTCTGGATCCGTCACAGCCATAGAGTTTTCATGGACTTTGACTACCGTGTTTTCAAATCAAGTATTTGAAATGGGGAAATATGAAGGCATTGTAAAGAAAAACAATGGGATTGACCCTTACTAATATTACATGATCCCGGGCATCAAAACTGGTTCGGTTTTTACGGCCCCCCCCCCACATTCAGTAATCTCAGCAAGGTGTTCTCTAATTGGATCGATAATCTAAGCAAGCGAGAGGTCAGCTACAATGATGTTTCAATGAGTTTTTGTTTTTGAAAACTGCCAGCAATCTATAAGGGTGCCTCGTACCTCCTCGTACCCAGAAGTGAAATCTAGCAGCTGATGTTCCATCCTTTTAAGTCAGTCCAACAATTTGCTGTCCCTCAAAAACCATGATCAGTGCTTTTACAATCACCAGACTGAGCTCGAAAGCATCAGACTTCACCCGACCAATTATCCAATCATGATTGATGATATTTCGGTAACTGCTGTATTCCATTACCCAGAGAAATAGCAACTTGTTTTATAAAATAATATTGTGGTAATGAGACGAAAATAGCTGATTTGGGCTTGCAAACGTTCCCCAGAAAAAATATGTGGGAATTTTAGAATGACTAAACTACCGAGGAGAGAGAGAGAGAGAGAGAGAGAAGGGGGAGACAAAAACTCAGACGGGAGTGTTTACCTGTACAGGGGAGCCTTGCTCAGGGGGTGATTTTTAGGTCGAAAACAGCCGAAGCTAGGCCATAGCAAAATTCGGATTTTTTAATGGGACTGGCGTTTTAAATCAAAACAATCATGCATTATTTTTGTGCTATAAAACACACCATGAATACAATAAAACAAATTTGAAATTGGGTAGGAGTAAGAAACTGGGACAACACTTTTCAGTTATCACACATTTGTATTTCCTAAGAAGCAGGGGTGCCGCCACTGAATTTTTGCAGGGGGACGGACCCAGGCTGCTGCTGACCGGGGGAGGCGAATTTTGAGCATATTCGGTACTTGAAAGCATTAATGACGATTGACCCAAAAAATTTTGGGGGGACATCCCCTGGTTGGCCAACAGGGGAGACGTGCCCCCTGCTTTCGGTGCCCATGCTAAGAGTCACATTAAAAACATGAATGGAGCTTTGCGAATTCTACCTGGATTTTTACTTTACGATTGCTGTAATTATCTAATTATATGACTGACTAATAAATAATAGCATGATCAGAGGGACCGAGGATCATACTGAGTCGATGGCTACCACATGGTGTTATGTTTTGAACCCCAAAATAGTCACTTATGTGAAGACCCTACTCCGTCAACGTCATGGATGTGGTTTTATGCCTATGCAACAATACCGGAAATCATGAATCTCCCGATGTGATACTTGTTCCAATTGGTCCCATAGATCCGACGGGTGGAGTTTATTCTTCATGGCATCCAAAATAGATTCAGCACAAAGTCGTAATTTGTAAAATGCATTCCCGCGTTCCATTCCTTGCTGTCGCTCGGAAGCTCATTCCGTCTGGTGACCACATTTCAATCACGTCCTTTCTTCCAAGTCTTACGTTCTCTTGTGGACCAGTGAGGGTAACTAAAAGGCTGAAATCAAAAAAAGAGCCTCTGCTGAGGCTAGGCCACTTCACTTCCAGCATAAATTTATATTTCGTTTTTAACACGCGCCCCGCTGGGGTCCCTTGCATGACGCGCCCCGCTGGGGGGTTTCGCCCCCTTCGTATCTCGTTCCCCACGAAAGCTAAAGGAAAATTACAGGCGATGTTCGAAAGCTCTTGACAGGACGAAGAGATTTGTTAGAATATTTTTTTGTTTTGTCAGGTCAATATTGAGGTAAGCATAGGTCAAAGAAGGCTCCATAGGCTTACCACAGAGCAGTGTACGTTTCCCTCTCTAGATCTACCCTCAGGGGTGCTAGAGCAAATATTTATGCATCATTGGATTCCTCTCATCCCGGCAAATCCAATGATGCATAATATGACCTTGCTAGGTCAAATAATCAAAATGACCTGACCTCGACCTAGGTCAGGGTCACCGAGTGACCTGATATGGTCATGTTGCATATCAATCGACTCCCCGTGACAATATAAGCACAATGCAAGCAAAATGGGAGCTTTATCTCAATTCAGTGAGAAGTTATTGGCAAAAGAATCTCTCTCTGCTCCCGTGATCTGATATGACTTTTGAGAGGTCAGATGCTCAAAAACTCAACTTTATGGTCAAAATCGTGGTGAGAATAGACGTTTTGAGGATTTTCAGCTTTATCTGTCCAGAATTTACGGTAAACGAGCCCATTCTATTTTCACCATATACTTATAATAGGGTGACCAAAAATTGACCCCACCTTAAGTCAGCAAAATCAAAATTCCGAGATAGCAGATTTGTAGACCCTAATGGCCTTATCATATTGTGGAAGTTTCAAACTAATCAGTTTGCTAATGTTCCCTGGGCGCTGCTTCAAACTCGTAATTTTAGGTTTTGAGGTCGGGTCACTTGACCCTGAATAGCTCCTTGACCTGACATGACCTTAACTCAAAAATTTGGTCAGATGTGTAAAATTGATCAGGGATAAGCTACTGTAACGGGTGAGCACTTAGTTTTGGGACACAAATTTTATTATCAATATCTTCCCATGCAGTTGATATTTTTAATTTATTTTTTGCACAATGGAAGACCAATAAATTGACTACGTGCAAACAAAAAATTAGCTCATCATGTTTATTTCTTAGTGAACATGGAGACTTTAACCAAGTCGGCTGTCCGTGGTATTGTCGAGGAATTTCTGAAGAATCGACCAAATGAACCAAAGTCAAATGTTGTCCGCCATTTCCAGAAAATGGGTCTGGCGAAGTCAACCATTTACCGTGTGATTGAAACCGTCAAGGCAGGAAGAAACGTCGCTCATGGCAATATTGGAAAAAAGTGTCGACCAATCACAAAAATGACACCCCAGAAACATCAGGCACTGCTTCGCGCTGCGAAAAACAAGGTCGGGGCTTCCACTCGTGTTCTTGCTCGAAAATTCGCCATTTCACAGAGTTACGTGAGGAAACTGCTGGACAAAGCTGGCCTTAAGTACAGGAAGAGAGGGCGGGCACCAGACACCACAGAAAGACAGCGACGTGCCCAAAAGTTACGTCTATGGAGCTTGTCCCGAGGGTTGCTCAAAGCAGGCCTGAAGAACGATGTCGTAATGGACGACGAGAGTTACTTTACATACTCGGGAAGCGAAATGCCGTGCAACCGGGGCTTCTATGGTGGGCCGGATGGAGATGTGCCTCCAGAAGTCAGATGGCGTCCGACTGGCAAGTTCCCACGAAAACTACTTGTGTGGGTAGCCATATCACCAAAGGGGATCTCCAAGCCTGTGATTTGCCCCAGTCGGGCAAATGTTGATGGGGAAACCTACAGGAATGAGTGCCTAAAGAAGGTCCTTCTGCCCTATGTGGCCCAGAACTATCCAGATGGCGGGTATATATTTTGGCCGGACCTCGCAGCAGCTCACTACGCCAAGGAAACTCTGAAGCTTCTCGAGGAGGCGCGCTGCCCGTGGTACCACGTGAGGCAAACCCACCAAACGTACCCCAGCTGAGGCCGATCGAGGATTTTTGGGGCGTAGTTAAGCAAGAGGTCTACAAAGGTGGATGGGAGGCAAAATCTGATCGGTCATTGAAGGCTCGTATCCGCAAGGTACTCGCCGAGATCGACCCGGAAGTCCCTCGAACGATGATGAGAAGGGTGGGCGAGCGCGTGCGAGCTGCAGACCGACAGGGTACTAATAAACTGTGTCACTAGTTATGAGAGATGCTTCAGACTGGGCACCAGCCATGTGTGCAATTTGATCGTCCTGGTGTCAAATACACAGAAGCTATCGCTGTTCAATTTGTGTCCCAAAACTAAGTGCTCACCCGTTAAGTTTTGTTGTTCTGCGTCTCTTAATGTTGGAGATATCTGGGAAAACCAGGAGGGGGTGAATTTCGCCCCCTAGCGGGGCGCGTGTTAAGGGATTTGGGGGCACAGTGAATATTCTAGTGTTCTTAACTGGTAGCAAAAATGGGTCAGAATCTGGTTAGCTTTCCGTTTTGCTGTGGAAAATGTAGTGTCAGAGTTGGAAAAGTTGTATGGTCATTCTTACTTTCTGGCCAGTTGCGACCTGCCTGGCCGACGCTGGATGGCGCACACCGTTCTGCAACTGGACAATGTGACCCTTCATGAATCTACTAACATATGGAATGCTGCTGAGTTGGTGTTTTGATAAGCAATATGACGTTATAGTTTGCACACTTTTGTTTAAGAATACCCCTGAAAATTTTTCATTATTTGGTTCATTTTGAACATCCGTTCAAAATTTCGTCACAATTAGGTCACCGTCTGCGGCCTAAAATCAGCCTGAAGTAAATGTTTCATATTCGCAGCTCATAAAAATTTTACCGGAAAGTTACGTGGGTGTATTTTCCAAATAATATTGACGTAATAGAGCGTTCCAAGTATAATTAACCCTCGCCCCACCGGGGCCATCGATGGCCCCCTAAGGTTTTTCCAGGATAGCAGAAAAACGACGAGGCGCAGCACCGCGGTCGAGGGCACTTCCTCTCACTGCATCATTTCTCCACCATCCCTGAAATTGTTTACCCCGGGCCACCCAAGTTCATGTCACCAGACGCGGTCAACCAAGGTCACCTCACTTCAACTTTAGAGCTCTGTAAGAGCTACATTTCGAAGTCGATCGATTTGAAACTTCCTAAACTTCATGACCCCTCCAGGGTCTACAAGGTGTATATCCGGGATTTTTCGATTTCGTGACCTGAGGTCAGGTCACGAGTTGACCTCTCCTATTGAAAAAGCATGGGGAAAAGCTGTCTTATGATCTAAAAGTCACAAAAACGATTTAAATTGCTCGGCTTGATCAGAGAAGCGTTTTTGGACACCCCTTCACGGATTCCAGGGGCTATATTTTTCCTTTGACCTCTCCAAGGTCATCCAAGGTCACCAGGGGTCAAAAACAGTATTTGGACAATAACTTTTGACCTGCATAAGCTTGAGCGCTGAATCAAAGACCATCGTGTATGTTTCGTCACTGGCTTTCATTTAATATACGACAAAGTCACCTTCTGACCTTCGTGACTTCAGGTCATATAAGGTCACGAGGTGACCTCTGGATGTCAAACCACTTGCGGGAGGTCATTACGTTTCACATAGCAGATAAAGGTCTGGAATTTTCCTATCCAATGGTCTTTATCACATCTCAATAGCTCTAATGGCATAAGAGTTATGCCCAGTTTTCTTAAGCATTGCATATTTGAGTGAAAATAGCCGATTTTGACCTAATTTGACCTCTGGAGGTCAAGCCATTGACCTGAGCGCTAAAACATAGTAAGTAATTTCTTACTGAATTCACGCCAGCTTTCTAATGCACTTTGCAGATTTGCGCTAACGCCCATATTTTCGGAGTTAGAGGGGGCCATCGATGGCCCCGGTGGGGCGAAGGTGGCGCCGGACCCCCGGTGGGGCGCGGGTTAAAGTACAAAGGAAGAATACGTTGTTAAATTGTATCTGATTTGCGTCAAATAGCCTACTTGGCTCAAGACGGTGTTTTTACCGACGTGAGCGTTTAGTATGCTGGCTTATCTTTGGGATGTCGCAGCGCCCCACTCCGCAGTGTCTCAAAAATGGTTTTGCACTGGGATACTGAGTGTAAAATTCACGTTTGAACATATGGTAGACGAGTGGCAAGTTCAAACGGTGTAATATTGTAGGAGTTAGTTTAAACTCAATTGCATCCCTTACTTAAAGTTTGCGCATTTTTCATCCAAATTTTCCTTCCTTCCACACTAGATGTTTTTATATACACTAGGATTATTGAATTATGCCAAAATAAATCCACTAGAAAAGTGGGTCCAACATTGAGAAATAAAAACTAAATGGGAAATTCAGAGCGTCTGGGTGTCATTCTCTACTAAGCATTCTATGATTTTGATCATTGTGGCTCCATCGCCATGGTCAAGGATGACAATCTCGTGTCAGAGGAGTACAAACGGCAGAACATTAGGCTCTACCAATATCAGTAAGACAAATTTCTGGCCGCCATGAACTGGAATGACAAGAACTTTCAGGGGAAAAGAAAGCGGTGATGTCCCGGGAGCAGAGTGGAAAAATGACGACGACGACCACAGGGCAGAAATTCACTCAATTAGTGTGTCCCCATAGTACACTCCGCATAAGAAAAGGCAAACAATTGTGTGAGTCAGATTTCTGTCATATTCTGCCAGCACCTGTTATCGCCGAGGCTGCTGACTAGCGACCTTTCAGGGGGAGCCATTGATCTTTCAGAGGGGCGCCGCGACCATTTCAGGGGACACCGAGGGTCGAACAAAGGAGGCACGTGCCCCCTTTCCACCCCTGGATCCGCGATTGATTCTCCCACTTTGGGGTGGCCATGTGAGGACTCGCGTGTCCCGTTCCTTAGTCCATCAGCTTTATCGCATTCAATGTTCCGAATTTTCAAACGGTAAACTGTCTTCACCCTCGGTGCTTAAAGCTCAAGCCCGATGCAATATTTTTTGCTGCTAATGTTGCCACTTTGGAATTTCTTTAGCAAAATAACCGTGTATTCCTCTTTTTCCTGTGATTTATACACATTTTTGCTCCCCTGACATAAAACGGTATTTTCTGTGTCCTTTAAACTCCATAAAAGTCATTCTTGAATCTATAAATTTCCAGCAAGAGGATATTTTCTCGTGCAATTGAACTAGGGCCTTCCCTGAAATGATCACAATACTACTTGAAAGGCCGATGACACCCCACTGAAATTTCGCGGGGGAGTCGTGTTGCATCACCCCTAATGCTTCCGAATATTGCAGTAACGTCGTTCAGTTCTTGAAAATCGGTACGGACTACACAACTTTTATTGTGCGTGTTTTGCAAGAACATGCCTTTAGCTCTTAACATCAGGGAACTATGGCCTCGTGAATGGAGGTATGTGAGGGTTATCTGGACATCAGGACACGTTTTCACAAGAACCTCTCACGGCTCCTCTCCTCATAAAAAGGTCTCACAAAAAAATTCCAAAATTCAATGATAATGATGGGTGGACTCCATTGAATCATATCAGTGTTAATTATAAGTCACAGCTGAGGGCCTATTCATAAATTACGTAACATGTGTTCTTATAATTTTAACCCCCTCCCTCATGGTAATACTTTCTTACGCCCTGTTGTAACGTCTAACAAAACGGTCCCTGCCTTCCCACCCTCTGTTTTTCCTTAGGTACTTTATGGACGGTCTCTTGTTTAGATAATCTTTTGATCCTGTCCTAGGTCAGGGCCTATAACTTGGGAAACTGCTTGAAATACATTAAAAAAGCTTTGGTTTATGTCGAACTGATGGGGTCAGGAACGGTCTGGACGGGATTGAGATCGTACACGTGTATTGTCGATTACAACACAAAATATCCTATAATCAGAAACACCTCTCGATCACAGTGAGGACAACTCCGCACATGATCAGGGGTAGAACGCTACCCCTTCTCCGAGCACCAGAAAAATGTTCCACAATAAATACTTGGGTAAAAACATGGAGCTGCGCGCCTCAGGGTTCGGTGGGCGAGTGAGTCAGTGAACCCCTTTTCATGACCGCTACGAGGCGGGGGATCCCTAAGATACGCCAAGGCGGTCACAAATGCGGGCACCCGGCCCATGTGTCATGTGTATGTGCATGTGTGTGTACGCGCGGAGAATGACGACCCACCGACGCGAGGCGGGCCAAGAACATAACATTTGGTCACGACAGTGGCCGAAGTGGGAAGTAGGAAATGGGCGCGGATCCTACCGCTGACTAGCTGCTAACTAGCGCAAATAGCGTAGCCAATCCACAGCCATGCTTGAACTGCCATTTGGCTAGGTTTGGTCCATCCCAGGTGACAATGGTGCGAGCTGCAACCGCTTTCTCATTTAGAGAAATCAAGACATTTGCCCAATGGCAGTCTGCCCTCGGAAAAATACTGGGCCCGCCTCTGCGAGAGCACCTGTTACTGCGACGCGTCTGACCTTGCCCGCAGCGGTTCTTGGTCACCTCAAGGGTCGTAATGCGTGGAATGCGCAGCGTACTACAGTTTACAACCAACGTGTCACGTGGGCGATCTGTGTATCAAGATGAATGAACGAATGACCTGACATCTGTTGTTGGGGAAACAGGGTATTAGTTCTGCTGGGTCATGTCGTGTGGCGCATGTGTCGAGGGTAACGCACCCTTAAAATCACGTTATGAAGGTGCCACATTCCCTTTAAGAGGTAGAATTCGTTAAGCGTATTTAACCGACTCGCCTCATCGACAGTCCAGGTTATCGACACTCTCACTATTGCCTATGAGATACGTATCTCCCAGGCGTGCTGAGTACGGACGGCACCACCTTCGTTGTCATAGTTTTGGTCGATGGGCCCCTTGGATGGAACCGTGAACCCAGGGCCGGATCCAGACCAAACGTTGGGGGACGCCATGACAAATCACAACATCGAGCACTGGTCTCTCGCCTTTATTGGCTTTATTTTCTTCATATATAATTAGAAATATGAACTTGGTGGGGCCCTTTTTAAGCCGGACTCCCTGATATCTGGGAGCCCGCAATTTGTCATGGATTGAACGTGAAATATTTTCGCAATGAATAATTTGCGATGCACCTATTTCCAACATGGTTAGAAAATTCTATGTTTTAAGGGCCCCGAGGCCAACTGTTGGGGGCCTCAAGGCCAACTCTGATGGTCCCCGAGACCAACTCTGGGGGCCTCCGAGACCAACTCTGGGGGCCTCCGAGACCAACTTTGGGGGCCTCCGAGACCAACTTTGGGGGACCCCGAGGCCAAGACTTAGGCCCCTGGTACCAACTCTTGGGGCCCCGAGATCAACTCTTGGGGCCCTAGACCAACATTCGAGTGGTGTTTGGGTTCCCGCGGAACGCTGCGGGGCGCCCTTTGCAGTGCTTAAGCTCAGGCCAAGGGGGCGGTTGCCCTTAACCCCCCTGGATCTGCGCTTAGGTTGGTTCGTCTTTGCTCCTAATGAATGTAGGAGGCTTCCATCAGTGATGCAGAACATATTTTAGTAGCTAATGTTTTATGGCAGGTGGCATTTAAGTGAGGAAACGGTGTAAAGGATATCATAACCTAAAACATTCAGCCTTTGTGTGGCATGTCTTGAAACAGTGGAAATGTGTTCTGTTTAGGACTTTTAGGCTGATTCGAACATTTCAAACACGTTTTTTAGTAAAAGCTAATTGCTGTGCTCGGAACGTTGCCAGGGGTGTTCCCTCGAATGCTGGAGGGGGGGACTGACCTGACGACGACCGAGAGGGGCGAAGCAAACAGTTCAAAGCCGTCTGGAGGAGGGGGAATCAAAGCAGTGAACCAGCGACCAATTCGAGAACGCTTATGCGAGTCCATGTTGATAATGGGAGAAAATAGAGAGCCCTGCCTGGCTGAGCAGTTGTAGGTGGCCCGTCTCTCCGCTCTCGGTGTCCATGTCGGTTGCCGTGGGATTTTGAGCACGGGCGAATTTCCGAGAGTCGAATAGCGCTCACCGCACCGTGTTTTCTCCCAATAGCTGGTTTTGGCGCTTCAACTCTCGAGCTCGCAGACGGTTCAAAATGAGCGAAGAACACATTAGAGAAGTTTCAACATGCTCTTTATGTCTGCCGACAGGCTCTGGAAACTGGGCTAATGGTTGTCGATCTTGCGCATTACTGCGGTTGGACTCATGTCTTATGGGTGCGTTTCGTTGGTGGCCTATGCAGCTCCATCGTGTCCTCCTTCAGCATTGAGAGCGGGGCTATCTCCAGATCGGTGACGCTCCACAAGCGATAAACCCGGCATACGTCTGCAGACGCCGTAAGCAGGGATGCGGAGCCGAGAAAATTTTGGACGGCTCCGGCTCCGGCTCCGGGGTTATGATTTCGGCTCCGGCTCCGCCTCCGGGTTCAAGTGTCCTAACGGCACCGGCTCCGGGGAAAATAGTCGGCTCCGACCGGCTCCGGCAATGTACCTATATCCAAAATGTGATCGACACGTTCTCAAGGGCGTGAAAGTCCATCAGATACAAAGTGATTATGTATTTGTACGAATGAAAAATGGCGACTGGATGAACGAACGCTCTTGACCAGATGCCAAAGGCCGGTAAACCTCAAAACTGGACCAACCTACACTGCAGTGTATTCGTATGGCAAACTGCACTGCACTGTTATGGCAAACAAAAATATGGGTCAGACATGCCCGCAAACCCACATAAAAAATTAAAGATACAACGATCAAGTAAAGCTTGGACGGCCCGCAAAGAAAAATTTCGATGAGCTAACAGTGTTCAACATCGAAAACACATCAGATAGGCTGATGGCATAATTCCTTTCCGAGAAAAATCGAAACCAACCACTCTACTGCCCAGGGCCCAGCAGCTGGTTCGCTCACTGCACCACCCAATCGCGGTTGGAGCGGAGCAGCAACTTTGCCTCCAATATGTCTGCTCTTATTCTGGACCTGAGATCAGTAAGCAGTAGCTTCATCGTGGAGAACAACCTCTCCGCGGACACCTGAGTAACTGGTAGCGCGGCCATTACCAGGCTAGTCGGCTGGATGATGGCTGGATATCTATCTAAGATCACATACAGTCGCCCCCTTTAGGCGACCCAGGTTTTTAAGTCGGCTAGTGCCGCATCGAGTGACGAGGATGCTTTTTTCTGCGCCTTTTGCCCTCGGTTCTCGACAGACCTAGTATAAACTACTTCTCTGAGTACATGATATCTCTCCTGGGGGGTGTGAGCAAGGATTTTATTGCTCGACAGTGTAAACACCTTTTTCAAAAAATTTCTTCGGCCTTGGGGGCCAAAAGATAGTCTGTCCCCCTTCCAGGGCTTTGGGGGGGCATGGCCGGAATGACCTCCCCGGCGTCTACCAACAGGGGCGAATGCAGGCCGACGGTATGGGGTAAATCGTGAAAAACATATGTTTTTTTAAGAAAATCGGGAAAATCGCCAAAAATTGGGCAGTTTGGGGGCAAATGCCTTTTTGCCCCACCCCCATGGATCTGCCAGTGTCCGTCAATGCTTTCATTCGTTGCCAATTTCTGCCCATGCTAAATGGCCGGGGCGCATTCCCTGCCCGAGAGTGAGACCGTCTACGGAACACCCTTGTTGCAATATTTCACTAAACTCGATATACATAACATATTGCGAAAATGTAATATTTCAGGTGAATAAAGGTGTTTCCATGCGACATCTCACGAGGTAAAATGTGACCATTTCACGTTTGATTTTTGGTAATTTTAGAGCTCTTTGGGAGCCGGACCCTTTCTGACGGCTCCGGCTCCGATCATAAGTGTTTCGGCGGCTCCGGCTCCGGTTCCGGGCAGAATGGTGGGCTCCGACCGGCTCCGGCTCCGGCTCCGGCTCCGCATCCATGGCCGTAAGGCCCGGGAATCCTCAGTCCGCAACCTGCTTTTTCTGCTGTCAGCTTCAGCTAAAAAAGGATCTGATTGGGTTTGGTTGTTGAGAACCAGGTCTAAATGAAAGATATCTCGCCATAGGTATTTGTATTTAATCCGCACGTGGTGGGCCTTGTGGTGCGATCATTGCAAGCGTTTGAAAACGTTGCACCCTCTCGCCGATGTGCCGGTGTGGCCAGTTGTTCATGCTCCTCAGACAGTGTAGAGGGGTCTGAATCGATAAACATATACTCCCGCCGTCTCGCTGCTGGCTAACTTTTATCATCAGCAGTATGTTTAAGGCTATGTTTGATGGTGGCCGGGGCAGCTTTACGAATGTGTATCCGAAAATGGGGTTTCCTCGGTTTCAGCCAGAATTTCTCCGCCCTTTTACTTTAGCTGAGTGCAACAGAGGTGCCCCCATGGTGGGACCTCCTTTTTATGACCAAATCAGCTAAACTTGGGACGGCTCCCGCCCGCAGAACTAAGCATGTCTGTGAACGACACTGGGTTGACGCTGTTGGGTTTCTTTTAAAGAGCAGTTAATTTTTCTAGAAACCCACCCCAGCGAAGGTTAGACACTAGCCCGGGTTGCTCCCCTGTCGTATCCACAGGGACCGCGATGGCAAGCCGCGTAGTCGGCTGACTGCACGGGGCCAGAACTAATTGGGGGGGGAAGCAGGCAGGTGTAAGATTGGGCTTCAGCATGAAAAGCTGCGGCTTTCTTCTGGACTCAACTCCCATATTTTCAGGGCGGTTAATCCAGTGTTGTCTTCATATGCCACTTGTCCTGCTGCTTGACCTGCACTAGGTAGTGACGAGGACGAGGCAAGCGCGTGCTCTGCACGGCGATGATGGGGTTTTAAGATAACACTTTTTGGTGTTACAGCCCAATCTTGTGTGTGTGCGTGTTGCGTTACAGCCCAATCTTACAGTTAGCTCCCAGATAGCCAGCCCTGCATGTTAGCCGGCCAATTAGCTCCCAGATAGCCAGTCCTGCATGTTAGCCGGCCAATTAGCTCCCAGATAGCCAGTCCTGCATGTTAGCCGGCCAATTAGCTCCCTGATAGCCAGTCCTGCATGTTAGCCGGCCAATTAGCTCCCAGATAGCCAGCTCTGCATGTTAGCCGGCCAATTAGCTCCCTGATAGCCAGATCTACATGTTAGCCGGCCAATTAGCTCCCTGATAGCCAGCTCTGCATGTTAGCCGGCTAATTAGCTCCCTGATAGCCAGATCTACATGTTAGCCGGCCAATTAGCTCCCTGATAGCCAGATCTACATGTTAGCCGGCCAATTAGCTCCCTGATAGCCAGCTCTACATGTTAGCCGGCTAATTAGCTCCCTGATAGCCAGATCTACATGTTAGCCGGCCAATTAGCTCCCTGATAGCCAGCTCTGCATGTTAGCCGGCTAATTAGCTCCCTGATAGCCAGATCTGCATGTTAGCCGGCCAGTTAGCTCCCAGATAGCCAGCCCTGGCACGTAGTACATGTTAAAGGTCTAGAAAGTTGAATAAGACTCATAAACTCACACATCTTCCATTCCATCATTTAGTGTTGCTAATGTGTTTCTGGGCCAAGTCCTAATATTTTTGGAACTTTGAATCAGAAACCCGCCAGAATTGGTTCTTGGGTCAATCTTGGGTCAAGTGTTTATAGTTTGAACAATAATTTGGGACACAATCGGGTCAGAACTTTTATTCTAACATCATTTTTTGCTTTTGTCACTGCCTATGACACCGGGATCCCAATAATGTCCCAGGATTTGCTCTAGAATAAACGAATAAGAAGCTAAAAGGCGAGATGTCAGATTTCACACTTATCATATTAATGTTTTTGGCTTCCTAAGACCTCAAGATTGACATGATGTTAAAGTGAACATTGAAGGTTCATCATTATTTTCAGAAACCACTGGACACCAGTAGTTTTTTTCATTGCATACATGCATAGTTCAGTTGGGGCGGTTTTATTCCCCCCATACTCTGTATAAAATTACAGAACCCAGAGTCATGCACGGGTTAAAAACTGTTCAATGAGAAGATTTGTCGAAGAATTTGGAATTTTCTCATCCATATTCGCACAAAAAACGTATGTTATCGTCTATCATAGATAAATTGCCCCGCGGCATAGCTGTTTCGCAGAACACTATCACCTTCAAATATTGATATTTCAGAAATTTTACAAGTCTCCGCCTTTCTTTTTTACACAAATGTAGTCAATGGCTAAGTAAGTCACGTGGTAAGATTTCATGTCATTTGAAACAGGCAAAATTAGTAAAAAAAGTCATTGATAAAGTTTGACCTAGTCAGGTTAAAGGTCAAATATGGGACACACCCAAACCGGTTCCAGTCTCAGATATGTGAATCATTTGACTGGCATTGGTAACAATTTGGCCATCGAGACTCCGTTAACACAATAATTATCCATGTTTGATTGAAGACAAGTCGGCGAAAAGGCGTGACCTTTGGTGATCTCTAGATCTGACCTTAAGCACCGCTCCGGACTGAAATTTTATGTGTGACGTTCTTTGATATGGTCCTACAGATGCACCAATTTTTATCGAATTCTGAGGGGGTCGGGTACGAAAATGCCATTTTTTATCGATTTGACGGGGAATGACCCGTACCTGATTCGGATGTGATGTATGTGATGAATTCATTTTGCTTGCATAGAAATATGCTCCTAGCGCAAAGAGCATTATGCTCGTTTTAGCGTACGAAACATAAACGTAATTTTTCTTTAGATTCTAGAGAAATAGTGAAAACATCCCTGCGATTCTAAGTTTAGCTCATTACAGTTTTGGGGCTCCCCTATCGCTAGGTTAGTGGCATATTTCTTCCGATTCCCTCCCGATGCGGACCGCCACTGGGTTGATGCGGGCCATACACTATGCGGCGCGTGAGCTGTGCGTTTGCAGCAGATTTCGTCCGATGGGCGTCATTCGTGTGGCTAAAAATTAACATCTGGCACGCGCTTTTCACGGCGTCTGTTGGCCGTCAATCATCTCAGAGGCTTATGACTGTCTGGCGGTGGTCAGTTTAGCCTTGACGGCTGTCGCTGCATGAACTGGTTTAAACAGTGACGAGGCCTCGCGGTCTGGGAGACTTGCAAAGGCTAGAGGCGAGACTGCTTTGGACGTTATCCTCAGCGTTTGAGTCCAAGTTTCGTAAACAGAAGGTGCTGTCTCATTCTTATCCGCTGTCCTGCATGCCTGTGCATGCGTAGAATAGGTTTAGAGGGGAGGGGTGCAGTTGCATTTCAGAGGAAACTATGTAGATGTTTGCAATCACTCATTGACATAAGAATCCAGGGGGTGGCTGTGGCCAGTACACGGACCATCCAGCCACTCCCCCTCCACTCCACTTTTTGTCCGAAAATTTCCTGGTTTCGGCATATTGAGGGATAATAGGGCATGATACGGTAAAGTTGACAACGAGCCCAAAAGTTCATGAGTGCGGTTCTTGGGCTAGTAGTTTGTTATCAATGGAGGTTTGACTATTGACCAAAGACCTCATTTTTGGCCGGCGACGACGCGCCTGATTGCACTCAACGAAATTGTGCTGTTGTCTCCGCTCGATTTCACACGATGACTATCGTATTTTGCGTGCTCACTGGTTGAGAATCGGTCTGGTTTGTTTGATATAATTTGTAAGTAGCATTTTGCAAGCAGGGAACTGGCTGTGACGTGTTCCCTAGTCAGTGCTGAAACTAGATACAGGTGAATGAATAAAGGCCAGCCAACAATCAAAGAGAGAGAGAGAGAGAGAGAGAGAGAGAGAGAGAGAGAGAGAGAGAGAGAGAGAGAGAGAGAGAGAGAGAGAGAGAGAGAGAGAGAGAGAGAGAGAGAGAGAGAGAGAGAGAGACAGAGAGACAGAGAGAGAGAGAGAGAGAGAGAGAGAGAGAGAGAGAGAGAGAGAGAGAGAGAGAGAGAGAGAGAGAGAGAGAGAGAGAGAGAGAGAGAGAGAGAGAGAGAGAGAGAGAGAGAGAGAGAGAGAGAGAGAGAGAGAGAGAGAGAGAGAGAGAGAGAGAGAGAGAGAGAGAGAGAGAGAGAGAGAGAGAGAGAGAGAGAGAGAGAGAGAGAGAGAGAGAGAGAGAGAGAGAGAGAGAGAGAGAGAGAGAGAGAGAGAGAGAGAGAGAGAGAGAGAGAGAGAGAGAGAGAGAGAGAGAGAGAGAGAGAGAGAGAGAGAGAGAGAGAGAGAGAGAGAGAGAGAGAGAGAGAGAGAGAGAGAGAGAGAGAGAGAGAGAGAGAGAGAGAGAGAGAGAGAGAGAGAGAGAGAGAGAGAGAGAGAGAGAGAGAGAGAGAGAGAGAGAGAGAGAGAGAGAGAGAGAGAGAGAGAGAGAGAGAGAGAGAGAGAGAGAGAGAGAGAGAGAGAGAGAGAGACAGAGAGAAGGGGGTGCGGGTGTGGGTGTGAGTAAGTGAGAGTGAGTCAGCGGCAGAGTCAGAGTCAGCGGCGGAGTCGGAGAGATGTGAATGCGGTCTTGGGTGGCACATCCTTTGCGTGATATTGCCTATTCGCTGAAAGTGGCCTAAAGCCTTAACACACGCACACAATGGCTCATGCTAGGTTTTAGAAGACTAGACAAGAGCGCCATGATCAATCGAGCGGATCAATGGGCCGGCAAAAGCTCCCAGCTATTTTGTCAGTCCCATTGCCAAGTTTAATGTTTCAAACAATGCGTCCAACGTGTGTCATTTATGCCTCGTGTGGTGCGAAATGTACGCATAATTGAATGGGTAAGAGTCTCGGAATAACGTGTTTTTTATCGTTGCAGTACTCTCACCATCGCAACATCGCCACCTACTACGGAGCTTTCATCAAGAAATCGCCACCCGGCAAAGACGATCAGCTATGGGTACGTTGTGCCGCTCGTCACTTCCCCTGCACAACTTCCCGGGCTGCATTAAAGCCATTGTCAGTAGTTTGAACTCTTATTCGTCCAGAGATGAGTCTTCCTGAGCGGGCCCATGTTTCCAGTCTCCTGACGATCGTATTCATTCTTTCATGATTTCACTCATTCTTTCATGATTTCACGAATTTTAGCCCTCGCCGACGTTGGAACACTGGAGGGAGCATCCTCATTGACTGGGAGCGCGACCTGCTGGAGGCCCCCAGTGCGGTTCAGTCTGCGGAGCGTTGACCTTGACCTTCCGTTGCAGCTGGTCATGGAGTACTGTGGGGCCGGATCAGTCACCGACCTCGTCAAATGTAAGTCACGTGCGCTGTTCCGGTCTGCCTTTCACCAGGTGGCTCGTAATGCACCTCGTTTGGGGGGGCGCTGGAACTTGTGGGCAAGGACTCCGATCTCTTCAGTCAACGCGTCTTAGGCTACTGGTTATAACATTCGTGCTGGAACGTAGAGCATTGGTGCTAAAGCACTGAGCAATGAAACTAGAACCTGGGGAATCGTCCACATAAATAGATGGTATGTTGGAATTAGGGGGGAGTTCAGCGGGAGCGAAAGTGCATTTCCCCCTCCCATCTTTTTTCGATTTTGTCAATTTTCTTAAACAACAATGTTTTGACGATTTGGTGCCCCGCCTCCCTAAACCATCGGCCTTCATTCGGCATTGGTGGAAAGTCTTATTTACCACAGCCTTTCTTTGGCTTAATCAATGATGAGTTGTCACCCCCCCCGCCGTAAATTTAAGGCCGTTTCGTCACAGTGCTGCTTTCGGGCGCTGCTGCTTGCAGAGGTTTGTACGTGCACTGAGCCGTGGCCCGAATGGCAGAGATTGTGGAGCGCCTTTCAAACGGAGCTCGCCGGTGGAAAGTCTCAGGATACTGTCTGAGCCGAGCTGATCCTCCTTAGTGCCGTTCATTATCGACGCGAGAGGGGAGCGGAGTTGCGCGGTAGCCGGAAGTGGGACCAGTGCTGCCATGTTCACTGTCCGTGTGGTTGTTTCTGATGCGATGCCGGTGCCCCTCTCCCGGACTCGGCTGGTGGACCGCTGTCGCCGCGCAGGTAGCGGTGCAGTCGATGTGGCCAGCTCTGGCGATTTTCTCACCTGCGACCGCCTTCTGAGCAGCGTCGGCGCCCGCCGCTCCCTAGGTGTTTAGGCGCATGTCTCAATTGTACACTGCAAATCAAGTACGGCTCCGGCTCGTGCATTGTTGACAGCAGCTGGTGTTAGAGAAGAAGGCCGCAGCTGGACAGTTTTCATTGGTTATTTTTAGTGGTACATGCCTTCGAAACGCACCGGACCAAACGACACGAGTGCATGCTATGGAGGTCTAGCACCAAAGTCGCCGTCAAAGCTTCTCTGTAGGGATCTCCCGGGCCACCGCCTCTGAGGTTTTATGTAACATAGAACACGCTTGCGGCTGGACAGCTGTTTCTCGTGGCCTTGGGCACAGCAACCTGGAAAATGCTTGACTAACATTTATTAGCTACTGGTCAGCTGCATACACATGCATAACGTGCATAACGGTTCCATAACGTTTTTTTATAGATAGATAGACCCGCTGTGGAATTTAGTCCTAATGTTTTTTTTTGCTACATTTAAGGCTATTGGCTTTTGACATTGGTTCTTGGTACGCATGGTGAAGGTTATTGTGCATAAATATAACTGCATATGTGCCCGGAATGTATAACTGGAAATGAAAGGTTAAAAGTTTATCATACACTCTGATACTTTTGATCCCAAAAACACACCAGTAGTATTCAACGGTGGAAAGTGTGACTTGAACCTGCGATAGCTCTTTTCTCTATCGTATTTTGAGAGTATATCCAACAATTGCAGTTATTATTTTATATTTTATTAGAGCCACAACCAATGGGCACATTTTCCCAATTACAAGGATTATTAGCGCCTTTAAGAATATTTGTAAATGTAACGATATTTTTTAACAGCTCTTCCGTGTGTTGGATGCTACACTTCAACAGCAGGTGTGTTGCACTGTAGTACCCTGCTTTTGATATACGGGGTTGAAAAAACAGATCTGCTTTTAGCGGCTACATTTGTTTCCTCCAGGCTTAAGCGCTAACGACCTTGTCGGGGGTCTGCGTCTTTGGTACCAGTCAACGGGTGGCCTGTGGCTGTCCGCGCCAAATTCACCTGCGGGTCGTTGGCGCCATTCTCCAGTCGTCTGTCACGTCTCATTGCCCGCCAGGACGACGTAATGAAGGCTTTCTGCCGACAGCTAGTCAGTCTTTGGTCACAACGGCGGTGCGCGTTTAAATACCTAAAACGTCAGTGGTCGAACAGCTGGCAGCAAAGCTGGACGCCGGCCGCGCCGTATATTTTGCCTTATGGTGGTGATCGGCAGGGACAGCAGTCTTATCTTGTCACACATATCTCTTTTTCTTAACTAACACTTTTTCCATATTCACATGTTTCTCAATTTGGGTACATGAAACCACACATATTTGCCTCCTTGCTCAGTATTGTTGCTGAAAATGCCAGTACTACCACCGGAATCGTTTTCGGTTTCACGTGTATGTATTTGTGGACCCGGCATGCTGCACATAGTGTAGGTTCAGCCCGGCAGGGGAACCTGAAAGATGTTTGAGACTTTCTCGATGATTGAAGTCGAAATAACTCTCCTCAGGCCTGAAAACTGCTAATTGAAGACAGTAAAATCACCCTAAAGTTCGTACATTGCTACTTAACACGATATTTTGTCCTGCCTTTTGTCGCCATATTGTTTGGAATTTAGGAATGTTATTAGTGTATCGTTCGGCCAAGCAGTGACCTTGTTGAGTTTTATTAACACGGATTATTTTAAGAAAGCCATTACCTCTGTTGGGCCGAAGACCATGTTCCGAAATACCGCGTGTGGTGGCGAACGCAGGGTTGAGTGTGGAACGGGCCTTGGTGATGGTATGGCTCTAGTTACTAACACACCTTACTGGCTGAAGCATTGATAAAGTCTCTCACTCCCAGCATTGCCAACTTCGGTCCGCACATTACCTCGGCCGATATGAAAATGGCTGGGGAACGGTGCAATAGCGATCAGCATTAGAGGGGCCATGATACGACAGTGAATTGCACTTTTAGTTGGCACCTGCCTAACTTCCGTTGGAAGTGAAAATGCTGGGATGGATCTCGTTTTCTTTTCACCAGACATCGGTGCCGGGGCAGAGAGCACAACACAGGCGCCGGCAGAATGCCTCGAAACGAACGGCAGTAATTGGCACACTGAAATCATGTTTTTTCGATAGAATCAAATATGTGATAGAATTCAAGATATTCAAGGCATGTGCAGGATTTGCAGTAGAAACGTCAGACCACTTGGGATTCAAATGAACTTTAGATTTGGGTTGATCTTGATCGGATTCACGACCTTTTTGTCTCCATTGTGGTAGAACACCGGATATTGGTCAAACTTAATTGAAACTATGGAATCAAACTAATCAGTTTTGGAGAGGAAGCTAGATTAATCCTGTCTAGGATATTAATTAAAGCTCTTAGTCCAGTTGGGTGTTAGATAATCTGTGGATTTGGTTTTATCTCGCGTCGGTCTTTGGACCCTTTTTGTCTGCTTTGTGATGCAATTTTTGACATTAGAAATACGTAGTTGGAACTTCGGTGAAAACCCACAAGTATCACAAAACAGATAATAATATCGCTGCTTCATTGAATCTGGGTTAAAAGGTTACTGAATTTTGCTCACTTATGAAACATAGCATTATAATTGCAGGAAACTTAATCGTGCCAGCACCTCACACTTTAGCCTCGGCTGGTGAAGACCCCTTGAACTGTTCCTGAACATTATAATAACGACAACGCCAATTGTTCTAATGCTTCAGTGTTGCCGCCTCAAAGAAGGTATTTTTTGTGTGTTTGAGAATGTGTTGGATCCCTGCTAGTGTGCACCTGATTACTTACTATGCCTGACCACACATTTTCTGAGCTTACCGAAACTATCGGAAAGAAATTAGCCCGGTCCTTTCGCTGCAGTAGCTGTAAACTGGGTGGCCGGGTCTAACCTTACCCTCGCGACCCGGCAGCCACCAAGGGCCAGAGCCTGAAGGAAGAGTGGATCGCCTACATCTGCAGGGAGATGCTGCGGGGACTCAGCCACCTGCACGCCTGCAAGGTCATCCACCGCGACATCAAGGGACAGAACGTGCTGCTCACCGACAACGCCGAGGTCAAACTTGGTATGCCCTTATTTCTCCTAGAAAAGACGCGATGGGTTCTAGGCTTCACACACGCAATGTGTGTTCGTGATGTATGTACGTACTTGCCGCGTAGTGAAGATTTCCGCGTTTACAGTTACCGTGTGTGTTGGTTGCCATGGCGCTGATCGTTTAAAGGTCGTACATTTCTCAGAGAATACCTTTCATCGGATAGACCTTGCTTCCATTAGTATCGCCCCGACTGCCGTGGTGTAACTCATCACTTGCTGTACACCGGTGTAACCCCCGCCTGCTGTACACCGGTGTAACCCCCGCCTGCTGTACACCGGTGTAACCCCCGCCTGCTGTACACTGGTGTAACCCCCGCCTGCTGTACACTGGTGTAACCCCCTCCTGCTGTACACCGGTGTAACCCCCGCCTGCTGTACACCGGTGTAACCCCCTGCTGTACACTGGTGTAACCCCCGCCTGCTGCACACCGGTGTAACCCCCGCCTGCTGTACACTGGTGTAACCCCCTCCTGCTGTACACCGGTGTAACCCCCGCCTGCTGTACACCGGTGTAACCCCCCTGCTGTACACTGGTGTAACCCCCGCCTGCTGCACACCGGTGTAACCCCCTCCTACTGTACATCGGTGTAACCCCCGCCTGCTGTACACTGGTGTAACCCCCTCCTGCTGTACACTGGTGTAACCCCCTCCTGCTGCACACTGGTGTAACCCCTCCTGCTATACACTGGTGTTACCCCCTCCTGCTGCACACTGGTGTAACCCCCTCCTGCTGTACACTGGTGTAACCCCCGCCTGCTGCACACCGGTGTGACCCCGTCCTTCTGTACACCAGTTAACCCCTCCTGCTGTACACTGGTGTAACCCCCCTCCTGCTGTACACCGGTGTGACCCCGTCCTTCTGTACACCAGTTAACCCCTGCTTGCTGTACACCGGTGTAACCCCCTCCTGCTGTACACTGGTGTAACCCCCTCCTGCTGCACATTGGTGTAACCCCCTCCTGCTGTACACCAGTTTAACCCCTCCTGCTGTACACTGGTGTAACCCCCTCCTGCTGTACACGGTGTGACCCCGTCCTTCTGTACACCAGTTAACCCCTGCTTGCTGTACACCGGTGTAACCCCCTCCTGCTGTACACTGGTGTAACCCCCTCCTGCTGCACACTGGTGTAACCCCCTCCTGCTGTACACCAGTTTAACCCCCTCCTGCTGTACACTGGTGTAACCCCCCTCCTGCTGTACACCGGTGTGACCCCCGTCCTTCTGTACACCAGTTAACCCCTGCTTGCTGTACACTGGTGTAACCCCCTCCTGCTGTACACTGGTGTAACCCCCTCCTGCTGCACATTGGTGTAACCCCCTCCTGCTGTACACCAGTTTAACCCCCTCCTGCTGTACACTGGTGTAACCCCCTCCTGCTGTACACCGGTGTGACCCCGTCCTTCTGTACACCAGTTAACCCCTGCTTGCTGTACACCGGTGTAACCCCCTCCTGCTGTACACTGGTGTAACCCCCTCCTGCTGCACACTGGTGTAACCCCCTCCTGCTGTACACCAGTTTAACCCCCTCCTGCTGTACACTGGTGTAACCCCCTCCTGCTGTACACCGGTGTAACCCCCCTCCTGCTGTACACCAGTTTAACCCCCTCCTGCTGTACACTGGTGTAACCCCCTCCTGCTGTACACCGGTGTAATCCCCTCCTGCTGTACACCGGTGTAACCCCCTCCTGCTGTACACTGGTGTAACCCCCTCCTGCTGTACACCGGTGTGACCCCCTCCTTCTGTACACCAGTTAACCCCTGCTTGCTGTACACCAGTGTAACCCCCTCCTGCTGTACACTGGTGTAACCCCCTCCTGCTGCACACTGGTGTAACCCCTCCTGCTGTACACTGGTGTAACCCCCTCCTGCTGCACACTGGTGTAACCCCCTCCTGCTGTACACCAGTTTAACCCCCTCCTGCTGTACACTGGTGTAACCCCCTTCCTGCTGTACACCGGTGTAATCCCCTCATGCTGTACACCGGTGTAACCCCCTCCTGCTGTACACTGGTGTGGCCCCCTCCTTCTGTACACCAGTTAACCCCTGCTTGCTGTACACCGGTGTAACCCCCTCCTGCTGTACACTGGTGTAATCCCCTCCTGCTGTACACCGGTGTAACCCCTTCCTGCTGTACACCGGTGTAACCCCCTCCTGCTGTTCACCGGTGTAAGCCCCCCTACATGCTATACACCGGTGTGACCCCTGCCTGCTGTACACCAGTTAACCCCTGCTTGCTGTAAACCGGTGTAACCCCCCTCCTGCTGTACACCAGTGTAACCCCATCCTGCTGTACACCAGTTAACCCCTGCTTGCTGTACACCGGTGTAAACCCCTCCTGCTGTACACTGGTGTAACCTGCTCCTGCTGTACACCGGTGTGACCCCCTCCTGCTGTACACCAGTTAACCCCCTCCTGCTGTACACTGGTGTAACCCCCTCCTGCTGTACACTGGTGTCACCCCCTCCTGCTGTACACCAGTAAACCCCCTCCTGCTGTACAACAGTTAACGCCTGCTTGCTGTACACCGGTGTAACCCCCTCCTGCTGTACACTGGTGTAATCCCCTCCTGTTGTACACCAGTGTGACCCCCTCCTGCTGTATACCAGTTAACCCCTGCTTGCTGTACACCGGTGTAACCCCTCCTGCTGTACACTGGTGTAACCCCCTCCTGCTGTACACCGGTGTGACTCCCTCCTGCTGTACACCAGTTAACCCATGCTTGCTGTTCACTGGTGTAACCCCCTCCTGCTGTACACTGGTGTAACCCCCTCCTGCTGTACACTGGTATAACCCCCTCCTGCTGTACACCAGTGTAACCCCCTCCTGCTGTACACCAGTTAACCCCTCCTGCTGTACACTGGTGTAACCCCCTCCTGCTGTACACTGGTGTAACCCCCTCCTGCTGTACACCGGTGTGACCCTCTCCTGCTGTACACCAGTTAACCCCTCCTGCTGTACACTGGTGTAACCCCCTCCTGCTGTACACCGGTGTGACCCCTGTCTGCTATACACCGGTGTGACCCCTGCCTGCTATACACCGGTGTGATTCCTGCCTGCTGTACACTCGTGTAACCCCTGCCTGCTGTACACTCGTGTAACCCCTGCCTGCTGTACACTCGTGTAACCCCTGCCTGCTGTACACCGGTGTGACCCCTGCCTGCTGTACACTCGTGTAACCCCTGCCTGCTGTACACTCGTGTAACCCCTGCCTGCTGTACACCGGTGTGACCCCTGCCTGCTTTACACTCGTGTAACCCCTGCCTGCTGTACACTCGTGTAACCCCTGCCTGCTGTACACCGGTGCACAGTGGTCGGAAACGGCCTCACGGATGGCCACCGAGGTTTTTGTTCATGTTCATTTTGCTACAGCGCTGAAACGGCCGAACCAATTCACCCCAAATTTTCAGCAGGTCATGCTACATCAATTGCAATGGGAGATGTATGCTAAGTTGGTTCAACTAACACCGCACTGGAGAGGGGTCTGGCACTAACGCGCACTGTAGGGGGCGTGGTAGGCTCCCCTCAAGGATCTCAAAAACTAAAAGACGCAGAAAAACTCTGTTTGGAGGGTGGGCGGGGGCTATGGTGATCTACATCATGACCGATTTTCATTGACCTAGGTCAATATCTTCAAGGTCAAACGATGTTATAAACGTTAAACATTGGCCATGCTGGGGATTTATTGGGAAATACCGTTATTAAGCAGGAAAATGACGGGAATAAGCTAAAGGTAGACCAGGGTCATTGAGGGAACGTCGCAGAAAAGCTTTGCTACAATTTTGGGGTCAAGGTCATCCAAGGTCTTGACCTATGAGGTCACAATATGATGATGTACCGATGATGTACACTTTGACTAACACTTTTGTCCAGTGTTTGGTGGAAAATGAGGATTGACCTTTAAAAACGACCTTTAACTTTGGCCTTTGACCTTGATCTTTACATTCAGGTACAATAACTATGACTTCATAGAGTAATACACCTCCCACCGGGTAACGCTACTTGACCGGAAGCGCTGGGGTCAATGACCTTGAAAATTCTGATATGACCTGTGACCTTGGACCTTAACCTAGACCTTCCTGTGAGGTGACCTTGGCATATTATCCCGGTTATATGACGTTACGTCACCACTCAGTGTCCAATGCAAGCGAACTGGTCCTACCGCGCGATTGTGGCAATCTCAAAATGCAGGTCTGACTTTGAAAGCCTATACGTCACAAAATTTTCGGCTGATTTTTTAGATATCTTCACCAATCGATGCGCCGTTAAATTGTCTCGAATGTGGTCAAATGTCTTTTTGGCTCTGCGAGCTGTTCTTACGCCACCTCGGAAACATAGGTGAGGGAGCCTTTGAGGCCCCCTCCAGTGCGCGTGTTAAGCAAATGAATTGACCTAACCCGACCCCTAACGACCTGGTCAGGTGTGCTGGCTCTGCATGCAAAAGGGCCTACCAAGCCTCTTCTCAGACTAATCGTCTAATCGGGCTAAAACAAAATACATATTGCCATTCTGAACCCCTGAGTGAAATGAGTTTGTGAGCTGCTTACCATTTCCTACTCTCGTTAAAATTGATATTCCCAGAAGTCACAAAAGGTCACGTTGAATGTTCCCACGATAATATGGGTTTCTTTCATATATTCAGACGGCAGGAAGATCAAGACAGTAGTTATCAGTGTACCCCTCTCGTCATAGCATGTCGAATCATGTGCAATATGAGCATGGTTTATGCATGGGTGACCTTGACCAAGGGTGATTCTGGGTAAAGTCAAGAAAACCTATGAGCTTACAATGAAGATAATGTGTATAAATGCGAGCAATACGACATGGGAAGCACCCAATAAGCGTCCCCCGCACCTCGCGGCCGGCCGACCGTGGCGAGCCGCGGAGGCGCCGGGTGGCGGGCGGGCGGACGTCTCCGGGCGGTGGGCGGCCCGGTACAAATTACACTGTGGAAAATTTTGCGCACATTTGCGCACTTAGCTCTCTTCAGGCCATGACGGAGAATTACTTGACCTATGTTTCCACAAAAAAGCTAATTGGCAGAAACGTAACTTTTTTTGTTTGTCTATTCAAAGTTAGCAACTAGTTTGTAAGGTGGACTTAAGAAAGGGGTAATTAAAACGCAGATTATATACCTTTATAAAAAATCAAATATACAGATAACGCTAATCATCGTAAAGCTGACATTATGAGGAACATTTTGATATTAATTATTTTTAGTCTGACTCAGTTTTGACGTTTATTATTCAAAGTTAAAAAAATCGGATCTAGCAGACGCATCGAGTGCCTTACTTCTGGATTTCATCATTGCCTTACTTTGATGAGTAATAAGTGCATCTTTCAACCAAATTAGCTTGATAATAGTGGTCATTCAGAACACTGTGAACAATTTTCTTCACATCGGCAGCCATAAAACCTCTAAATTCCAAAATCCGAATAACGGCCCCGTGGCCACCCACGACAGCGTTTCCGACCACAGTGCGGTGTAACCCCTGCCTGCTGTACACTCGTGTAACCCCGCCTGCTGTACACCGGTGTAACCCCCGCCTGCTGTACACTGGTGTAGCCGCCCTACATGCTATACGCCGGTGTGACCCCGCCGTCCGTGCGGCAGTGGACTTTGGCGTGTCGGCGCAGCTGGACCGCACCATCGGCCGCCGCAACACCTTCATCGGCACGCCCTACTGGATGGCGCCGGAGGTGATCGCCTGCGACGAGAACCCGGAGGCCACCTACGACAACCGCTCCGACCTGTGGTCGCTGGGCATCACCGCGCTGGAGATGGCCGAGTCGCAGCCGCCCCTCTCCGACATGCACCCCATGCGCGCACTCTTCCTCATACCGCGCAACCCGCCGCCACGGCTCAAGAACAAAAAGTGGACCAAGAAGTTCCATAGCTTCATCGAGACCACCCTGATCAAGGTACAGTAGATATCTGGTGTGATCTAAATTGCTTGTGTTACTGGGTATTATTTGGTCTTGCATACTCGTCTCTTTGAGGATAACATGATTGGCTCAAGAACCATGTAGTATTTTTCCAAGTGCATTATCTAGAATACTGAAGCGTTTTTGAAGCGTATTTCATAACAAGTATATTAAATAGCGTGATTCATAATTGACTAGCGTTGAAACTCGTGATGTTGGTTGTCTGGCGCATTCTCATCAGAGGAACCTATGTTTGATTGAAAGGAGGCTACGGTGATTCAGCTAAGCCTGCGGAAAGTGCCCTAAAACACCACCATACACCCCATAGGGGGCTACGCAGGGTCGTTGGCGCTGCCGGGAGCGGTGCCGCCAGTGCGCTGGCCTCCGCCGTGACCTCACGCTCACCCGTCACCGCAGGACTACCACCAGCGGGCGTACACCGACCAGCTGCTGAAGCATCCCTTCATCAAGGACCAGCCGACCGAGCGGCAGGTGCGCATCCAGCTCAAGGACCACATCGACAGGATGAAGAAGCACAAGGCCCAGCGCGGTACGTGGCCAGCTGGGCGGATACCAGACCCGATGGTGGTGTGGTACTAGATGGGGCTTGTATGTGATATCCGTTGGGGGGAGGGGAGATGGTGCTATGTCTGTAGCTTTTGTAATTTTGTATATGATTGTATCATGTTTTTTTGCCGTGAGATGCATGTGGGATGGTAATTTTTGCCTGAGGAGATTATGTCGACCACGTTTAAAGGGTTTTGATGTGAAATTTTGCGTTTGCATTTCAACCTGCTTGTCATGGTACATGTGAGAAATTTGTATTGTTTACTGAAGGGTATTTGTCGCCTCTGTACTTTTTGTTCGAATAATACTTGTTTAGGCAGTTTTGCTTCCTGTGTTTCCCTCGCTTCACCAGCACCTCGCTGTGTCCGTCTCCAGATCGGGAGGAGAACTTCAACTACTCGGGCAGCGACAACGAGGAGGAGGAGGAAACGGCGACGGCCGGCGAGCCGTCCTCGATCGTCCAGGCGCCTGGCGAGAACACCCTCCGCAAAAACTTCCAACAGATCCAGGAGGGTCGCGCCGCTGCCGCCGCCGCTGCTGCCGGTGAGGAACGGGAGCGACGGGCGGCAGCGGCCGCGGGCGACGACAGACGACGGAGGGAGCGGGAGGAGCCGCCGCCGCCCGAGCCGGGCCCGCCGGCGCGGCCGCCGCTGCCCTCCCGCTACCCGGAGCAGCCGCCCCCGCCCAGCAGGCCGCTGCCGCCGCCGCCCAAGGAGGAGCGGCCGCCGCCGCAGCAGGCGCGCGGCCAGCAGGCCTACAAACCGCCGCCGCGCAAGCCAGAGGTGAGCAGGTCGCTGTGGATGTAGGGGAGGTGGTCCGCCCGACCGGGCCCTATAGGTGAGCAGGTCGCTGTGTATATAGGGGAGGTGGTCCGCCCGACCGGGCCCTATAGGTGAGCAGGTCGCTGTGGATGTAGGGGAGTTGGTCCTACCAACCTGGGCCGCCGCTGTAATTCTATATTCTGTGGACAAACATTTTTGAAGGACGCGGAAAGCATGAAATCAAATCTCTGGAGAGTTCGCTCCATTGCACCCAAAAATATTTTACAAGGATAGGAAATATGTGCTGAAAAGTTTCAATTCTTGCGCTTCTCAGTTCAGTTCAGTACATCAAGAAACAATCCACACGAGTTAAAAACAATGGGGTGGCTTTTCGTGTTTCCACGTCAGTCATTAAAAGAAGACAACACTACAACAAGATAAGATAAAAACTTGGGATAAAATAAAGAAAAAATCATGCATACAGAGTAAAATCACACATAAAACTCAGAAGCTTGGGTGGAGATATTTGCGTTGGAAACTGTGACATGTATTGTTGGCTGTTTTATTTTGGCGTAGTAGCTGATGTTGGTGACTTTCTCCTTGCATCCGCTCTGACTTGGGTGCTTCTGGTCTGTTTCAGCCGGCTCCGAGACGACCACAGGTGAGAATAGCAATCCTTGCTTCATGTGTTTTCGATTCGCATTCTTTTCACACGTATGAACTACGGTTTATGATCAATAGACTAGCTACGGTTTTATGATCAACAAGCCACATTTTTCTTCCGTCCTAGACCAGAAAGTTGTGAAAGGCAGGTCTCTAGACGTGCTCTTACAGGTCCGGTATGTAAGGGTCACAAAATATCGGTAAGTGTAACTTTCAAAGTTGACCCAACCTCTCCCCAAACTTCCCGAACTTCTCTTTTACGCGCTAAAATTCCGATCCCTGTTCGCCCCTGCCCCGGGATTGAACCCGCTGTCGTCCGTTGACGACCTGCCTCGTGTCTGTGGTCAGGACCTGGACGTGTTCGCGGCTCAGTTGAAGGAGCTGGGCGGCGCGGCGTCCTCCCGAGCCTCCGCTCAGGCCAACGGTGGCAGCCACGCCGCCCCTCCGGTACGTTGTCCCTGTCGCCGTCTCGCTGTTGCCCATCACCGAGGCCTTTTCTCGTGATTGTGTATATGCCAGTTGTCAATGTTCGTAAAAGCGGGATATCCGAGATGTCTGACACTCATCACTATTGCGGTGATGAGTGCGCAGCGAAGGAGGGCAGAGCACCGCCTTTTGACAAATGCAATCCGTCACCAGGCAGTGTAGCCAAGTAGCTGCCTTGTTCAGATTTGAGGTGGAACGAGAAGGCATCATAATGATAATTGTGCTATATACACCCTTAACGCGCCCCCTCCTGGTTTTCCCCAGATAGCTAAAAAACGAAGAGATGCAGAGCAACGAAATTTACAGTACCTTATCCCTGATCAATTTTACACATCTAACCAAATTTTTGAATTAAGTTCATGTCAGGTCAAGGACCTGTTTAAGGTCAAGTGACCCGACCTCAAAACCTAAAATTACGAGTTTGAAGCGGCGCCCAGGGAACATCAGCGAACCGATCATTTTGAAACTTCCACAAGATGATAGGGTCATTAGGGTCTACAAATCTTCCATCGCGGAATTTTGATATTGTTGACCTAAGGTGGGGTCAATTTTTTGGGTCACCCCATTATAAGTCTATGGTGAAAAACAGAATGGGCTCGTTCTCAGTAAATACTGGATAGATAAAGCTGAAAATCCTCAAACCGTCTATTGTTACCACGATCTTGACCATAAAGCTGAGTTTTTGAGCATCTGACCTCTCAAAGGTCATATCAGGTCACGGGAGCATAGAGTGATTGTTTTGCCAATAACTTCTCACTGAATTGAGATAAAGCTCCCATTTTGCCTGCATTGTGCTTATAGTCACAGGGAATCGATTGATATGTAACATGACCATACCAGGTCACTCTCTGAGCCTGACCTAGCTCGAGGTCAGGTCATTTCACCATTTGACCTAGCAAGGTCATATTATGCATCATTTGATTCGCCGCAATGAGAGGAATCGAATGATGCATAAATATTTGCTCTAGCTACACTGAGGGCAGATCTAGAGAGAGAAACATACACTGCTCTGTTGTAAGCCTGTGGAACCTTCTTTAACCTATGCTGACCTCAATATTGACCTGACATAAAAATTCTTCGTATAAAATATCTTCGTCTTTTCAAGAGCTTTCGAGCGCCGCCGGTAATTTTCCTTTAGCTTTCCTGGGGAATGAGATACGGAGGGGGTGAAAAACGCCCCCCCCAGCGGGGTGCGTCATGCCAGTGACCCAGCGGGGCGCGTGTTAACATGGCTTGGAGTAGTGGTCGTACAACTTAACACGGTAGCATGAGCCGCAGGACTTGTGTATGGCTCATCAAGAGCAGTGGCATCGCAGCGTCTCCAGCTGAGCTCTGCGGCGCTCGACAAGGACAGATCAGTAGAGCGTGCAAGGGCAACGTTAAAGGCGGCGTGAGTTTTTTTACCGTTCCGCATTGAATGCCGTCTCTGGGTTCCGTCGTGTCAGCGTTGGCCCTGAATTCTCGAGTGAACTGTCCTTGTCTGGGATCAGGAGCGACGTTAGTGCCTTGCGAGGGCCGTCCTGCCGACACTGTGCCCTGCGGCCCGGGCTGACCCAGCTGCGATGTTCAGCGCTGTTCCCGCGTTGTCTGCCTGTTCAGCATTAGTTCAGCTGTGGGTGCGACTCCCGTCCCAACCAAACGTCGTGGAGCCAGCTCTCTGGAATTTCTCGTAAAAAAAGACAAAGTAATGCACTTAATCCTCCCAACTGGCTTTGATTTTTTCCATATATTTGGCTAAACACTGTTGCCACAACGTCACAAGCTCCTGCAAGACCCTGAGCATGACACCTCAGCATCAACGTAAACGCCATAGGTCAGCAAATGCCCGCGCTGACCAAACATCAGAGCAACACAATGCGCACAGTCTCCTCCCACCCCACCCCGCTCACCCTCCCCCACCCCCAGAACAATTACCAAGGGGGTCACGAAGGCCTTACTTCAACCAGCCTGTCCGCTTTCCACCGCATAGCTCCGTGTTAATTGTGAAATGTTTAAAGAATCAATACTAAGTTATCGCTCACAAACGGCCCCCATCTCTTTTTGAAGTGATCCAATTTACCGATTTTATTTGCAATAACCAGTTCCATTCTATAAGTTTTGTTCAAAACATGAAGGAAGCTGCCTACGTCAATCAGTCCGTCTTTAAAACGTTGGTGCACAATAAATTGTTTCGCGTTTCGCATGATGAAGTTCACAACGCCCAGAGTTGAGAGGGATCCGAAAACTACATTCTCCACGTTCAGTACAAAAGGCGGTCGGGGGCGCATTCTGTGGTTAACTCTAGAGATAAGCTCGTTCCAAAATTTCAACACACCAGAGCATTCTAGGAAAAAGTGTTGTATTGTCTCAATTTTACCACAGTTATCGCAGAATGGATCATCTATAACGCGCTTGATGCAAAGAAAGCGTCTTGTCGGAAAAAACCGGTGGGTTATTCGAAACTGAAGGTTCTGCAATCTAGTTAACTAGGTTACCTGAAAAGGGATCAAATATATTTTCTTCCATTTATCTCCAAAATCTATCCCTTCACTCATCCATTTGGTTTCTGCCCTTGGAGGTACACCTTTAAACCATTTGGAATGAAAATGCTTTGACTTAAGACATTGTATTTGGTGTTTTTTGCCATTTATTTCAACGCAAGGCTCCAAGAGTCTGTTCTCTGAGCTCAACTTTCGGGTGTTACTAATCCGGAGCTTCCGTACTTGTGGGATAGACTGGCACCAGCCCGTGTAAGTCAACCTATTGAGAGCAGCATTTGGGTAAATTTGGCAAAACTGTTCAAAAGGAATTATTTGACCTTGCTGATCAAAGAAGTCGTCACTTAGCACTACTCCTTCCCGGTACAGAGCGATATTAAAGAAGTGATTACCTCCTACGCGTAGTGCCTTATTGTTCCACATAATCTGTTTCCGGACATCCACGCCGTTTTGTGGTTCGTTTACGGGTTCACCCATTCTTAGCCATGAGAGCATATCTCTGTAAAATAATGGCACTTTTCTGGACTGTACCCAGCTACTATCAAAATTCATGTGCAAAATGTGTTCATAGCGCATATGCAATCTTGTTTGCAATATTTTGGAGTACGCTGCTTGTTTATTTGCCATTAATCTCCCAAACCACGAAACCCTTACACCTTTGTAACTGGCTTTGATGGTAGCTGTCATATTTCCTTCATAGCTGATACGTTGCTGAACCGTTACAACAATCAGGGCCTCTCTGATTATCTTGACAATCACGGTCTCCCCAATCACGGCTTCCCTGATTATCTCCCCAATCACGGCTTCCTGATTATCTCGACAATCACAGATTCCCTGATTAATTCGACAATTACCTCCCCTGCTTTTCTCGACAATCACGGCTCTCCTGATTATTTTGACAATCACAGCTTCCCTGATTATTTCGACAATCACGGCCTCCCTGCCTACCACGGCCTGCCTGCTTATTTTGACAATCACAGCTTCCCTGATTATTTCGACAATCACGGCCTCCCTGCCTACCACGGCCTGCCTGATTATTTTGACAATCACAGCTTCCCTGATTATTTCGACAATCACGGCCTCCCTGCCTACCACGGCCTGCCTGATTATTTCGACAATCCCGGCCTCCCTGCCCATCATGGCCTGCCTGATTATTTCGACAATCCCGGCCTCCCTGCCTATCACGGCCTGCATGATTATTTTGACAATCACAGCTTCCTGATTATTTCGACAATCACGGCCTCCGCCTACCACGGCCTGCCTGATTATTTGACAATCACAGCTTCCTGATTATTTCGACAATCACGGCCTCCTGCCTACCACGGCCTGCCTGATTATTTACAATCACAGCTTCCCTGATTATTTCGACAATCCCGGCCTCCCGCCTACCACGGCCTGCCTGATTATTTCGACAATCCCGGCCTCCCTGCCCATCATGGCCTGCCTGATTATTTCGACAATCCCGGCCTCCCTGCCTACCACGGCCTGCATGATTGTTTCGACAATCCCGGCCTCCCTGCCTATCACGGCCTGCCTGATTATTTCGACAATCCCGGCCTCCCTCATTATTTCGAAAATCCCGGCCTCCCTGCCTATCATGGCCTGCCTGATTATTTCGACAATCCCGGCCTCCCTGCCTATCACGGCCTGCCTGATGGCCCCCTGTCCGGCTGTGAGCTGAGGCAGCTCTGCCGGTGTGACGTGGCGCTGACTGGGGTGTGTGTGACCCCCCCAGGAGGACAGCAGCGACGACGACGAGGCGCTGCCGGTGCGGAACGACGGCACACTGCTGGCCTCCGACTCGCCCAAGCCGCTGTAAGTGCACCGTAAGGCTGATGGTATCCGGGCTGTAAGTGCACCGTAAGGCTGATGGTGTCCGGGCTGTAAGTGCACCGTAAGGCTGATGGTGTCCGGGCTGTAAGTGCACCGTAAGGCTGATGGTGTCCGGGCTGTAAGTGCACCGTAAGGCTGATGGTGTCCGGGCTGTAAGTGCACCGTGAGGCTGAGGGCGTCCGGGCTGTAAGTGCACCGTGAGGCTGAGGGCGTCCGGGCCGAGCGCCGGCCGACTCCGGCCCACCGGCCTGAGCACGCTTGTATGAACGTGTATAAGCTTGTTCTCGTAGGCGCGAACGTGGGACCGGAGATTGGTGTTATTGTGACGGTTTGGATTCTGCATATCTGGTTTGTGTGGAACTGTTCAGCTAAATTTGATGATTGGCATAAGAAAGCGGCTAAATTTGCGAGTGTCTAATGTTTCATGAACATTATGGCGGAAAGTTCTCATTTCTCCAATATTTTTTTTTTGCGTCAGGGCAATATGTAACTTTGTGTCATGATGGTTGTTGAATTGTCCCCTTGCCCCTCGTTTAGTGGCAGGTAGTGGACATAGTGAGACGCTGGAGCGCTCAGACAAGATCCAGCCGCCAACACAACCTGCCGCTGTTGCCCCTGGGCTGTCTTTGAGCCGAGTTGTAATGTTGAGCTGACGCCACCCCCGTGCGGTGCAGCGCGCAGTGGCAGAGTGTGGACCGGGACGCCTCTGGTCCCCCGGCACGCAAGCCGCCCAGCCAGCCGCCCAACCGGCCCCTGCCGCCCACACCCGACGAGGATGGCGACGGCACGCTGGTCATGCGCCGGGTGAGTCCTCGCCCACGGTGTCTGATTAAATGGGGGGGAGAAGCACGTGATGTTTGAGGAAGTTCCAATGGGTCTTTATCGATGGTAAAGGTGGAAGTCCACATGATTCGCCGGTCGATCAGCCCGGCTCAAGTTTTCTTGGACGTGTGGGCTTGCTCAAATGTTTTTTTCTTTCTAGCTCGTCGCTTGGAAGTAGGCTGCCGCTGTCCCGGAGCGATTCACAAAATAGCATGCCATGATTACCACTGGCTTGAGTGGGCAGTTCGAGAGGGCTCCCAGCCTTTGTGAGCTGGGTATTCGGCCCAGTAGGAGCCACCAGCTCAGTGGACCCACTTGCGCTGGGTTTCGGCTGGGGTGCCCGGTCTGTGGTGTAGACCAGGGGACTCTGCGCACGGCTGCTGTAACTACCGCACCGATCGGAGCACCGTGGCCTGCGCCCTCCGTGTGTCTCGCACGCGCTCTACCTGTTTTCTTTTGTATGTTCTCGCCAGTTTCGTTTTGTCTGCTAGGATGTTTATTTGCTTCACTGGTGGTGGATCTTTACTATCGTGTTTGCATCAGCTAACTATATCTCCGCGTTAGAATCGTCTCAATAATTTGCTTCTCGTTTACCGCTGACTGGGGTCTCAGTAATGAGCTTTATGTTTTATCCCCGTCCACGGACTGCGTCACCAGTACATTCCTGGCGCCATGCGCTCCTCCCAGTCGTCCCATGTCTGCACCGCTCTCCCTCCCGGTGCTGGTCTCGCGGCTCCTCCTCGGACACTGCCGTGCTAACGGCCGCCCGGTCACGCGCCGGCCCGGCAGCAGCGCTTCTCCGAGCACGAGCAGCTGCTGCGTGACTGGGACATGAAGCGGTTCTTCCCGGCCGGCGCCTCCACGCCCCAGGGCGGCGGCGGCGCGGCGGCGGCAGTGGCGCGCTACCACCGCCGGCTGGAATCGGAGTCGGCGGCCGGCGGCAGGCCGCCGACCTCCGCAGGCGGCGCGCCGCAGCCGCTGCCGCGCCGCTCGCTGGAGGCGCCTGAGATGGGCACCGCCGGCCGGCTCCGACAGTGGGTGCGCCGCCGCGAGAAGACTGACCTGGAGCTGTGCAGCCCGCGCGCCGCCAGCCAACTGACCAAATCCTGCTCCGAGCCGGCGCCGTTCGAGGTAGCAGGCGGCGGTGCGGCGTGCCGGGGCCGGTCTGCCGTGGAGTGTCCTGCCGCTCGGAATCGGCGGCACTCGGTGTGCGCTTGGACTAACAGCTCCTTGTCGCGGGGTAGTGATGCGTTTGCTTCGTACAACGTCCTTTCCTAACCGCCCGTGTCTGTTTCGCTTGAATATCTTCCATTGGGAAAAAATCCACTTGTGGGCTTACATATTTTTATTTTCCTTCAGGCATGTCTCAGATAAGGCAGACATCGTGGAAACAAGAGAGATAAATATTATTTATCTGAGTATTGGCGTTAGTTTGACTGGCTTCGTCAGATATATAGTGCTTGGTCAGCTGATTCACAAGTTGTCTTTTGCTTGATTTGGATATCGGAGCAGTCCTTCAACTGATGCATTGTCCCTCTCTCAAGGAAAGCACGTCGGCACGGGAGCCTGCTGTGAAGCGTTTCCCTTATACATACAGAATTCTGCTTTGCGTTTGGTAGCTCTGATCTTTACACCTTTTCGCGTGCATGGGGATTTCGACGAATTTCACACTAACAGTATGCACCAGAAACAGAACATAGAGGGAAACGGTTGCATCTTGTTGTGTGTGCTGTTCTTGCCTGTAAAAATCTGGCCAATTTTGGGCACAACGCATGTTGATGGTTTTATATTCTGGTCTGAACTTGCGTGAAACTTGTCCAAGTCTATTCCGAGACTTCTGTGTGGAAGAGTGGAAGTAATGGAGATGGGCTGCAGTGGTGAATCTCCCATTTTCAGTTTTGTATTCGCCCAGTATGGAGGGTGAAGCCTCGCTTTGTAATGTATATTACTGTGCCAACTCCGTCACCACAACAGATCCAGATGGGTTTGCAGGTGCCCTCACCTGTGCTGGTTTCAGCCTGTCGTGTTGCGCTGTTTCCTGTCCGGCTGAGCTGTGATGTGAGGCTGTGCCGGCCGTGCTCGCCAGAACCGGGAGGAGCAGAGACAGCGTCATGCCGACTCGTCGCCTGGACCTGTCGGCACGCCGGGCTCCCGCACCAGCACCGTGCTGCCGGATCTGCTGCCCCAGGTACGTCAGCGCTGCCCCCGGTAAACCAGCGCGGTCTGAGGTAAACCAGCGCCTCGTCAGGTAAACCAGCGCCTCGTCAGGTAAACCAGCGCGGCCTCAGGTAAACCAGCGCCTCGTCAGGTAAACCAGCGCGGCCTCAGGTAAACCAGCGCGGCCTCAGGTAAACCAGCGCCTCGTCAGGTAAACCAACGCCTCGTCAGGTAAACCAGCGCCTCGTCAGGTAAACCAGCGCCTCGTCAGGTAAACCAGCGCGGTCTCAGGTAAACTAGCACGGTCTCATGTAAACCAGTGCGGTCTCAGGTAAACCAGCGCGGCCTCAGGTGAACCAGCGGGGCTTCAGGTGAACAAGTGAACCAGTGCTGCTTCAGGTAAACCAGCGCTGGAATAGTGCTGCCCCCGGTGAGTCAGCACTGCCCCAGGGAAACCAACGCTGCCCCAGGTGGATCAGCGCTGTCCCTGGGGATTCAGCACTGCCCCAGGGAAACCTACGCTGCCCCAGGTGGATCAGCGCTGTCCCTGGGGATTCAGCTCCAGCACGGGTCAATAGTCAGAGCCGGAACGTCATCCTTCCTAAGCCTGAGACAGCGGCGTTTTACTTCAGCCGAATCGTGATCGATAGGCTGCGACTTGAACAAGAACTAGCTGGCTCATCAGCGACTGAGAACGATTCTTTCTCGTCCTAACTCCGCCCGCCCGTCCAAGTACCTATTACAAGGGGACTGGAAGTTGCAGGAATTCCATATAGATGCGTTCATGACGATAATGTGTTTGGTTGGTGGCCATCTCCTGTAATGTGTTTGGTTGGTGGCCATCTCCTGTAATGTGTTTGGTTGGTGGCCATCTCCTGTAATGTGTTTGGTTGGTGGCCATCTCCTGTAATGTTTTGGTTGGTGGCCATCTCCTGTAATGTGTTTGGTTGGTGGCCACCTCCTGTAATGTGTTTGGTTGGTGGCCATCTCCTGTAATGTGTTTGGTTGGTGGCCATCTCCTGTAATGTGTTTGGTTGGTGGCCATCTCCTGTAATGTGTTTGGTTGGTGGCCATCTCCTGAATATTGTGAAGGGTTTCCCCGTGCGGCCCCAATAAAAGGTTGAGCGCGACCGAGCGCTTCAGCAGCCTTTGACTGACGATGCTGCTGTTGGCGCAGACGAGTTCCAGTCCGGGGAATGGCCGCCATCTGGACAAGTCCACGTCTGAGGAGGTGCGTGTGCCTTGGTTTGGCGCTCGTCGCCCGTCCTTCCGTCACGCTGAGTGCTGTAGACGCAGTTTTTTGCGTCTGGTGCGCAATCTCTCGCCGAAGAAACTCGTCTGTGATTTAATTGTAAAATGGATAACTGCTTTGTTTTTGTTGACGCAGAAAGCGTGTGTATATCAAATGGTTTCTTTGAAGTTATTAGATATTGTCAGTGTGCAATCAGGGCGAAACTGGCAACTGTAATGATAAGCACAATAAGAATGTGCACCTGTTGGAGACTCATTTGATCGGTTCCAAATCTCCCGTTGGATTCGTGTAGTCTGCTGTTGTGAAGTATAAACGCCCCTTACCATACTCCGCCGCTGGGGGATGGCCCTCGCCATGCCTCAGATCAGATTGCACACTGGATGTACCCTAGATGACATTTTTACATAGTTTTGCAAGATTCACTAACTTTTGAAACCCTGTGTGTTGTTTTTGCCGCTCTTACCATGCCCTCTCATTGCATACGCTGCTCTGGAGGAGGCAATGTGATGGCATAGGCGGATCCAGGGTTGCCGATCGGGGGGCACCTTCCCGGGGGGCGCCATCCGGACCGGGGAGGCGCCATCCGGACCAGGAGGCGCCACTATGACCGGCAAAAGCTATCAGGTGCGCGCCAAATCCTATCGGTGGGCGCCGACTTTTGCATCCTGGGGGGGGGGGTGGGAAGCGACATTTCAGGGGGCGCCATCGACCTTTCAGGGGGCGCCGAGGGTCGATCGGGGGGCACGTGCCCCCTTGCCCCCCTGGATCCGCCTATGTGTGATGGTCAGGTCCATACCAAGGCCCTGCAGGCTTGGTGGGTGGGTTATCAGTGGGTGTTTTCGAGTGTAGTTAGCCACTGCAGCTGTATGGATCTCCCACCTGCGGGTCGGGTGGTGGGCTGCTGTTCACGGCGCGTTTACTCTCCCATTAGCTGTACGTTTCAAACAGATGCAGTCTCGGGTGGAGTTCCAATACCAGTGGGGGGATGGCCTGAGTAAAGCTCCCCTCTCGCTCTTCCGATATATAAGCAGTTGACTTATTTTAAGCGTTTGGATGAAAACGAGTTGGGAGAAAAGCGAGCAGTACCTCGTATGCTCATCGTTTACAATTATTCCTGATCTTAATTTGCCTTTCGCCGAATTGGCTTAAGCTCTCCGGATGTTTCTTAGACCCTATTCCTGTCGGGGGCTGGGGGCTCTTTCTGCCTACCCCTCCTGTTGTAGATTAAATGGCGGCTTATAGGGCAGCCGGGCAGAACAAAAGTAAGCATACCTTACTCCGAGCCCTATATTACATGATGATAAGGTGCCATTGGCGTACTCAGGTACTATAATTAGGGGTTGCACGAGAACGCACGCATGTGCAAACATATTTTAATATACAAAGTGCAAATTCATCCATAGGTGGATCAAGGTGACAAGAGCATTCAGAATATCTCCCCTTGTGACGATTTCGAATCAATTATTTGCTAATGCATACTAGTTTCCTAAAAATGAAACAAAAGGCACAAGAGTTAGGGACAATCTCTAAAAAAAAACTGTTAACAATGCAATTGTGCACGCCCTAGCCCACAATTTGTAAAATTTTTAGATATTTTTTAAACAGCTCAGCGGGAGACGAATCGATCCCACTTTTAACTTTTGAAATCAGATTTTGTCTTGATTTAACCGAGTCCGCCCCCCTGACAGGAATAGGGGTAGTCAGGGGCCTGACGGGAATAGGGTTAAGTTCACTGGTGCCGAGTTCCCCCCCCCGCCCGCCTGCACACTGGTGATGACCCGTCAGTAGCACTCTACTGAGCCCCCCACCGATGGCGGCGGGCGCGTGGTCGGCACTAACGCGTCCGTTGTGTCGTTGCATGCGGTGTGATGGTCTGCCCGCGTGCAACTAACCCGCGGCCCCACGTCTCGCCGCGCCGCCACCCTCCCCCTGTAAGTACTGCAGACGCCTCTGCCCAGCTCGGCTCATAGTGATGTCAACAATTGCCCGGGATGCTCTCTCAGATTTCTCAGTTCTAACCCACTGCAGTCTGGTCTCACCTCCAAGTAGTCTTGGGGTTTGACGATTTGACATATGATCAGATTGTGTGGTATTACAGTATTTGTGGATTACCATTGCTAAATGCAGTAAGCATCGCCGTTGGGAGGGCTCTCTGTTGACATCACTCAGCTGACAAAACGCGAGCGCATGACTGGCACGCGCGCGGTAGGAGACGACTCCAAATGTGCGGAATGTACGCAACCCTTTTCTGTAGGTTTCCGAGTGAAGTAGCATACCATATTATAATTCTTGTCTAATTGGATGCATGGGCGCTATATAACCACTAAGGTTTGTGCGCCCTTAAGCCCCAATAATCAATCAATCTAATTGGATGCACAAGGAATGGCAATGCTTACTCTCCCTAAAATTCTCTGAAATTTTAATAGCATCACCGAATACTGATTAAATTGGACACTTGAAGGGAATGTGGCACCAATATAATGTGATTTTAACTGAGATAACTAAGTTGTAAAGCATGCCGGAAAACCCGGTGCTCAATATATCCTTTGTCTTGAAACTCAAAATTTCCGTGGAGAAAAGCTAAAAGTCTACCTGAAATGTACCCCAAATGTGCCCCAGCCAGGCGGCCACAGTTGTAAGCTGTTGGTGTGACGACAGCGCTGACGTCATGGTTAGTATCAGCCAATTGAAGCCCTTGAAGCCTATTGAATATGGTAGTAGTTGCCAGATCATGGCGTCATCCACAGGCAGGGGGTTATTTTCACCCTAGAGGAACATTTTAAAAATCAAAATATTGAACTCAATGTAAATTTTTTTCAGAGAAATCAGGGACATTTCCATGGTGTTTGGGTAAAATACTCCAAATTACACTAAATTCTGGGATTCGACCAAGGTGCCACATTCCCTTTAACGTAAACATATTTGAGACCTTCCGTTTTTCCACACTACGAACGCCGAGATTGAAAGAGAAACACTCAGGTTTTGTATTTCAGTAGTCACAGAGAAAAGCTTTCGTAGTAAATACAGATTAAAAGCCGGGATTGTTGTTAAGGATGTTTAGGCAATAATTTTGGGATAACATACGGTCCCTGACCCAGACGTCCCAGTCCAAATTGAGACACACTAAGGACGTTAGGAGGCTTCTGGTGCGTGACCGTTAGCGCTTGTTTGAGTGCACCTGCCCTGCGGGCTGGATATGCTGTGGTGGAGTAGAGCTCTCTGTATATTTGGCCTCACGCCTAATTAGCTGTGTTGTTTAACAGAGCATGCGTGCCGCGCTGTATTGCGTGGTGTCTGCCCTCGCTTCGGAGTGGAAGTGCTTAACGGTCGTGTAACTGTTCAGCTAGCGCAGCGTGCCACTGCACCTCATCAGTGATTATCGACTTGTATAACCAACGAGTGCGAAACGAAACTAACTCTGCAGTCCTTGTTGACACTAACGATGCCACAAATCAGGTCCCCATCACATGTATGTTAATCTGCAGGCGTCCCCGTGCCTTGCTCCAGCACCCTGAAACCACGCCTGCGGGTCTCAGCGCTGACCCGGCCCGCGCCAGTGACGTGTTCTCTGTGCCGTTTCAGTATCGGCACGCGGTCGCCCAGCAGTCGGGCGCTCAGTCGTCGCCCCTCCAATTGCAGAGCAAGCAGAAGTCGTTCCTGACGTTCGGCTTCGGCGCGGGCGGCAGCAGTCGGCGCGAGAGCCACATCAACGTCAACGTCACCCCCACCAGCCACGAGGTCACCTCCACCGACACGCCCGAGATCAGAAAGTACAAGAAACGCTTCAACTCGGAAATACTGTGCGCCGCACTCTGGGGTGAGCTCCGTGCTGTTCGTGGACCGCACTCTGGAGTGAGCTCCGTGCTGTTTGTGGACCGCACTCTGGGGTGAGCTCCGTACTGTTCGTGGACCGCACTCTGGGGTGAGCTCCGTGCTGTTCGTGGACCGCACTCTGGGGTGAGCTCCGTGCTGTTCGTGGACCGCACTCTGGGGTGAGCTCCGTGCTGTTCGTGGACCGCACTCTGGGGTGAGCTCCGTGCTGTTCGTGGACCGCACTCTGGGGTGAGCTCCGTGCTGTTCGTGGACCGCACTCTGGGGTGAGCTCCGTGCTGTTTGTGGACCGCACTCTGGCGAGTTCCGTGCGTTTTGTGGACTCCAGGCTGGCAAATGTTTTTTTCCGGTGCCGCAAGTGATTGGGATTAACCTTCGCCCGGGTGGGGGTCTTTTTAGACCCTCTCGAGTTTTTCCAGTGCCAAAAAAGAAACGGCGGCGCGCAGCGCCGCCCAACCTTTGTCTGGCTGTTTCTTTATCATTTTTACATCTTTTCTGAAAATTTTAGCTCAAGGTCATTTCAGGTCAGGTCACCAGGCCAGGTGAAGTGACCTCACCTCAAACAATGCTTAGGACTGCATAACTAAAATGAGGGTGAATGGATCAGGTTGAAACTCATACCACATAGTGGGCCCACCAGGAGCTACAACAAACATTCCGGGATTTTCGATATTGGCGACCTAAGGTCATGTAAATGTACAGACCTAAGGTCATGTACCTCCCCATTGTAAATGCATGGGGCAAATCACGAAATGAGCTTTTCTCAGTAAGCATGGATGGAATCAACTTCAAATATTGGTCAGGAATTTCTCTTAGCCCATTTCGGAAGCTGATAACAAAAATTTTGACATATGACCTTTGAAAGGTCACCTAAGGTCAAATAAGCATTTTCCGGTGTTTTACTCTATAAATTTTGAATAAACAAAGATAAAACTTTTATTTTGTCACTGAAGTGTTTGTATGGTCACTGTAAGTCAAATTATATACATCATGACTATATCAGGTCAAGTTGGGTCAAACTGTTGCCCTGGGTCAGGTCAAATTTTGAATTATACCTGGCATAACAGTAATATATATATATATATATATATATATATATATATATATATATATATATATATATATATATATATATTTACCGGCAGTTGTTTACTGGGGCATTCTCATGCCAGTCAGGTCTCAGTGTACCTCCAGTATTGATATATAAGTTATAGACTCTTGTAATTTTGCAGCTTTGGAAAATTGCTCCTAAGCTGGGACTTTGGAAAATGTCCGCTTAGGAGCAATTTTCCAAAGCTGCAAAATTACAACAGTCTATAACTTATATATATATATTTATGGAGAGCCGAGGAAGAGGACATGTGTTAAAAGTCATAAGATACAATATTTCGCCTAACTTTAAGTATGATCACATACAGTGCACAGTGTGGCATTGGCACTCGGTAACCAGCCCCCCTCCAACAGCAGGCTCAGATCACTGGATGTGACGTCACACCTCGTAGCATATAACATGGGAAAATTAAATGATAAAATGTCCAAATCTTTGCAAAAACAGGCCCAGAATCGAAGATGAAATGTTTATTCATTGCATTTGGGATAAACTTGATTACCGTTTGTTCTCACAAATTCGTAAGCGGGCAGTGTCAGTAGCAGCAGTTTGGCACGCGGCCCAAAGGTGAAGGAATTCCTCCACGCCCGTGTGACGTCACTCGGGCGTGGAGGAATCCCTCTTGAAAGTACCAAAGTACCTTTAAGTAAAGGTATCTTGCTCGGTAACACTTTGAATTATAGTCTTGTTTTTTAATCTCAACAGAGAGCACACACATAATAGTACTAAACCTTCGTTGCGACAAAACGTACAGTCTCACTATACTAAAGGCAAGTCAACACACCTATCACAAAAACACACAAGTAAGTACGCTAAAACAGGATACTTCTATAGTAGAGCGGAAGCTGTGTGAGCTGTTTGGTATGTATGTTGATTACAGGCGATGTGTCCCGAATGAATAGTGTTTCTAGTGTTTGCAGTCTGCGATGATTGTTGCACTGTGTGAGAATTGTTGTGTTTTCTGTTAGCATTTTTCAAGAAAACTTGAAAACTTGAACTTCAAGAAAACTGGTAAGAAAACTTGAATCTACATCTAAGAAACTTTCCGTGGCGCAGCAATCAATCATATTTAATACCCAGTGCATATATATATATATATATATATATATATATATATATATATATATATATATATATATATATATAACTATTCAAATATATATATATATATATATATAACTAATTCGACTCGTACTGACGAGAGGATTGCAATGGTGCTTCAACTATGGCTGTATCTCGCTTGGTTTAGAAGTTCACAAGTTGGTGTAGAAGTTAGAAGTTGGTTTAGAAGTTAGATGTTCCCAAGAACATTCCCAATGTTCAGTGACCTGCAGCTCCTTAGGCTTTGACGTGACCCGAAAATGAATGTCATTATAATGAAAGAGCAGCTCAAGAGCTTTCGAATGGTGCTTAGAAAATGTTTCTAGGTATCTTAGTTTTGGAGATAAATGATATTTTCTTCGTACACCTCTATAGCGATTTTGACCTATTTTGACCTCTGGTGACCTTGATATTGACCTGAAGAGAAAAATGATCGAAATATTTTCGATATCGTTTTTGAAGAGCTTTTGATTGCTGTTTTGCGCTTTTTTCTAGCTCTTAGTTTTTTTAGATCTTATGGGGTTTTGACCCCCCCCACCCAGGGCGAAAGTGGCTCGTACCCGGTATGAAAGTGGTATGAAATATTGAGTAAGTTTTCCTTTGAACCAGCGTCGTCAGCCCAAGTGTGGGTGTTCATGCAGCGCTGGTGTGAAGTTAACTCTGCTTACAGGCGTGAACCTGTTGATCGGAACGGAGAACGGCCTGATGCTGCTGGACCGATCCGGCCAGGGCAAGGTGTACCAACTCATTTCGCGTCGGCGCTTCCAGCAGATGGAGGTGAGAAAGGAGAGAGAGAGAGAGAGAGAGAGAGAGAGAGAGAGAGAGAGAGAGAGAGAGAGAGAGAGAGAGAGAGAGAGAGAGAGAGAGAGAGAGAGAGAGAGAGAGAGGGGGCGTGTTGTTGCCTCGATTATGAATGCTTGTTGGCTCAGTCAATATTGTGTTTTGCTTCGGAAAATAAACCAGGGAAGTCACCACATCAATTTGTCACGGATGCCCTGTGACCTTAGCGTCGGCGCGGTCCCCGAACTGCAGTTGTGGTGATTGTGGTTGTAGTGTTGCTTGACCCCAGTTTGACCTCCACGCCATGTGGCCAGGTGTTGGAGGGACAGAACATTCTGGTCACCATCAGCGGAAAGAAGAACCGCGTCCGCGTATACTACCTCAGTTGGCTCAAGAGCAAGATCCTCAAGTCGGAGTCGGTGAGCGGCCGGGTAGACGGCTTTCCGAGTTCTCTGTTTGTGCAGGCAGTCTGCGCCTGCTGTTCAGATTCGAACCTCCGTGAAAGAAGGAGGCGGGTCGGAGTGACTGCCCTTCTGGCTGCAAGGGAGTGGCTGCGCTCCTTTCAACGAGGTTTCAACATTTAAAACTTAAGCTGTAATTATGTAACTCTTCATAGTTCAGAAATGGGAAGGGCTAACACTAGAAATGGAATGGTGGCACGTGGAGGGGTCTGGATGGCGCAGTGGGTTGGCGAGCGCACTCTGCTCGGCCTATAACATTCTGTTTGTGAAGGGTGTCGTGGGTTCGATCCCACCCAGAGGCAGGATTTGGCGCCCTGCCCTAGTTCAAGCTAGCTGATTCCCCTTCACCCTTCCCACGCCATTGACCCCAGCAGTTGTTTGTGCGTCGTTAAACCCCCAAAAGTTAATGATGGCACGTGGCGGTCGCTTATTCTCCTGTCCCCTTGACTTGGGTGCATTTGCAGACAGGCGCGATGTGTGTGTGTGTGTGTGTGTGTGTGTGTGTGTGTGTGTGTGTGTGTGTGTGTGTGTGTGTGTGTGTGTGTGTGTGTGTGTGTGTGTGTGTGTGTGTGTGTGTGTGTGTGTGTGTGTGTGTGTGTGTGTGTGTGTGTGTGTGTGTGTGTGTGTGTGTGTGTGTGTGTGTGTGTGTGTGTGTGTGTGTGTGTGTGTGTGTGTGTGTGTGTGTGTGTGTGTGTGTGTGTGTGTGTGTGTGTGTGTGTGTGTGTGTGTGTGTGTGTGTGTGTGTGTGTGTGTGTGTGTGTGTGTGTGTGTGTGTGTGTGTGTGTGTGTGTGTGTGTGTGTGTGTGTGTGTGTGCGTGCGTGTGTGCGTGCGTGCGTGCGTGCGTGCGTGCGTGCGTGCGTGCGTGCGTGTGTGCGTGCGTGCGTGCGTGCGTGCGTGCGTGCGTGCGTGCGTGCGTGCGTGCGTGCGTGCGTGCGTGCGTGCGTGCGTGCGTGCGTGCGTGCGTGCGTGCGTGTGTGTGCGTGTGTGTGTGTGTGTGTGTGACCTGCCCCCCTCCCCCAGCAGCAGGTGGAGCGGCGCAACGGCTGGATCAACGTCGGCGATCTCAACGGCGCCGTCCATTTCAAGATCGTCAAGTTTGAGCGCATCAAATTCCTGGTGATCGCACTCCGGGACAGCATCGAGATCTACGCCTGGGCGCCTAAGCCCTACCACAAGTTCATGGCCTTCAAGGTGGGTGCACCGGACGTCGGAACAATTGTCCTGCTGCTTTAATCACTATGAACGTGGAAGCGAACTACCTTTTTGTGCGTGGGTGAGTGTGGACGTGTTTCATTTGGAGGGCACTTCAGCTTCTTTGGGCTATGTTGTGAAGGCTGCTTGTTTCAAGACCAATATTTATTACACTCAGGGCAAGAAGCACGTGCGTTAATGCTGTCAGTTACCACACCTGGCTGTGCTCTCCTCTCATGGCGTTTGCCTCACTTCTCTCGCTCACGTCGGTGCCGGTGTCTGGTGACGTCGGTGTCGGTGTTTGGTGATGTTGGTGGCGGTGTCTGGTGACGTCGGTGTCGGTGTCTGGTGACGTGGGTGGCGGTGTTTGGTGACGTCGGTGTCGGTGTCTGGTGACGTGGGTGTCGGTGTTTGGTGACGTCGGTGCCGGTGTCTGGTGACGTCGGTGTCGGTGTTTGGTGACGTCGGTGTCGGTGTTTGGTGATGTTGGTGGCGGTGTCTGGTGACGTCGGTGTCGGTGTCTGGTGACGTCGGTGGCGGTGTCTGGTGACGTCGGTGGCGGTGTCTGGTGACGTCGGTGGCGGTGTCTGGTGACGTGGGTGTCGGTGTCTGGTGACGTCGGTGGCGGTGTCTGGTGACGTCGGTGGCGGTGTCTGGTGACGTCGGTGCGGTGTCTGGTGACGTCGGTGGCGGCTGCTGCAGAGTTTCGGCGAGCTGGCGCACCGGCCGCTGCTGGTGGACCTCACTGTCGAGGACAACACCCGGCTCAAGGTCATCTACGGCTCCTGCGACGGATTCCACGCCGTCGACCTGGACTCCGCCTCTGTCTACGACATCTACCTGCCGAAACACGTCAGTGACCGGCGCGGCGGCAAGTATCGCCGGCCTCGCAGGAACCTCTCAGTCTGTGGCATGGCGCTGTCCCGAGACTCCTTTTGTTGAGAGTGTGGTCTTAATTTTAATGAGAGAAGGTCAAAATTCATAGAAAGGGTAAAAAAATAAATGTGTAAAAGTGAAATATTAGAAGCAAACATGCTAAATTCTTCTCGTGTTTCAAAGAAATCGTATTTCTCTCATATACGTCCAAAAGTTACGGGTATCAGCAACTCGGAATACCTGTGAATTAAACGTCACACTGGAAAAACATTAATTTAAAAGCCTTATAGTTAAATGAATTAAGTTGATAAGGTGTTCACTGGCCTGTCCCCTCGAATCCGGATGTAAAAACACTGAGGATTGTATATTCGGTCACAGCCCTTCATCAGGATCATGTAGTAGATATACAAAATTATCTGTCATATTGTAGCCAGACCTCGAATTGAGCTTCACAGAAATGCCTTTTGGAATGAATTGTTTAAAAAATGGATGTCTGAACAACAACGATCTTGGTACCTCTAACCTAAGAGTAATGCTGACAATGCAACAAAACTAGACCAGTATTTGTGTAACAGACTTTTCTATTATTTCAGCAAACACTAGCTGTTCATTAATAATGAAAAAAATTAGCTGAAGTATCTTAATCGCTTATTTGTTTATTTCTGTTCTTATTATTTACTTTTTTAGTTCACTGCAGCTAAAATGCTACCAATAACTACTTATTTAGCAATAGTATATGTCATACTAGATCGGTGTAATGACTGCAAACTTTCCCATTTAATTCAGCCTGGTGCTTTATTTTACTATAAATGTCTCGCTCGAATTATTTAATTAAGATTGTACTTAGTGGTCAAGGATTATACTTATTTGACAACCCTTCCCCATAGTATGTACCCCTTAAACAAATACATATCTCATAGCTAATTATGTGATCAATCATTGGTAAATCCTTTTCCTCAGCCTGTACCTCTGGCCCAACGTTAAGCGTCGAATGAGTATACATCTGGCTGCAGAAAAGCGTGATTAATGATTAATTACCCAAAAAACGAGACCTGAGCCGTACCTTTGACCTAAGCCCATCACTTCTGACTGTAGTTAAACTGGTTCAATAATCTCCAGCCTGTACATTTGGCCCAAAGTTAAGCGTCAAATGTGTATACGTATAACATCAGAAAAACATTATCAACAATGTATGGATGGCCTACCCCAGAACACATATTCTTACGCTTGTCCCTCCCTTACCTCTTAACACGCGCATTGACGGGGGGCGGGTACCCGCCCCCCCTCGGGTTTTTCGGAGACAGTAGAAAAACGGCGGAGCGTAGTGCCGCCGTACTTGGTATACCTTTTCCCTCATCATTTTTACAATTTCTGTGAAAATTTTAAGGTTAGGTCATCTCAGGTCAGGTCACCAGTACAGGTCAAGTGACCCGACCTAAAAAAAAGTTTAAGATAGCATAAGTCGGAGCAGGGTGAACTTATCGGATTGAAACTCATATCACATAATGGCCCCACCGAGTTCTCTAAAATATGTTCCGGTATTTTTGATATCGTTGACCTAAGGTCAGGTACGAGGCATGACCTCTCCATAGGAAATACATGGGAAAATGGTTTTTACGGAATAATTCAGTAACGGATGGTGATAGGGCATTTATTTTAGCTGCATTAGACTCGTCTGGGTTTTGCGGTTCTAATGATATGCATTTTATATAATTTGATCCTGACCTGACCTCAGGTCAGGTTAAATCCTTGATTTGACCTAGCAATGTCAAATTATATATCATTCGATTCGGCTTGCTAAGGAGATTCATATAGTTCAAGTCGTTTTGCTCTATCTTTACTTGTTCAGATGTAATGGCCGAAAAACTGAATGTACATGTTATCCCTATGACGGGCATGTTTTGACCTCTCGTGACCTTAAATGTGACCTGACAAAAAAATGGTTCAAATGTTTTCGATGGAGAAGTGGATGGGCAGCCCAACGCCGTTTACTGTTTTTCGCTACCTACCGTGGTTCTCGAGATCTTAGGGGGCGGGTACCCGCCCCCCCGTCAATGCAAAGGTGGCTCAGACCCCCGTCAATGCGCGTGTTAAACCACTGATGTTAAATGATAGCCACTGCTGTTAAATGCATCACAAGTTAGAATATCCTGCGGAAGTCTCAAGGCTGACTCTAAAGATTAAAGGTATTTAAGGTATATTGCCGCCCCGGTAGCTCAGTTGGTAGAGCGTTGGGCTCCGGCCCGCTGCTCAGAAGCATGCAGTGGCAGTGCATGTCCAGGCTTGGGATCGGTTCCTTGAGACGCTCCGGCGCTCAATAGTTTACCCGACGTACAGGTCGGCTGGCAACTGACTGGTGAGAGGGTGACCTGAGCGGGGCGGCCGTCCCTGTGCTTTGTGGGACGTTAAACTTTGGCTTCTAAATCAACCTTTCATTGTGGGAGTTGCTCGTTCGGGTGGTGGGGTCGGGGTCTCCTTGACAAGTCCATTGATGACTTTAGTGAGACTCCGACTCCAACAGTCGAACTGAGAACAGCTTGGACAAAATTAAAAAAGGTAAGGCTAAAGCAGACGGCCTTCCGAGAGACACATTCAACCGTATGAGCCCAGCCCACGTGGTTCCTGCACATGCGTCCATGAAATTCAAGCTTTTGCGCTAACTTATTATTTTGCCATTGCCGACGGTGCCTCCAAAAAACGGCAGTTGTTTGTGTTTCGGATGTTTTTTTCTGTGACAATAGTGCTATCATTCGGTATCCGGGACCCACTGCCGGCAGGTGTTCCTCGGAATTTCAGGGCTGAGTTTTCAAAATGCCGCGGTCAGCATTAAAGCCATTGCAAAGTATTCCACTGATCCTGAATTTTTACTTATTTTCTTAGTTCACGATATACAGTGTTCTTTCGAGAGGGCCGTTCTACCCTGGTCGCAGATGCCACGTCCCTAGTTTTTTCTGGCTTTTTCCCATCGTCTGGAAAGTGGGGCGGTGAACTACACGTCAGCAAGAGCTGTGCCTCTTTGACTTGGTTGATATGGACTTTACTGAATTATTAGTCTGGCATCTCTATCTCAGCTGTTTCATTATGTTTTGCTCTGTATGCGGTGACCCAACTATTCTCAAGAATTTTCTGAGACTGCAAATGTTCAGCGGAAAAATCCCTGTTCAGCTATAGTGGCCATTGCGACGGTTGTGAGTCAGGGGAAGGCTGAAGGCCGTGTGTTCAGTCGTTGGAACGTATCGGATGTGCCGCGTCATATCAGTTCGACAGTTTGATTTCTGCGATAACCCCTTGCATTCCGCGCACCTGAAAGAAAGGATTGTGACGTGCCTCCTGCGCAAAAAGGGCTGACCTATCGGCACTCTGGCGTCAGCTCATCTAAGGCCCCTGAAATGGTTCACCGTACGGTGGCAAAGGTGCGAGTTGGAACTGAAATCTGGGTATATTGCCATAGTGGTGCGTCCCCTTATACAGAACTCTGCCATTTCTTCCTTTGGTTTGATAGTGTCCCATTTGAAGCTTTGTGGTATGACCGCGCGAAAAGCTTTGTCGCTGTACCAGAGATGCTCCACTATAACGGTTCTTCTGCAATCGTCCAGCACGTAATGCATTGAGCAAGGCCACCGGAATATGTTTGGATATACCAGTGTTAATGAGTTCCCAGCTGCGGGTTTAGCTGTCGCCTCCTCTTCCCCTAAACCCGGCGGATACGGTCAAGCCGGACGCTCTCCTTAAAGGGAATGTGGCACCTTGGTCTAATCCTGGAATTTAGTGTAATTAGGCGTACTTTTAGTCAAAAATAATGAAACCACTCATGATTTCTCTGAAAAATGTACAATAAGCTCAATATTTGGTTTTTAAAAATACTCCTCTAGAAAAATAAATAAATATCAGCCTGTGGATGATGTCACGATCTGGCAACCACTACCATACTTGAAACGCTTCAAGGGCTTCGATTGGCTGATGCTCATCGTGACGTCAGCATATGTCGTCACATCAGTAGCTCACAACAATGGCCGCCGGCGACGGGGGCTGAGGGGGCTGGTGTCAGGTAGGTTTTTTTCTGCGGAAATATCGAGTTCCAAGACAAATGAAATACGGAGTACCGGGTTTTCCGACCTGCTTTACAACTTGGCTATCTCATTTAAAATCACGTTGTGAAGGTGCCACATTCCCTGTAAGGACGCGTGCAACAAATAACAATGCCATGGAAAGTTCCAGAGTGTGTTGACCTGCCCCGGCCGTCAGGCTTCACCATTGAGGCCCAAACTTAGTAGCCAAGCGTCACCATTGAGGCCCAAAATTAAGGGCCAAGCTTCACCATTGAGGCCCAAAATTAGTAGACAAGCGTCACCATTGAGGCCCAAAATTAGTAGCCAAGCTTCACCATTGATGCTCACAATTATTAGCCAAGCTCCACCATTGAGGCTCACAATTATTAGGCAAGCTTCACCTTTGAGGTTCAAAATTATCACCCAAGCTTCACCATTGAAAAAATAACTGGCATTTTCCTGTTGGTTAACACGCGCATTGACGGGGGTCTGAGCCACCTTCGCATTGACGGGGGGCGGGTACCCGCCCCCTAAGATCTCGAGAACCATGGTAGGTAGCGAAAAACGGTAAACGGCGTTGGGCTGCCCATCCACTTCTCCATCGAAAACATTTGAACCATTTTTTGCCAGGTCACATTTAAGGTCACGAGAGGTCAAAACATGCCCGTCATAGGGATAACATGTAAATTCAGTTTTTCGGCCATGAAATCTGAACAAGTAAAGATAGAGCAAAACGACTTAAACTATATGAATCCTCTTAGCAAGCCGAATCGAATGATATATAATTTGACCTTGCTAGGTCAAATCAAGGATTTGACCTGACCTGAGGTCAGGTCAGGGTCAAATTATATAAAATGCATATCATTAGAACCGCAAAGCCAAGGCGAGTCTAATGCAGCTAAAATAAATGCTCTATCACCATCCGTTACTGAGTTATTCCGTAAAAACTATTTTCCCATGTATTTCCAATGGAGAGGTCATGCCTCGTACCTGACCTTGGGTCATCGATATAAAAATACCGGAACATATTTTAGAGAACTCGGTGGGGCCATTATGTGATGTGAGTTTCAATCGGATAAGTTCACCCTGCTCCGATTTATGCTATCTTAAACTTTTTTGAGGTCGGGTCACTTGACCTGTACTGGTGACCTGACCTGAGATGACCTAACCTTAAAATTTTCACAGAAGTTGTAAAAATGATGAGGAAAAGGTATACCAAGTACGGCGGCGCTACGCGCCGCCGTTTTTCTGCTGTCTCCGAAAAACCCGAGGGGGCGGGTACCCGCCCCCGTCAATGCGCGTGTTAATCTTGTGTTGTTACCTTATGATAAAATAACTGTCATTGAGTGTGGTGTGACTGCATGACCTCTGGGTATGATGGTGTGACCGCGTGACCTCTGGGTGTGACCGCGTGACCTCTGTGTGTGACCGCGTGACCTCTGTGTGTGACCGCGTGAACTCTGTGTGTGACCGCGTGACCTCTGGGTGTGACCGCGTGACCTCTGGGTGTGACCGCGTGACCTCTGGGTTGGACCGCGTGACCTCTGTGTGTGACCGCGTGACCTCTGTGTGTGACCATGCGACCTCTGGGTGTGTCCGTGCGACCTTTGGGTATGACCGCGTGACCTCTAGGTGTGGTGACCCCTGGGTTTGACGGCGTGACCTCTGTGTGGGACGGCGTGACCTCTGTGTGTGGCTGTGTGACCTCTGTGTGTGACCGTGTAACCTGTGGGTGTGACCATGTGACCTCTGGGTGTGACGGCGTGACCTCTGTGTGTGACCGCGTGACATCTGTGTGTGACCACGTGACCTCTGTGTGTGGCCGTGTGACCTCTGTGTGTGACCTTGTGACATCTGGGTGTGACGGCGTGTCCTCTGTGTGTGACCGCGTGACCTCTGTGTGTGGCCGTGTGACCTCTGTGTGTGACCGTGTGACATCTGGGTGTGACCATGTGACCTCGGGGTGTGACGGCGTGTCCTCTGTGTGTGACCGCGTGACCTCTGTGTGTGGCCGTGTGGCCGTGTGACCTCTGTGTGTGACCGCGTGACCTCTGTGTGTGACGGTGTGTCCTCTGTGTGTGACCGCGTGACCTCTGGGCGTGACGGCGTGACCTCGGTGTGTGACCGCGTGACATCTGGGTGCACAGGCGCAGGGTCCGATCGTGCCGCACACGATCGTCACCCTGCCCAACACCAACGGCAACCAGCTGCTGCTCTGCTACGACAACGAGGGCGTCTACGTCAACACCAACGGCAAGGTAGCACTGCCTCCCCCGTGTAGCGGGGCCCGCGCTTCTCTGCCAAAGCTGCAACACATACTGTGTGATCTGGCCATGCCTATGGGAGAGGACATATCTTCTGATGTTCTCAGTGGTTTTCACTTCATTGTACTGTTTTAATTTTTGCGTTTGCTTTTTAATTCTGTCTTTGTGGTCGGTGCTGAATATTTCGATTTCGTTTTGATAACCGGAGATGTCTGACGTTGTTTCACTCGCCAGTGCGAACTAGCTTCACTCTTCAACTCTTGCTATAAGAGCCCCACAAGTCAATAGAACCGAGAAGCGCCAGTGGTGACGTGACTGCGTTCTCACTTCGATCCCAGGTGTCCAAGAACATTATCGTGCAGTGGGGCGAGATGCCCACCTCCGTGGCTTACATCGGCACTGGCCAGATCATGGGCTGGGGCAACAAGGCCATCGAGATCCGCTCCGTGGAGACCGGCCACCTGGACGGCGTGTTCATGCACAAAAAGGCTCAGAAGCTCAAGTTCCTCTGCGAGAGAAACGACAAGGTTAGTTATCCGTTGTGCGGCTGTGTGCAGTCTGTGTTGATTGCTGTGCACTTCCTTTGATTCAGCAATATGACTGATTTTTCTGGTAAGCATGAACGCGCCAGTCGTAATTCGAGGCTAAGGCGCAGATATTGAGGGGCGTGTTGATGAAATTGTGGCCTCCAGCCGTTCGTCAAACCTTCCAAATTTTTGCGGATAGTGCTTCTTGTGTTAGTGTGCACGCTTGTTAAGCTACTGGCGATATTAGCCTGTATTGTTGACCCATTCGCGGTTGGACCTGTGTTCCTCCAGTGACGTGGTTTGCTGTCGGGTAAGATAAGAAGGCAGTGTGGCAACTGGGGCTGGGATAGGCCTCAGGGGCTATGGTTCCAAAAGTCTGTATTTTTCCTCTTTATCCCGGGTGGCCTGTCAGTTCTCAATCTGAAAAACCTCAGCCTTGCAGAGATGGCAAGGGGCCGTTCTTAAATTACGAAACGCAGATGGTTTATATTCGTATCCCCCTCCCCTATGTAAATCTTCTTGACGCCCCTGTGTAACACTTGATAACTCTGTGGCTAACTCCCTCACCCCCCCTTTTTGGAGTTCCGTAATGTTTGTATGGCCCCTAATGTCTCCGATCAGCTTAAAGGGAATGCAGCACCTTTACCGTGGGGTTTGAACCGAGATAGGCATGTGATGGTGCAAACCGAAAAACCCGAGGTTGGATATTTCCTTTCCCCAGAGCTCACCGTTTTCCGTGAAATAGTGGGTGTTTAGAGCGGAGCGTGGTCCTGTGCGGGCCCCGCGCGGGTCTCTGACGTCACCGAACCGTCGCCAGCCATTGGACTCACAGCAGAGCGGGGCTTAGGGGGCTTGTAATCCGCACGCCTTAAGTAGCGCGCGCATGAAACGCTGCTGCTCCGCCCAAGGTGAGCTTTGCGAGAAATATATATGGAGCCAGGGGTTTTGCGTTATGCTGTATGTGAGTGGTGTCTCAGTTCAGATCCCCGGAGTGTCATCTTTGCTTTAAGGTGCAGTCTGCTGAGGTAACACGTGTCGTGTGCCCGCAGGTATTCTTCTCGTCAGCGAAGGGCGGCTCGGCCTGTCAGATCTACTTCATGACGCTCAACAAACCGGGCATGGCCAACTGGTGAGCGACCAATCAGATGCGGCGGGGGCTCAGCTGACCGCCCGAGGTCACCAATCGGCGTCCGGACCCATGCCGTGCGCCGTGGCTACTGGGAGGTTGCCTAGCAGGCGGTGCTGCGGACCGGATGCTAGGTCAGGGTGCACACCCCCCGAGTTTGTCTGCCAGCCTAGCTTTTGTGAGAGGCGAAAGGCGCGCTGCGTCGCACAGAGAACTATGCAAGTGCGATGCACTCAGCCTGGCGCCGAGGACGCGGCGGAGACGTGTGCATGCACGGTGGGAGCTTAACAGAAGGTCACGGCTGGGAGGGCCGACTTCACTGCAGCCGCTGCACAATGGTGGACCATTTGCGGGCCAGCCGGCGGCATCGGCTTTGGATTGGCGGCGGAGCGCTGGACCCTGGCCGGCCTTCACTGCAGGGGCGCGCCCTGAGTGGAGCCGAATTGTGACGAGCGTGTGCGTAGTGTGCGTGTGTGCGCCGGCGGCGGCCACGCAGCCGTGCGCGGTGTAATCTCGCGGCCGGACTTGGCTCCCGCAGGGCCGAGTCTGTGCATTGTTCTCCGTTTGTATCCCGAGTTTCAATATCGTCGTCTAGCGCTTTTGACTTCGCGGCGTGGCGTGGTGCGTCGCTTTGCCGCCAGGCGGCAACGTCGGTGTTCGCTGGCCGCTTGATTACACTTGCGTTGCGAATATTATTTTGTTACCGTTTGGAGCCCGAACTTGGTAAAGGCGTTTTACACAGGTTATCCGAGCGCGGTGTGTACCGGAGAGGCGGAGAGGGCGCTGAGGGATGCGGTCCGTCGACTGGCCTGTGTGTGTGTGTGTGTGTGTGACAGTGTACCGACGTGGCGTGCCGTAGTGATAGTGTATAACTCACCCGTGCGCATGTGACTGCATGCTGTGGTGCTGAGGCGACCGGCGGCGTCCGCTCGTCGTCGCTACCGCGGGGTCACGGCGCCCGCTCTTTGTAACTACTCCGCGTGGTCGCCTCTCCCATCCCTCCTTGCTCTCTCATGTTACTCAGTTTTTTTTGTTTATCGCTTTATGAATTTTACACAAAATATTATTGCTGTCAGCTAGGCCCCGGTGGCGAGTCGGCTGGCGCAGGGGGCAGAGGTGGGAATTCTCTCCAGCCGTGCCGTGCCGAGCCCCCGCGTGGACAACTCACGGCCTCGGCTGCGCAGTCTCTGGCCACCATGGCAGCACTCACGTATCCTTCATTTCCGGGTAGTTATCTCCCTGGGAGATTTTAGATCCCGCTGAAAACAATCCCCAATATCTGCCTACAGATTCGACCAATGCAGGGAGCTTCCGGTCGGAACCTGTCCGTTTATGTGGGATCCGTTCTGCGACTGCTATGTTCCCTTAAGTTTTATTTTCTTTTGATGTATCCTCCCAGGCAAAATGCCAGTTCCCAGCTTCAAACCCCTCACGTCGCAAAGGAATGATCCGGTCCTTCTACGCTTTAAAAGTTGAGCCTTCCCTCCGGTTCGAACGCGGCGCGATGGGTGAAGGCGGAGTTCAAACCGTTCACCTGTGGCCAGCTCTAATGTCGAACTCTCTGCGGTGGGTGGCTGCGGTTGCCATGGTTACTGACGCCGCTCACTGGTGCAGTGGATCGTAAAACAAGCAGCTGTGTTAAGCCGTGAGCTGGTGTTCGACGAGCCGTGCCGGGAGGGTGGCGGCGACTCCACTGGTGGAGAAACACACGGTATCGCCGAGCTTAGTGCCCGGCCCGCAAGCCACTGGCCAGAAGTCAGTCATACCTGGGTCTGGATCGAAGCTGACAAACCGATGTCCATAGCAACAGGCCGGCAAATCTATTGCAGACTTTTAAAGTGCGTGTCTGGTCTCATGTGAAGTGGATAACTGAGCCGAGTTGAAGAGACTGTGGTTGCAATGTCTCGGCACTGCGTTTTTGCGCGACTTTTCACAGCTTCCCCGGCGAGCCTGCAGGCTCTTGTATCTGGACTTGCGTTGCACGCGCTTCGGCCCCCGCTGCCGATGCTTTTATTTTCCAAACGATGTTTCAAGACGTATTTGTCTAGTAGTTTCAATGTCTCTTGCCTAACTGTACATATGATGGGAAACGCTAGGAAAATACAGCGATAAAACAACCGGTCTCTCACGTGTTCAGAGTGGTACTATTCCGAATAAGTAAGAACATTTGATCTGTCGTAATATATAAGCTCGTATACTACGTGGCGTTAGCTTTAGCACTGGCATCTAAAACAAAATTAAGTCATAAGCTTTATCCAGATCAATCACGAGTGCGGTTGGGGAGTACTGATGTTGTCTACCTCAGTTGTAAATTTTCGCTGGGATCGTGCCCCCGTCGACACGAAGCTGGAATAACACTCCATCCCGTTAGGCAGATTTACCCCTGGTCACCAGAGCCGCCCTCTAGATAGTGGCCCCCGTGCCGCACTCGCCTGAATTTATGCACTGTCTTAACACGCGCACTGGAGGGGGCTCGGAGTCCCCCTCCCCATCTACTTTTACGAGGTGGCCGGAGGACCGTTTGTAGTCGAGAATCGATACTCGGCCACTTTTGAGAGATTTCAAAGGTGCGTCGATTGTTGAAAAAAATTGGAAATCGGAATGAAATTTTCGCAGATCTAAACTTTTAAACTAAATTTTCAGATCGCGAAATCACGTGGTTGGACCAGTTCGCCTGCATTGGAAGCTGAGTGGGGACGTCATAGCGTCATATAAACGAGATTACATGTCCACGTAACCTGGCGTGAAGGTCATGGCCACAGGCCTAGATAACAACATTTTCAAGGTCATTGGCCCCAGTACTTCCGGTCAAATGATGTTTTATTTTATTTTGTTTTATTAGAGCCACTCCCAACAGGCACACTTGCCTAATTATAGTGAGTAATTACGTGGGTGTTTAACACCCGCCCTGGTGGGCCTCCAAACCACCTTCGCTATGGTGGGGGGTGTTCAAACGCCCCCCCTCCTAGAGCTCGACCTCTATACGGGATAGCGAAAAACACGTATACGCTGCTGGATAGCTCATAAACATTCATAAAGAAACTACATCGGTCACTTTTTGGTTCAGGTCAATATTCAGGTCATGACAGGTTAAAGAAGGTGGCCTGCTAGAGAAGAAGTCGGGGTTTTAGCGTCTGACAGAGTTGAGTTAGCATCATTTTTCACTCGCTTCCTCACGTTACGGCGAATCGAATGATGTATAATACGACTATACTAGGTAAAAAATAAAAAAACCGGACCTGAGGTCAGGTCAAGATCACTATCTGATGTAATATAGTAAACATGCATATCAGTCGACTACTCGTAATAACAATTCAGACGTAATGGTATTAGAATAAAAAACTATCATCATTTTCTGCAGTTATTGACCCAAGTCTGAAAACCTGCTTAAGTAGCCCCATATGATCTCTCAGATGTCACATGTCAGCATTTCCCCGGTTTTGCTGCTCCTCCGGTTCTACCTTTCGTTGATGACGCTCTCGGTGACCAGGTCAAGCGGATCGTTCGAAATTCTGGCATTCCCATGCGAGTGGCGTGGAGAAGCGCCACGTCCCTGGAGGATCTTTTGGTCAGATCGGCGCTGGAACCAGTACAGTGCCCTGGGGAGGTCGTTTCTGCCACGCCTGTCATGCAGGTATCCAGGGGTGGAGATCTCTTTTCAAACCAGGGGGGGGTGGGTCGCGGTCCGTTCGGGGCAGCAGTAGTGGATGTTTTTCGTAAGAAAATGAAGACACCACACCAAAATTCGAGCATTGCCTTTAAATACCGTGTGAAAACGTATGATGGTAGGATTTTTACACGAGACGGATCATGACTTCCTCGGGAGGTAAAACCAATACGCACATTTCAACACACTTCGAGCATTTAATCATATTTTTCGGAAACTCAGAATGAGATACGGGTCCAAACCTCTGCCGTTGACTCGGTCTGTAAAAGAAAGGATAGCGATTATAGCGTACCGTGCGCTTTTAATCGGGTCCTCAACGAGAATGGATTAGCAGCAGACAACATCAGCGTTTCAAATCAAACTACTTTTCAATGCTCAAGTCTAGCGTATTTCCCTTCTGAGAAGTCTTATGACCCCAACATTTGGTGCATTATTAGAGCTCAAAACGATTAACCCGCGCCCCACCGGGGGTCCGGCGCCACCTTCGCCCCACCGGGGGCCATCGATGGCCCCCCCTCTAACTCCGAAAATATGGGCGTTAGCGCAAATCTGCAAAGTGCAATAGAAAGCTCGCGTGAATTCAGTAAGAAATTACTTCGCATGTTTTAGTGCTCAGGTCAATGGTTTGACCTCCAGAGGTCAAATTAGGTCAAGATCGGCTATTTTCACTCAAATATGCAATGATTAAGCAAACTGGGCATAACTCTTATGTCATTAGACCTATTGAGGCCTGGTAAAGTACATTTGATAGCAAATTGCCAGTACTTTTTCCGCTATGTGGAACGTAAAGACCTCCCGCCAGTGGTTTGACCGCCAGAGGTCACCTCGTGACCTAATATGACCTGAGGTCACGAAAGGTCAAAAAGTGACCTTGCCGTATATCAAATGAAAGCCAGTGACGAGACAAACACGATGGTGTTTAATTCACTGCTCTAGCTCAATTAGGTCAAAAGTTATTGTCAAAATACTGTTTTTGACCTCTGGTGACCTTGGATGACCTTGGAAAAGTCAAAGGGCAAATATGACCCCCGGGATCCGTGAAAGGGTGTCCAAAAACGTTGTTCTGAGCAGTCTGAGTATTTGCAATCATTTTTGTGGCTTCTATATCATGAAATAGCTTTTCCCCATGCTTTTCCAATGGGAGAGGTCGCCTCGTGACCTGACCTCAGGGCACGAAATCGAAAAATCCCGGATATACACCTTGTAGACCCTAGAGAGGTCATGAAGTGTAGGAAGTTTCAAATTGATCGACTTCGAAATGTAGCTCTTACAGAGCTCTAAAGGTGAAGTGAGGTGACCTTGGTTGACCTCATCTGGTGACCTGACCTTGGGTGACCCGGGGTAAAAAATTTCAGGCATGATGGGAAAATGATGCAGTGAGAGGTAGAGCCCTCAACCGCGGTGCTGCGCCTCGTCGTTTTTCTGCTATCCCGGAAAAACCTTAGGGGGGGCATCGATGGCCCCCCCGGTGGGGCGAGGGTTAATACAATATACATATTTTGATGACATAAATAAATAACCAAAAACATTCTGAACTATGCTACAATATGGCAATAGCTATGCCCGCTATTACATAAATATAAAGGACTTCTCCACTAGTGAAAATGAAAAACGTTCGGAGCTTTCAGCTATATTTTATCAGCCCTCGTCAGCGAGTGGTCGGATCGATCGGTGGACATCGGAAGACTAGACACGTTACAAAAATTATATAACAAGTTCAAAAAGGATTCCAGGAAACGTGCACGAGTAAGAGAGTTACCTACCTGAAGAACATTTTAGTAACAACGCAAATTCTCATATTTTGATATTCAACGATTAAAGGTGGCTTACACAGTACAGCATAATAATGGTAGGTACTTGACGCACATCATATGCTAGTAGAAAAATGCTAATGGTTAGTAAAGAGCTAAAAAAAGAATAGAAGATTCATTGCAACATCATAGTTAATAAAACTAAGAACAAGTGTCTAATAATAACGGTAAGTACTTCACACATTAAATACTAGTACACATGTCAATATTATGTAAAAAGCTACAAAAATATATAAAAGTTAAGAAACACATCCTGCCATCCTATATATCAATAAAAATATAAAATATATAATACAAATACAATATATGACAATCCAATAACAATAATATAAGACTAGCTGATCACAAACATATGTTAAAGTTATCAAAAAATATTTAGAACTGTAGCTATGTATAATGGGAAGCCACCTGTCGTGAAACCTGCTCCCAGAGTTCCGGTTGATGTTGGCGTCGTTCGGTGACGTCAGTACCGTCTCACGACGGCCAGCAGTGCGGATGTAAGCGGACTCTAGGAGTAGGCGTTGATGATAGTTGGTGGCGTGGTCCAGGATTTGGGCTTGGTCAAAGTGAGGGGTGCAGGTCCGGTGGGTGCTGAAAGCTGAGGTGTTGACTTTCGACCGATTGCTTCCTCTCCAGCTTTCCCTGTGTTCTTTTACTCTTGTTTGCAGTTCTCGGTCGGTTTCTCCGATGTAGGTGACGGGCTTGCCATTCACTGAACATGAACATTGTATGCTGTAAATGATGTTTGAGTTCTGTTCTTTTGGTAGGTGATGTTTCGCTTTGCTGCAGAGGATGCTGGATATGATTCGTTGTGGTTTTGACACCAGCTGTACGCCGATTGCCCGACTTGCACGTTTTAACTGGTAAAACGATGGCCCTGTAAATGGTACCGAAAAAGCGGACTGGAAGAGACTGGTTGTTCGACCCCGCTGGGGCGGGGAGGGCACGGGCCTTGAACTTGATGTCCTCAGCGGTTTTGGTGATGGTGGACTTGATCGTAGTTAGTGGGTATCCGTTCTGCTGGAACTTTTCTTTGACGAATAACAGCTCCTTCTCTCGGTCCTTGACAGTGCTGCAGTATCTGTAGGCTCTGATGGTGTCTGCTCGAATGGCCGCTGTGAGGTACCGAGGTTCTGTGAAAGACTGGAAGGCAGGGGTGTAATTTTCCAAAAATCTTTGGGGGTGCTCAGCCGATGGGGGCGGCACCCCATAGGGGCGGCGGCGTTGGGGGCGGCACCCCTTCATTGCACCAAATCTATTATTCATCGCTTTTTTGCGCCTTTTATAGCACGGGGAACGTTTTATTTTAATATTGGACAGGTATTTTTTCGGCGACATCCCAAAGCTACATATGCATCTTAAAATAATAAAATCTATGCTTTAAATCTTTCCAAGATCAGGGGCGCAGCCAGAGCTTTGGTGTGGGGGCACACCACCTTTGAGGGGCACCCCGGGAGAGAAAGGGTAATTTTAACGTAACCTAAAACACTTACTATATCTTAGTTGACATGAACTTTTGGGTACCTTTGGTCCAAGAAAAATGCAAATCAAGCATTGACGGAGAAGGAAAACTGAATAAAAACCAGACAAAAAGAAAAATGTCACAGAAATCTCATGAAAATACCCAAAACACGACTTTTTGAGATATATTTAAGGACAAATCAGCCAACTCATGCAAGTACTTGACATCAGAGCATTCAGCGGAGCCTGTGATATCTGTCACTATGTGCAAGATAAGACATATTGGAGTCGAAAATTCATTTGTTATGCCCACTGGTTGTGTCGTGACGAGTGAGCCCTGGTTGAACGCGGATTAAGTTCCGCGGCTCCCACAAGGGCCGTGGGAGGTGTGGCATAGTGACATTGGACGGATACAATTTTTGTTGCCGGAATAATTTGGGAGATACCTTTTTGACGCGTTTAAAAGTTCCATATTTTCAAGGATCGGTCCCAATTGATTTAAAGAAAAGGTAAACAGGCTGGTAGTTTGGATAGGGCTGAAAATTTTGAGAAACTAGTTCTGCATTCATTTAAATTAATTAGTACAAATCCTGGTTCAGGGGACTGTGCTCTGAGCTCAGGGGCACATGCCTTTTTATCACCCCTCCCCAGAATCCACCAGTATAATAAGTAATTTATTTAACCCGGGGTGCCTAGGCACCACAAGTCGTTTTAGCGATGACGGCTCATTCTCCGTTAGCTCCATTTTGCAAGGGGAGCTTGCGCTGTGTCCTCATTCCCCATCTATTCAAGACCAGCTCAGGGGCCCCCTGGTGCGGATCAGAGACCTCCAGAGCAGCTGCCTCCCATTCCCCCAGTTGTGCCCCCTGGCATTAAACTAGCCCCATGACCCCCGAGGTGATGGGAGTTGGCCTTGTGTTCTTATTCTCTGTCTATTCAAGACCAGCTCAGGGGGCCCCTGGTGTGGATCAGAGCCCCCCTCTCCCCCCCAGAGCAGCTCATACTTGGCCCGGGACTAGACTAGTTCAGTGGCCCCAAAGATAGGGGGTCATCAGACTAGCTCAATGGGCTGCAGATAGGCTCATAGGGCCTTGCAACATATTAGCTCAGGGGGCGCCAGACTAGCTCAGAGGGCATCAGATGGGCTCAGAGGGCACAATGATGACACATAAGGCACCAGATCAACTCAGGGGGCGTTAGTTTAGCTCAGGGACAATATACCTGCTCAGGGGGCACCAGATTGATCAGCTCGGGGGCCCAGATAAGCTCCTAGTCCCCAGACCAGATCAGGGTTCTAGATCAGCTCGGGGCGCACCATATCAGCTCAGAGAGAGGGCAAGGGATCAGCTCAGTGGTCCCCGATCAGCTCGGGGCACAGATCAACTAGGAGGTACTAGATCAAACCAGGAGACATTTAATCAGCCCAGGAGCCCCACACCAGCCCAAGGGCCTTCATCAGCCTCAGTGAGCACAACTCAGCTCAGGGCCCCAGAGCTTCTAAGGAAATTACTTAATCAACTCAGGCACTAGATTAGCTCAGGGGCACCACACTAGCTCAAGGGGCACTAGACGAGCTAGCTCAGAGGGCATGTGATGGGCTCAGGAGGCAAACTATTGGCTCAGGATGCACCATATCGTCTCAGGAGGCATTAGTTTAGCTCAGGGGGAAACATATCTGCTCAGGGGAACCAGATTGAGCAGCCCGGGAGCCCGGATCAGCTCCCAGCCCTCAGACCAAAGCAGGGGCATAGCTCAGCTCGGAGAACACAAGATCAGCTCAGGGTGCACCATACCAGCTCAGGGGGCACCAGATCATAGCTAAAAGAGGCACCATGCTGGCTCAGGGGACAGTAGATCAACTCTGCGAGGCATGTGATCAGCTCAGGGGGCCCAGATCAGCTCAAGGGGCAATAAAACAGCTAATAGGGCACGAGGCGAGCTCGGAGGCATCAGACTAACTCAGAAAGCATTAGCTAGGTTCAAGAGGCACAATTATTTGCTTAAGGGGCACCAGATTGACTCAACGGACACCAGATCAGCTTAGAGGGCACGCGATCCGCTCAAGTGGCCAAGACCAGCTCAGTGGGCCCTAGGTGAGCCCAAGGGTCACCAGATTAGCTCCGCTGGTGCGATTATTGGCGACGATGAGGCATTAGTTTGTCACGAATTACGTACCCATATTCTCCCGGGTGCCTGGAAAGGCGACAGAATGTCCTAGCTAACCAAAAAAGGTACTAAATTATCAAAAAATTGTTTTAATCGCTAAATGTGATCTAAGTGCATCTAGAATCGATGCCCAAACGGGATGCACCGCCTAGCGATCAAAGGGCACTCCGGCACCGATGGGGAGCACGTGCCTCCCTGGCTGCGCCCCTGTCCACGATGGAAGTGTATCAGTTTTGTGGGGTTAAGTTTTACCTTCAGCATGGCAGAGTGGATGGAGATTGAAATGAAAGCAAAGGACTTAAAGGAAATGTGGCACCTTCATAACGTGATTTTAACTGAAATAGCCAAGTTGTATAGCATGCCAGAAAACCGGTAGGGTAGAGTGGGGTAAGACGCATACGTTAAGGGAGAAAGTGTCTGTACCAATCCTGCGTGGATGGAATTGCCTCATGTTTTCTTCGTTAAGTTCTGTGATCTTCTGTCTACACTCTGATAGAAATTTGGCACTCTAACGCTATGCGAAGTGTGCGAAATTTGTTTTTACTTGAGACCATGTAAAAAGGCGTTTTACCCCGATAGCGGGGTAAAGCGCCCTAACCCCGGGGCAAAACGCCGTCATATAACACCTAGCGCATACTGTATCTCGTTACATAAACAACTGGCAACATTGTTGTGATTACGCATTATGGTAATGTTGTGACAAAGTGGGCAAGTTATTCGAGGCATTAAAGCCCAACACTGCAAAAAATAAGCAGATAGGCTTTTTACCTATTAACGGAAAACGCGAAAGCAATTTAAGATGGGGCCCCAACATATTTTGGGGGTGCAAAGCACCTTAAAGCGCCTTCGGCTCATTCTGCCTGCAAGTGGTTCTTCTTCGGTATGTCTTCCCATATTCTGGAACAGGATGTCAAGGTAGGATGAGGATGGGTATGTATAATCTGGAGAATTTATTTAACGACGATGATGGTTCGGGATCGCTATATGCAAACAGTGCTTCGAGCAGATCCATGACGAAAGTAGGTAGTTAATACATTGGCGGATCCAGGAGCAACTTTTGTAGGGGCCAAACCAGCCTTGGGGGGGGTAAATCAAGAAGAAATCTCAAAAACGTAGTATTTAAAAAAGGCCAAAATTTGGCCTTGAGGGGGAAAATATAATTTTGTAGGTTTTGGTGGGGACCATGGCCCCTTTAGCCCCCCTTTGAATCCGTCAGTGATTTAAGACCACCCCTCAAGATGACCAAATGAGAGCAAACGCGAAAACTTTCCTGTGTGCTATAGGAACTAATATTTGAAACTCAATGTCTTCTGTTACAGTGATTTTTTCTAACCCAACGTACTTCGCCATCACGACCAGTACTGGTCGTGATGGTGGTAATAGCGATAGCAGCCCTACCTCCATGTCCTACCTATCCTAAGGACACACTTATCCATTGGGGTAAAATGCCTACCAAATATTGGGGTAAGGCGCCTGGGGCGCCTTACCCCGCACTACACATGGGCGTCTTACCCACGCAGCAACGGCAGCGTCGCAACAAATATTACTCAATTCTGCGGCGTTTCTATGCCGCACAGTGGCTGTCAAAATGCCGCACAAACTAGCTGTCTTAACCTCACAAATTGCCGTGAGTGCATCTAAAACGCATACAGTACAATCACAACTTTAAGATAGCTTGTTTTTATATCCGGAGGGGCAAAAAACAACAAATGTTTGCTGAAAATTAGCGGAGCAGACTAGCCGCGTCCAAACACGCTCAGGACCCGATCAGAAAGACCGCTACCAGAAAAAATACTAGATGGAGGGTCCAGTTCCTACATCAGCCTGGAGACGGTAGTGGGCGTCTCACCCAGGTGGGCGCGTTACCCCACTCTACCCTACTCTATATATCATTTGTCCTGAAACTCAAACTTTCGGAAGAAAAAAACTAAAAACTACCTGAAATGTACCCCTCATGTACCCTTAGCAGCAGGCCACAGTTGACAGTCATGTTGGTGTGACGACATATGCTGACGTCACGGTGAGTATCAGCCAATCGAAGCCGTTGAAGCCCATGGAATATGGTAGTGGCTGCCAGATCATGACATCATCCACAGGCAGATATTTTTTCTCTAGAGGAGCCTTTTAAAAATCTAAACATTGAGCTTATTGTACATTTTTTAGAGAAATAATGGACCCCTGAATGACTTTCCGCTAAAAGTTCCCCTAATTACACTAAATTTCAGGATTCAACCAAGGTGCCACATTCCTTTTAAAGGGATTATCTTTAAAGGGAATTCCTTTTAAAGGGATTTCCTTTAACACGCGCATTGACGGGGGCGGGTACCCGCCTCCACCCTTGGGTTTTTCGGAGATAGCAGAAAAACGGCGGCGCATAGCGCTGCCGTACTTGGCATACCTTTTTCTCATCATTTTTACAACTTCTGTGAAAATTTTAAGGTTAGGTCATCTCAGATCAGGTCACCAGTACAGGTCCAGTGACCTGACATAAAAAAGTTTAAGATAGCATAAGTCGGAACAGGGTGAACTTATCCTATTGAAACTCATATCACATAATGGGCCCACCGAGTTCTCTAAGATATGGTCCAGTATTTTTGATATCGAGGACCTAAGGTCAGGTACAAGCCATGACCTCTCCATGAAAATACATGGGAAAAATGGTTTTGACTGAATAACTCAGTGACGGGTGGTGATAGAGCGTTTATTTTAGCTGCATTAGACTCGCCTTGTCTTTGCAGTTCTAACGATATGCATTTTATATATTTTGACCTTGACCTGACCTCAGGTCAGATGAAATCCTTGATTTGACCTAGCAAGGTCAAATTATATATCGTTCGATTCGGCTTGCTGCAAGGATTCATAGAGTTCTAGTCGTTTTGCTCTATCTTTACTTGTTTAGATGTAATGGCCGAAAACCTTCATTTACATGTTATCCCTATGACGGGATGTTTTGCCTCTCGTGACCTTAAATGTCACCTGACAAAAAATGGTTCAAATATTTTCGATGGAGAAGTGGATGGGCTACCCAACGCTTTTTACCGTTTTTCGCTACCTAGCGTGGTTCTCGAGATCTTAGGGGGCGCCCCCCGTCAAAACCAAGGTTGCCCAGACCCCCCGTCAATGCACGTGTTAAAAAGGGAATCCCTTTAAAGGGAATGTTACATTATTAAGAAATAGGGCAACTCCTCTCTACCCGTGCATGCCCTTTATTTTTGCCCTAACGCCTTTTATTTTACCCTAACGCACAGGGGAGGCAAGCATAAGTGCTGTAGTGATGAGCCCAGTGCGGCAGTTATGGACTAAGAACGGCGCAAATTAGGATGGAAGTGGTAAGCTGGGGGCGATAGTGATTGGCCGGGGCGGCGAGAAACAGGGCAAAGTCATAAGTCGAGGGCGGCAGTGATGAGCTAGGGCCAATAGCTATGAACTAGGAGCGGCGCGAACCAGAGTGGAAGTGATAAGGAGAGGGCGCCAGTGAAGACTCGGGGGGGGGGTGGCGGGAGCTATGAACTAGGGGCGGCACAAATCAGGGTGGAAGTGATAAGTTGGGGAAGGGGTAGCATTGATTAGCCGGGGGTGGCATGCATCAAGGCAAAGGGCATAAGCCGAGGACGGGAATGGTGAGCCGTAGGTAGTAGTTATAAACTACAGGTGGCACAGATCAGGGCGGAAGATATAAGCTGGGACAGGGACGGCGGACTCCGGGCGAGGGGAGGGGCAGGGTGTGCAATTGCACATCCTGAAAAAATGAGGGTGTGCAAAATTATTTTTTGCACACCCGGTTTTGGCTTCGTCCGGGGAAACGCCCCCAGATTTGGGCGGCGCCCCCCCGGCCGGCCAAGAAAACATCAGACCTAAACACAGCCTACCTGAAGAGGTAGGGCCCTCTGTGCGAAATAAAAACAGTTTCAAATATGAATGGTGCCCCCTTTCGTCAAAGCCATCCCATGGAGAGCAAATAGACCCAATTTATCGACTCAACGCAGGGAAATGATGCCGGCGCCCCCCCCTCCTGCCCTGAGTGGGCGCCCCTAGGGAGCCAAAGGTGCCCCCTGGGGATGGAAGGCACTTGAGAAGGAAGGCACCCCTCCCGAAAATATTGTACAACCGTCCGAAAATGGAATCAGCCGTCCCCGAGCTGGGGGCGGCAGTCATGAGCCCAGGGCGGCACGAATTAGAGCGGAAGTGATAAGTCAGGGCGGCATTCATTAGCCGAGGTGGTAGCGATAAGCTGGGGGCAGCATAAAACAGGGTGGCAGTGATAAGCAGGGGATAGCACTGGTGAGCCACTGGCAGCAGTGGTGAGCGGGGTGCTGTTTGAATCAGAGCTGGCAAGAATCAAGGTGGCAGTGATAGGTAGGAGGCGTCAGTGATGAACCATTACAGCATAAACCAGGGTGGTAGTGATGAACCGGGGCGGGCATGATAACAGTGGTAAGACGGAGGCGGCATGAATCAGGACAGAAATGCTGAGTCGGGGGGCGACACATGTATTGGGGGTGCTCTCATTGTGGTTAGGGGTGCTCGCACGCCCCAAAGAGATAAATTTCCCCGCTGACTGACACTAAAAGAGCAATAGCACGGCAGCAGCATTCTACCATTTACTCGGCTCGGAGAATTCCTCCAATAGACAAACAGATAACGATTAGACGATTGTGGGCTACTGTCTGCTTCTGGAAGGGGTTAGAGTTCCTCCTGACAAAACTATGCCTACATCATGGCCTAAGTTTGACCGGTTTTGGGGGCCATGGCCGGACTAGTCTCCTCGGCAGAGATGAACCAGGGGTGGCAGTGATCAAGACTCGAGGGAGGAAGTGTCTAACCAGAGGCCGCTCATATATGGGTTAATAAAAATCAGGGAGAGCATTGATCAGCCAGGGGCGACGTGAATCAAGGCAGCAATGATTAATCTGGGCGGAAGTTATGAACCAGGGGAGACAGTGATCAGCCAGGGGGCGGCAGTGATGAACCAGGGGCGGCAGCGATGAAGTGGGGCTGCGTGCATTTGGGTCAAAATATGCCAAGGACAGCATCAATGAGCCAGAGGCGGCATGAATTCGGGCGGCATTGATGAACCAAGGGTGGCAGTGATCAGCCGTGAGACGGTCCATCATCATATTTGAGGTTTTAGAGCGAGCCGACATCTAGGGTCATACGGCGCCCATAACACTAAATAAAATACGCAAATAGGACACTTCCGCACGAATTTTAACAAGTTAGGTGGTAAATTAGATCAGGTTGTGAAACATGTATCAGAAGATTATATAAAACATATAAAAAATGAAATGAAATACAAATACTGAATAGGTAAATGATACAGACAATTTCACACGATATACTAAAGTCAGAGACTATAGGTAACATGAAACTCGACGTTATGTAAAACGTGAAAGACTAATAGGATGAATATACGATATTAAAACTAACGCTCCTCAGATATAACATGATGTTAGTGACATCCACAGAAGGATGCTCCCCCAGAATGCTCACTGCCCAGATATCCCCAGGATGCTCACTACTCCGGGAGACGGTAGTGATGAACCAAGGGCGGCAGTTATCAGTCAAGCGCGGCAGTTATCAGCCAGGAGGCCGCAGTTATCAATCAGGGGGCGGCAGTGATTAGCCGGGGTGGCAATTATCAATCAAGGTGCGGCAGTTATCAGCCAGGGGCGGCAGTTAGCAGCCAAGGGGCGGAATTTATCAGTCAAGTGGAGGCAGCTATCAGCCAGGGGCAACAGTTATCAGCCAGGGGGTGGTAATTATCAATCCGCCGGGGGCGGCAGTGATCAGTCAGCGGCGGCAGTTATCATCCAATGGCCGGCAGTTTTCAGTCAGGGGCAGCAGTGATCAGCCAGGGGTGGCAGTGATCATCCAAGGGGTGGCAGTTATGGGTCAGGGGGCGCCAGTGATCAGCCAGGGTGCGGTAGTGATGAGTCAGGGGGCGGCAGTTATCAGTCAGTGGGCGGCAGTGATCTGCCAGGGGGCGGCAGTTATCCACCAGGGGCGGCATTCATACGCCAGGGGCGGCAGTTAGCAGTCAAGGGGCGGCAGTTATCAGTCAGGGGGCGGCAAGGATCAGCCAGGGGGCGGCAGTGATTAGCCAGGGGCGGCAGTGGTAAACGAGGGGTGGCAGTGATCAGCCAGAGGGGCGGCAATGATAATTCGGTGGGAAACAGTGACTAACCAGGAGGGGTAAGTATATGGATGTTGAAATAAACCGGTTTTTCACCAGGGGCGGCATAAATTAAGGCGGCAGTGATAAACCAGGAGTGTCAGTGATCAGCCAGCTGATCAGTGATAAAACAAAAGGCGGCAGTACTCATCCGGAGGGGGGCTGCAGTGATAAATTTTTGGCGACATTAATCAGACTGGGGTGGCAATGATGCGGCGTCATAAATCAGGGGAAAGGATAAGTCAGGTGGCAATGATTAGCTAGAGGTGGAACAAACCAGAGTTGAAGTAATGAACCCCGGAACGGGAAAAACTTACAGGGGCGGTACGGATCAGGGTGGCAGTGATGAGATAGGGTGACACTCTTCAGGGTAGCAGTGTTAAGCCAGGGGCGGCACATGTATTGGGGGTGCTCAGCACATGATTGGGGGTGCTCAAATTAGGATTGAGGGTGCTCGGGCACCCCAAAGAGATAGAAAATTACACCCCTGCTGGAAGGGACGACCTGATTGGTGGCGCAGTCCTTGCGGTACACCTTGGTGATGAATCGGTCTCCTCCTCTTCTTATGTCGATGTCCAAAAATGCGAGATGTCGGTCTTTTTCCAGTTCAGATGTCACGTTTATGCTGCGCTCCTTATTGTTCAGGACTTGGACCCATGCGCTCAAAGCGTCATCATCTCCTTCGAACAGGATCAGCGTATGCACCTTTTTGGTCGATTATCAGGTTCTTTCGCTTTGCTTCCAAATCGATCTCGATTGTGCGAGCCATGGTTTTGACCAAGCCCAAATCCTGGACCACGCCACCAACTATCATCAACGCCTGCTCCTAGAGTCCGCTTACATCCGCACTGCTGGCCGTCGTGAGACGGTACTGACATCAACGAACGACGCCAACATCAACCGGAACTCTGGGAGCAGGTTTCACGACAGGTGGCTTCCCATTATACATAGCTACGGCTCTAAATATTTTTTGATAACTTTAACATATGTTTGTGATCAGCTAGTCTTATATTATTGTTATTGGATTGTCATATATTGCAATTGTATTATATATTTTATATTTTTATTGATATATAGGATGGCAGGATGTGTTTCTTAACTTTTATATATTTTTGTAGCTTTTTACATAATATTGACATGTGTACTAGTATTTAATGTGTGAAGTACTTACCGTTATTATTAGACACTTGTTCTTAGTTTTATTAACTATGATGTTGCAATGAATCTTATATTCTCTTTTTTAGCTCTTTACTAGCCATTAGCATTTTTATACTAGCATATGATGTGCGTCAAGTACCTACCATTATTATGCTGTTCTGTGTAAGCCACCTTTAATCGTTGAATATCAAAATATGAGACTTTGCGTTGTTATTAAAATGCTCTTCAGGTAGGTAACTCTCTTACTCGTGCACGTTTCCTGGAATCCTTTTTGCACTTGTTATATAATTTTTGTAACGTGTCTAGTCTTCCGATGTCAACCGATCGATCCGACCACTCGCTGACGAAGGCTGATAAAATATAGCCGAAAGCTCCGAACATTTTTCATTTTCACTAGTGTAGAAGTTCTTTATATTTATGTAATTCATTCACATCCACTTATCATGTCATTTCGAGTATGCCCGGTATGTTGTTTCCGCAAACTTGGCACATTGTCTACGCCTTTTCTCCTCCTCTCTCACTCACTCTATGGTTTTTCGCCCTAGAATTCCAAGAAAAAACTGCACCATACATCAAAGGAAACTGTATAAAAAATATGCCATGAAAATTCGTTCCTTCAATGTGTGGAGAATTCGATAGCTTTTATCAAACCACTTAAAGGAAGATACGCGAAAAATTATTATTATGGTTTCTTCCTATTTGAAAAATCCTGATTACCAAACTATCAATTACTTTTGGATCTTCGGCAAAATTTTGGGAGGCCACTCACTTATTATCGAAATAGGTTAAGAGTTCCGATAAAATGCTGAAACCTTCACCCAATAACTTACTTTTCGAAAACTATTTAAAGTTGAAAAGCAATGTTTTTTGTAATACAAATATCTGTTCTCCTGTATTTGTATTTGAATTAATTTTTAAAAGCTTTTAAAAACTACAAAATTAATTAGTTTACCCTAGAAACAGAAAAAACATAATTACTCAAGTCTTCAGCCGTTTCGTACCTCGGGTCTTGTGTCATTTTCTGCTTCAGCCCCAGGATGACAAAATTTTTGCGTCAGATAGGTCACGTGACCCCGGTATGAGAATTCCTAGTCTTCTGATTGGTTAATTGTGATTTCTTTTAAGCCCTATATTTCTGTTTCAAACGAGTTTTGGAATGTTGTTTCTCTAAAGTAATTATTTTCTGTAGTAGTCCAAAGTTCCACATCACTGTTTAGGATAGATATGACCTAATTCTTAGAGAAATTGATAGCCTTAGCCGTGTGTACGTCATATACACCGATATGAGGTGTACCGGTAAAGTCGTCTAGAAATGTTGACTTTGAGAGCAATTTTAAGGCATTTGAGAATATTTTAAGGCAAAGGCAATTTTAAGGCAAAAATGAGAATAGGACTTCTGAAACAACTTTTTGTGACCTTTTGATCCAGCCAATAAATTTTTCCCGTATCTCCCTTTAAGTGATACTTTTCGTGCATATAACCATGGATCCCGCCGCTGGAGGGGGGGACGTGGAGACGCGTCCTCCCACTGTTGACAGTGGGAGAGGACGGAGTATGTTCTGTTCCTCCCCCTCCCTCCACCACTTTTCCCGCAGGGTCCCATCACGTTGTCCGGAGTACTGAAATCATGGTAGTGAATAACAAAGAGCGGGCCTCCTGCAAACACACCAATGACAGCCACAATTTCTTTCCGATACCTGACTGTGGGTACAGACGCCCCGATTTGTTCTCTCAGGGGCCCTTCACTGGCTCAGGGACCCCAAGAACAAGTCAGAGGCCTTCTGCAAATTCAATTTTCAATGGGCCCCAGGCCAGCTAAATGGGCCCATCACCAACCCAGGGTGCCAGACGAGATAATTAGGGCCCCAAAAAGTTTACGGGGCCCCAGATCGGCACAATGTGCCCAGACAAACCAATTGGATCCATATCATTTAAACGGGCCCAATGGCACTTCAAAGGACACCATTCCAGATAGGTGCCCTGGGACCAAGTCAAGAACCTCTTACAAAATTATCTGAGGGGCCGTGGACTAGTTCAGGACTTCCTTTGGCATTTTACCTCAGGGGCCCATTTTAGCTCAGGGGCCCCAAACCAGCTTGAACCCCAATATCACTCCATTAAGTTCCTGTGCAATACCCTCCCCAGGACCCAGAACAGCCTAGAGGCATTTTGCGAAACCCCCTCTCAGGAGGTCCAACGTCAATTCAGGAGGCCCGAGACGGCACAGGGGTCCCAAGATCACCGCGGGGGCTTAACCATCTAAACAATAGCTAAGGGCTCAGGGGGCCAAGTCTCAACTCATGGGGCACAGACACATTGAAGGGGCCCAAAAGCAGCTCAGGAGGCCCATACAAACTAAGAGGGCTAGACCAGCTGGTTGCCTCGACGAACTCACGGAACCCCAGATAAGCACAAGGGGGCTGCAAACAAGCCAAAGGGGCCTATACGTTAGACGGACCCGATACCAACCCAGGGGGCACTTTTAAGCTCAATGGACACTGATCCAGCTAGGGGCCATAAGACTGAGTAAAAAAACCTCTTATATAGCTCCTCTCAGGGGCCATTACAAGCTAAGGTGACTCCAAACCAGCTTACCCCCCACCTCCCAAGACAACGGTAGTAAGCTCCTGTATAATACCCTCTCAGAGTCTCATATTAGCCGAGGGACCCCTTGGAAAACTCCCTCTCAGAAGGCCAAAACCCAACTCAGGAGACCCAAGATCAGCTGAGAGGGGCCATACCAGTTCAGAGGTTCCAGACCAAATAAGGGGCCCCTGACGGTTCAAAAAGTGCCAGTGCCAGTATCGGGGTTTCAAGATCAGCGAGGGGACCCTGACAATCTAAAAGGGCTCACATCTCAGTGGGCCAGGGCCGCTGTGAGGCCCCTAATCGGATCAGCAGGCCCAGAAAAAATCAGGGGCCATACCAGTTGGGCCCCCGACGATTTCAAGGGACCTATATCAGCACAATAGGACCCGAAAAGGCTAAAAGGCCCATGTCTGTTTAAAGCGACCAATACCAGCTCAGAGGCCCTTACCAGCTCAAGGGACACCAATCCAGCCAGGGGGTTTACGACTAAGCCATGGACCTCTTAAAGGGAATGTGGCACCTTGGTCGAATCCCGGAATTTAGTGTTATTAGGCGTACTTTTAGTCAAAAATAATGAAACCACTTACAATTTCTCTGAAAAATGTACAATAAGCTCAATATTTGGTTCTTAAAAATACTCCTCTAAAAAAAGAAATAAATATCAGCCTGTGGATGATGTCACGATCTGGCAACCACTACCATACTTGAAACGCTTCAAGGGCTTCGATTGGCTGATGCTCATCGTGACGTCAGCATATGTCGTCACACCAGTAGCTCACAACAATGGCCGCCGGCGACGGAGGGCTGAGGGGGGCTGGTGTCAGGTAGGTTTTAGCTTTTTTCTACGGAAATATCGAGTTCCAAGACAAATGAAATATGGAGTACCGGGTTTTCCGACCTGCTTTACAACTTGGCTATCTCAGTTAAAATCACGTTGTGAAGGTGCCACATTCCCTTTAAGTAAATCCTCTCAGCGGCCCTAGACCAGTTCATGATCCCTGAGCCAGCTCAGGGTCTATGGCCGAGCCAGTAAGCTCATGTGCAATATCCTCTCACGGCCCCAGAACAGCCCAGGGGCCACCTGCAAAACTCACTTTCCGGCGGCTCAAAACCAACTCAGGCGGCCCAAGACCAGTTGATGCCAGTTAACGGGTCCCGACAAGCGCAGGGCACTCCAATGCCAACACATGGGTTTACGTCCAACATGATATATTTCCAGTAAAGCGATACATAAAGCATACAGTATATCACGCGCTACTATGACACCCCGGCGCGGGGCCCCACATAACGTCGGGGCATCAGCGCGGCAAAGCTCGAGGCTTAAAGCCATCGGCAAGAGAAGCAGTACAAAGCATCAGACATACATACGCTGGTAAAAACGCAAAAATAGCTTAAAATTCCATCCACACCACAGCACACTCAGCAAGGACATAGATGACCACATCACGGCTCGGTCCGTCCGGCAGCCCCGCGCATCAAACATCATGCGGCCGTAGCGCCCAGAGCAAACGCCGCGCCCCGCCCGCGCGAGCCAAGCGCGCCACCAGCGTCACGGCCGCGCCCGACGCGAGCCACACCGGCACAGCCGCCAGCTACAGCAGCGCCACCCGCGCCCGCACAACCAACACCACGGCAGACCGACGTCAGCGCACGCACGGCGGCGCGCCCACGGAGCCAGGCAGCGCGCCCGGCGCGCACCACGCAGAGCGCCCCGCCGTCAGGGGCCACCCGCCGGCACGCCGCCCGGGACCGCCGCCGGCAGCAGCCAGCGCCATCCCGGTCGCCCAGCCGCGCACCCCACCAGGCGCACCCCGGGGCAGGGGCAGCCCGGCCAGGACGCGGCCGGGCAGGACACCGAGCCGAGCTGCCGAAGCAAATATGTTGTTAGTTTCGGAGGGAGAGGACAGTGATAGTTGTTGCCGCACGAGAATGAGATTGAGCAGGCGAGACTGAGGAGAGCACGGCAGTTGGGGCTGATTCAGGAACAGGTAGTAGGGTGTCGGAGGCAGGCCTGTAACGACGCCTGAGGTCTACCGCATAGTTAAGTTTCCGCGCCAAGTCATGTAAAAGATTTTAATCTGGGTTATTGAGGCGACATTATCTTGAGTTATTTTACCAGGCGAGATGGAAAAGTGCGCTTTCTATTCTTAAGGAATATGTACTAACCTAGTAACTGTCAATAAATAGCTTTTGTACAACTTTTTAAAGAATGACTTAGACTTAGGCACATCAGCTATATCTCTTATCTGTGACGAAACAATTAAATTCCAGGCACGTGGAGCACAGACGAAGAGAGAGAACTTTCTGTAGACAGTGGGTGCATAAGGGACTACAAAATGGCTGTTCTGTCTGAAATTTCTCTGGTAGTTACTATCAGTTCTAAGAGTGAAATATGTGCTTAGGGGGACGGTAGAGCCCAGAAAGAAAGTCATGTAGGACCTTCAGAGTTACAAATTTGATTAGATCATTTAACTTGAGAATATTATACTTTTGAAGAGGGGACTGGAGTGGGCAAGTCTTTCTGCTTGGTCAATTATTCGAACACTTTTTTCTGTAGGACCGATAATTTGTTCAATTTGTATGTAAAGGTATTTCCCCAAATTTGGAGTCCATACAAGAGGGTGGAAGTATGAGAGCATTGTATAGCAGGAGAAGTTGTTTGGGTTCTAAGAAATATTGAGCTCTTTTCATTAGACCTATATTTCTTGACAATGTATTTTCTACGTTTTTTATATGAGAGACCCACCTCAGATCCTCGTCAATTGAGACCCCTAAGTATTTAGTAGTAAATGAACGGGCAAGCGTTATACCATTGATGTTGATAGAGAAGTCTTTACTGGTAATGGGAAATAACTGATAAACTGATTTTTTACATTCAGCGTAAGCCTGTTGCAATTTAGCCAGGAGGTTATATCACCGAGACTTTTATTGATGTTAGTCAATAGTTCTTCACGAGTATTGGAAGAGAAAAAGAGGCAGTGTCGTCAGCAAAAAGCAAGAATTTTGGGATTTGAGTGCTGTTTTTGATATCATTAATATAAAGCAAGAATAGGAGGGACCAAGGACACTACCTTGTGGTACACCTAGTGGGATATGAGCAGGGGTACTGGATTTGACATTGTTTACTTTAACATATTGACTTCGATTGGATAGATAAGTTTTGAAAAAATTTAGTTCTTTGTTTTTGACGCCATAATTACTAAGTTTCGATAGAAGAATTGAGTGATTGACTGTATCGAAGGCCTTGGACAAATCAAGATAGATGGCAGCACAAGCTTTTTGGAGACAAGTGATGAAGTTATGTTATCATAGAGAATTGAGATCGGCATGTACGTGCTGTGCTTGGGTCGGAAGCCAAATTGATTTTCATTAATAATATTATTGAAAGTAAGAAAATCCAGAACTTGTTTGTATACGATTTTTTCTAATACCTTGGAGAGAACAGGGAGAATCGAGATAGGTCGATAGTTTGTAAAGTTAGTACGATCGCCTGATTTAAACACAGGAATTACCACAGCAGTTTTGAGTTGATCAGAAAAATACCAACAGAAAGGCAGAGATTAAATAGGTGAGTAATATGGGGAGATATAGTAGAACATAAACATTTCAAAACTTTGGAGCTTATGCCATCAAATCCAGCACCTGTGCTTCCTAGCGAATTGATAATATTCTCAGTTATGAAAGTCGGACAGGAGAGAATAGAAAAGAATTGGATACTTCATTGTCAAGATAATTGAGAGGATCCGAAGTGGGTTGGGGAGAACCGCATCAAGGGAGGTGGCTATTGTGGAAAAAACTTATTGAAATGCTGGGCAATTTTTGAGGGGTCTGAGATCGAGGCACCTTCATATTGGAAATTTTCTGGGAGTTCCTTGAATACTTTACTTTTCTAACTATACTTAGGAGGGTGTCCCAGAGCTTTACTGGGTTGGACTTATATTCTTCAAATTTACGTTGAAAATAATTTCTTTTTGCTGTTCGCAGAATTGCAGTAAGGGAGTTGTGATATTTTTGTAGGCTACTTCATCCGATTTACTTCTTGATGATATAAATTTCCTATGCAGGTCACTTCTTTGTTAATGCATTTTAGAAGATGGTACGAGATCCATGGCTGGATGGGGACAGTCCGTCTATGTGTTTTTTTAATTCTCAAATTATCTACTTCTGTGGTGATAGTTCGTTGGAGAGATTCTGCTGCAATGTTTGGATCGTTTATTGAGAAAAATCGGTAAGCCTAGAGAGTATGTTTTGCTTCAAGATGTCGATCTTCCTAAAGTCAAATGGAAATTGAGATGGAGGAGAAGTTTTCAACTTTTCCAATTTTGTTTTTAGCTGTAGCCAGATAGGAGGTGGTCACTGATGTCTGTGACAATAACTGAGGATGAGTGTAGTAAAGAGGTGTCGTTACAAAAAAATTGTCAATAAGTGTTTGGGAGTTAGATGTTATCCTAGTGGGAACCGAGATGCATGGAAAGAACCCCAAGGAAGAAAGTGCATGAAGAAAACAGCGAGATGGCTCATGAGAATCTGATTTCAAAATATCAAAGTTAAAGTCACCTCCCATGATGCATACTTTATTTTCATTTGAGATGGTGTCTGCAGTAGCTTCTATGTAGTCAATGAAAAGAGCTGATGGATAGGAGGGAGATCTATACAGCGCACCAATGATAATATTAAAGGCGAGGGGGTTAGTAACTTCCAGAAAGACTGATTGATGGCTCACGGATTTTGATTCAAGATTGTTTCTCCTGCTATAAGAGAGGGTTTTACAGATGTAGACTCCAGCCCCTTTCCCTTTGCTTTCAGGTGGTGATGAAGTCTCAAAAGAATAACCAGGAATATTGTATGAAGATTCAAGTCCAGGGGATAACCAGAGTTCAGAGACTAGAATAATTTGGGGTTTAGGCTTAATGCGTGAGATGAAGAGGTTAAGTGCGTCAAAATTTTTGGGAAGAGATCTGATGTTCAAATGTATTACTGAGATCTGGCTTGGTTCAAAATTGCTCTTGTGGACATCTGAGATAGAATTATAGCAGCATGAGTCAAGAATGTTTTGCACACTACCCGCAATAAATTTTGTGTCATCATCAAGTTCTGAAAAATTGGGACGATATCTAGAATAATTGGCAATGGAGCACAGTTTTACAGATGAAGACAATAAACAGCTCCAAATTCCAACAACAGAAAAAAACTATTGGTCAACGAAGAAAAAATATATATATATGGGGGCTAATAGAACCACAGGGAGTATGTATCTGCGCCAGACAATAGCTAGGTGGACCAACCAGAAAGAGGTACAATCTAATGGGTGGGGGTGAGACACTAGGTTTAAGCTATCATATTAAGTATTGGGTATTGGCATTTCTCAAATAAAGCACTAGAAATTTAGAGTATCCATGCAAAAAAAAGAAATGACCTTGAGAGTGCTCCAGATGATGTCATGCCATCGCACTTGACATCGGCTCAGCTGGGCCAGAAAAAGTCTGCTCCTCCAGTTGGTGAAGACCTGAAGGAGTCATGAAACTGGTTAGACAATAACTAATATAATTTTTCATAGATCAGGCAAGAGGAGCTCATATGAAATTATGTGAGAACAACCAGAATCTATAAAAGTTTCCAATTGAGGAATGACTTAGTTTGACTGAGATTTGACAGATAATTCAACAAAAAAAACTTTGGGGCAACAACTGAAAATACAACTAATAGTGAGACTGCTGATAGTCTGGTGAGAACATATGATGGGAGGAACAGAGGAGAAAAAAGAGAAAAGAAAGTGACTGAGGAAAAAAATGCATATGTTTTCAAATGGCAGCTCAGGTTTGGGGTCCCCCAGAAGTCTAGACCTTATAAGTTGTTGCTGTGCATGTAAGAGGAGAAGACGGCCGAGCCCCTCTCCAAGCGGGAGCGGCACAGGCTGCACCACCGAAGACGGGAGCACCACCCGGCCCCCAGCCGAGCGCAAGCCGGCCATCTGCGGAGGGACGGCAGGCGTGAGAACCGGCATTGGCCTTGCAGGTGTTAAGGTGTCACCCATATTGCCCCAGTTTCAAGATCAGTGTGGGGCCTGATTATCTAAAGGGGCCCCAGATCACCTGAGGGGACTCAATATCACGTCAGAGGACCCAACAATAGCTCAGGAGGCCCAGTTGCTGGTTCAGGGATCCCACAGCCGCTCAGGAGGTCCAGAAAAATTCAGAGGACGATGGCGACTGGAGATCTCAAGCTCAAGTCTAGAACCTCCTGTGCAAGAGTCTCTCAAGGCCCCCCAGAACAGCTAGGGGCGCCTGGTGAAGCTGCATCTCAATACGCATAAAACCAACTCAGGGGTTTCCGAACATCCCAGGGGTTCCAGAACATCTCAGGGGTTCCGAAACCATATGAGGAAGGCCCCATACCACTTCAGGAGGTTCAGACAAGGTAAAGGGCTCCAAAGAGTTCAGTGGTCGATATCAGCCCATCTGTCTTAAGATAAGCAGTCCCCAGAACAGCCCAAGAGCCCCCTGCGAAACTTTGATCGCAGGAGGCACAAATTCAACTTATGGGTGCAGACCAGCTTAGGGTACAAAGACCACCTGGCAGGCCCCATACAAGTTTAGGAACCCCGGACCAGATAATGGGCCTACGATCAGAGGCTCATGTCCCAACTCTTAGGGGTGGAGTTTAGCCCAGGGTTCCCAAGATCGCTACAGGCGACCCGACCATGTAAAGGGCCCGGACCAGTTCAAGGGCCCACACCATCCCAGGGTCCAAACCAGTTGCAGGCCTTAGTCTATTTCAGGGACCGAGGTTTAACCTAACTTCACGGGATCCCAAAACTGCTAAAGGAGGGGGGCAACACCAACGCTGGGGCTCCACGCCAATTGAGAGGCCCAGTCAAGCTAAGAGGCCCTGAATCAGTTCAAGGAGCGCCAAATCAACTCAGAGGCCCATACCAGCTCAGGGGTCCTGACACCGCTCGGAGACATTAACACACGAAGTTCAGGAGGCATTTAAGTGCCCCCACCTATTTTTCCAAGGTGACCGGACAACTGTTCGCCCCAGAATACACTACTCGGGCACATTCCAGCGAACGCATGAGCGCGTCAATTGGTGAACGAAATTTAAAAATTGGTCCAATTTTTTACTTATAGGCTTTAAAATCCAAGCTTTTATTTTGAGACCATCGTAATCCCACTGTCGCACCAGTTCGTCTGCACTGTAGACCAGATGGTGACGTAATAACGTGACATAATATTGCCAACAACTAGGCTAAAATTACTCCACTAGATTAAAGATGACTAGGCTCTAAACTACTTTTTGTTTTTCCCTTACATTGTTTCGAATTTCAACTTTCCCACGATGCTTTAGAGGCGGAGAAAGGAGCTAAGCTCAGAACGCTATCAAAGAACCATAAATAATAGAAAATAATGTCATATAATCGGGTCATATGTAAAAGTCACCCCAAATAAAGGTCAAGGTCACATGTCAAGGTAATTGAACCCAGTGTTCCGGACAGTTGGCTTTACTCAGTATAACGTATGCTATGCTATGACTTCATATTTAAGGTTACTCACTGCTAAGGTCAAAGTCACTGGTCAAGGGTAAAATTGTTTCAAGGTCAAACCCTCATTTCCGGCTCATAGGCTGCTACAGTGCCAGTTATATTGTACATTAGTGGGAATAGGTCTTATTAATAATATGCCATTAACCTTAAATGACCTTGACCTCAAACTCTCAGAGGACAGTGAGTGGGACTTTCCCTCTATGACCTTAGTTCACTTTCGGTGTATTGCCGCCTTTTCTGCATAATCACGGCATTTCCCAATTGGTTTCCAGCATGGTCCATATGTGACCTATACGACCTCATTTGACCTTGTATATACTGAGCTAGGTCAATGAAACTTAGCCGTAACGTAAAACACCATCGCCCTCATGCACCTCCAAACGGGGTATTTCTAACCCTCATGGTTTCCAAGCGCTCAGGGGGGGCACTTCAGGGCCCTCCACCACACGTTGACGCCAGACCCCTCTCCACCGCTCGTGTCAAGATAAGAGCATGGACCAACACTAAATCACGCATGTACCTCTGTGAAATACCGACTTAGGGTGGTGCCTAGTTCAGCTGAGGGACCTTAGATAAGCTCGGGGCCCGTACTGTTCTTGACGCAGAGTCGTGACTGAAAGACGTGGCGCTGCTACAACTGAAAGTGCCGTGTGGAAAACATGCTAATATTTTGAAGGAATCATTTTCAAACTTGGAGGAGATCATAATATGATTCATTCTTCACCTTTTCACCAAACCATAGACTACATCTAAATGCCTGAGGATAAAAGTGTGTAGCTTTTGAAACGTCGCGCTATATATATATATAAAACGAAATGGAACCATGAAATACCTTATTCTTACCTTACTTATGTCTGTCGGATCGGTCCTTAACAATCTTCATCCAGAGGAAAGGAAACAAGCAAGAAACATCGAAAAACTCTCAAGAAAGCTCATTAACGCAAAAGCTGCTGTGACTTTCAACAATATATGTTTAGAAAATAACTTGCTTCCTAACTATTCAAATATATATATATATATATATATATATATATATATATATATAAAGGGAGACTGGGGTCAAATGTAACACGGGCAATTGTAACACTGGCCATATCGTCTAAACTAATCAATGGATGGCGCTTGTGGAACAACCGGAAATGCGCAATCAGCTGCTGCCTTTGTTAACGAAGTTTCAACTCGGTGCGGCAGGTAAGTCAGACGCTGTTAACAATTGTGTGTTTTTGAGGGTGTTTGGTAACTTTTGAAATACTTAAAGATGATTAGCTTATTGATGGGTATGATAAGGTACAGCGGAGACAGTTTCAGTGCATAAAGAGTGTTTAATTAGCTACGAAATGAGCACAGAATCTGTCGCCTCGGCCAGCTCGTTGAGCGGCAATTTGGTGTAAAACATTGCACGTTGTGGTGGGGACAATTGTAACATTTCTCTTAGGGTCAAATGTAACAATGTTACAATTGACCCCTATGGCCTTACGACGTATTAAACTTGCTTCTACTGCACAAATGCAGTAGCAAGGTTAGTGATTTTCTGATCAGGCGCGCACGCCAGGATGTTCGTTTGGGGGGAGGGGCTGACGAGGGGATGTCAGGTCGATGAATGGGGCGCACTTGTTCACCCAAAGGGATCAATCATCACATCCTGGGGGGGGTGGGGGAGCTATGAACTGTTTGCTTCGCAGACATAGTGTCAACTGTTTTTGGGAGGAGGCACTTAACACGTCGGTGGGGGGGGCAGGCCTGGATCCAGGCCGACCATTGGGAGGGGGCATAGCGCCTAAAATCGAAAAAAACATGGATTTTGAAGAAAATCGACAAAAAACGGGCGATTTGGGGGAATTGCCCTGTTTGCCCCTGGATCCTCCAGTGGGGAGGGGAAGGGTGTAGTGCGGACCCGCTGTCCCCTGGGTGCGCTACTGTTTATGATAATCACATTGCTTTCCAATGATATATTTGTTCGTAGGTTGGTATATGTTTCGGAAAAGTGGCAATGTGGGCTGCTTTTTATAATATTTCTCATACCTATTGGAAAATTAACGATGACAATTGGGGTTTAAGAGCACGTCAGCTGCTAAGGCCAAATGTGCCCAGTTTGAAAATTAACGAGATTTCAGTCAAATCATAGACCTATTTTGTAAGTAGTCAGTTCAATAGGCAAATGTGCCTACACTAATAGGTTTTTGGTTCTAGAAAGGTCAATACTTTTCGGCAACAAGTTCAAGATTTACTGACCGGATTGATAAGTAAATCTTTGCAAACATTTTGAACGCGGTTTATTCAGGTCATTTATGGGGATTATTCAAATCACCAGTATTCATCTTGGTGTTCATATTTCTAAAAAAACTGCATCGGCTAATTTCAAACAAATGTCTCTCACTTTCAGAGAATGCCTCGTTTTCGACCCCGCACAACCGAGCGCATGACACGACTGGAGACGGTTCATGAAGCTTAAGTGAAGGCCGAAGATGCAGAAGTGTTCGCATTAGGATGTTTTTATGGTACAAATAAATCGTCGAAATTCATACGGCTTTAACATGGTACAATTGACCCCCGGTGCTGTTACAATTGCCCCTCACGTGGGGTCAATTGTAACAGCTGAAGTAAATTTTTAGAAGTGAAATTTTGACCCCTAATTTGTTTCATTTTGAAATATTTCTACGTCTGTCACATTGCAAAATCTTCAAAATTGATGAAAATGTAGTTATAAGTACTCTAGCTCAAAACACTATTTCTCCAGAACCAGAAATGTGAAATTTGTTACAATTGACCCCAGTCTCCCCTATATATAAATTATTTGGCAATCACACCAGAAGAGCAAACATCTCCAAAAGCTGTGCGTGTGGTCAATAGGGATGTGGATTTATATTTCTTTGAAGGTGCTCGGGCACCCCAATGAAACGGTGAGTTAGTGTTAAAAATTCCTTTAAATTGTATTGTTTATCATTTTCAGGACTTAAAACTAGCTTTATTTGCTTCAGCAGGCCTGTGTGAGGGCCAAAACAAAGATAATATCATGTTTTCCTTTTTTACGTGGTGGTTATTGGTATTCTTTCAAATTTGGGCACCCTCAATGATTTTCGGAAATCCTGGCCCTTGGTGGTCAACGCCAACTTTTCTGGAATTCGAGGAAAGAAGCTTTGTTATGCCACAAAAACTACCTACCTGCTTAGAATTAAGTCTTGAGTGTTTCAACGTTTGTCTGTATCGGCCGTCCATGGAAATGAGCCGGTTATATATGAACTTTGCTACCCCGTTAAATGGAAGGGCTTCCCCCGTGAACGGTGGTACCCCAGAAAATAACAATTCAAAAATGTTTATGTCTTAACCCTAGCCGCACCGGGGGCCATCGATGCCCTCTAAGGTTTTTTCGGAGTAGCAGAAAATGACGAGGCGCAGCACCACGGTTGAGGGCTCTACTTTTCACTCCATCATTGTCCCTCCATCATCTTCCTTGAATCTTTTTTCCCCGGGTCACAGAAGGTCAGGTCACCAGGTGAGGTCAACCAAGGCCACCTCACTTCAACTTTTGAGCTCTACAATAGCTTTATTCCTAAGCCGATCGATTTGAAACTTCCTACACTTCATGGCCTCTCCAGCGTCTAAAAAATGTGTATCCGGAATTTTTCGATTTCGTGACCTGAAGTCAGGTCACAAGGGAACCTTCACAGATCCCAGGGGCGATATTTTCCTTTTGACCTATCTGAGGTCATCAAAGGTCACAAGGGATCAAAAGCAGTATTTTGACGATACCTTTTGACCTAATCAAGCTAGAGGGCTGAATCAAACGTCATCGTGTATGTCTCGTCACTGGCTTTCATTTGATATACGGCAAGGTCACTTTCTGCCTGTCGTGACATCAGGCCATATTAGGTCACGAGGTGACCTCTGAAGGTCAAGCTACTGACAGGAGGTCATTATGCTCGGCATGACGGAAACAGGTCTGGCATTTTCCAATCAAATGTACTTTACCAGATCGCAATAGCTCTAACGGCATGAGAGCTTCGCCCAGGTTTCTTAAGCATTGAATGTTTTAGTGGAAATAGCCTAAAGTGACTTAACTTTACCTCTGGAGGTCAAACCCAGGGGCGCAGCCAGGGGAGAGGGGCACAGGGGGCACGTGCACCCCCCCATCGGCGCTGGGGTGTCCTTTTGGTAACCAGGTGGTGTACCCTCTTTGGGCCATGCCGCGCGAAATTTAGTGTCCTACGCCCTTGAGCCTAGATGAAACTAGACTGCATTTAGCGGTTTAAACTATTGTTTGATAATCGTACTGGCAGAGCTAATCTTGTGCCCCTTGAGCTCATCTGGTGCCCCCTGAGCGCTGGTCTTGGTCCCTGGAGCTGATCATGTGCCCTCTGAGCTGATATGGTTCCCGTCTTAGTCAATCTGGTGCCCCCCTGAGAAAAAAAGTGTGCCATCTGAACTTATATAATACTCTCTGGGTTAGGCTGATGCCTCCGAGCTTGTCTGGTGCCCTATTAGCTGTTTTAGTGCCCCTTGAGCTGATCCTGGGGGCACAGGGGGCAAGTGCCCCATCACTGCCAGGGTGCCCTTTTGATTTCCAGGTGGTGTACCAAATTTGGGCCGTGCCGCTCGAAATTTAGTGCACTGCGCCATTGAACCTAGATGTAACTGGACCGCATGTAGCGATTGAAACTATTCTTGGACAATTTAATACCTTTTTCGGTCAGCTAGGGCATTCTGTCGCCTTTCCAAGCACCCGGGAAGAGTATGGGCACTTAGTATGTGTCCACCTAATGCCTCATTGTCGCCAATAATCGTACGGGTGAAGCTAATCTAGTGCCCCTTAAGCTCATCTCGTGGCCTCTCAGCTGGTCTTAGCCCCTTGAGCTGATTGCTTGCCCTCTAAGCTGGCCTGGTGCCCCTGAGTCAATCGAGTGCCCCACTGAGAAAATAATTGTGCCTCCTGAACCTATATAATGCCCTCTGAGTTAGTCTAATGCCCCCGAGCTTGCTTGATGCCCTAATAACTGATTTAGTGCCCCTTGATCTGATTCGGGCCCCCGAGCTGATCTCATACCTCCCCAAGTTGATCTACTGTCTCCTAAGTCGATATGGTGCCTCTTCAGCTGATTAGGTGCCCCCTCAGCTGGTTATTGATGTCTCCTTAGATGGTCTTGTGCCCCCTGAGCTGGTTTGGTGAGCCCTGAGCCCACCTTGTGTCCCCTGAGCTGTTATGTTGCTCCCTGAGCTGATTTAGGCCCCTGGCATAGTCTGGGGGGCTGGGAGCTGATCTGGGCCCCCGAGCGGATCGATCTGATGCCACCTGAGCTGCACTAATGCCTCTGAGTCGATCTGATGAACCTGAGTCAATCTGATGCCCTCTGAGCTAGTCGGGTGCCCCCTGAGCTAATCTGGTGCCCTTTAAGCTGACCTGGGCCTCCTCACGTGATTTCATGAGCAGCTCTAAAGCCCTGAGCTGATCTGGGCCCATAGAGGCTGATGAGGGCCTCTGAGATTGTATGGGGCTCCTGAGCTGATTAAGTGCCTCCTGACTTGATCTGGTATTTCCGGGCTGGTCGGGGACCACTGATCTGATTGTTTGTACCTGAAGCTGATCTAGTGCCCTATGGGCATCTGGCGTCCCCTGAACAGCTCTGGGGCTTTTTGAACTGATTGGGCCCCGAGCTGGTGAGGGATCCCTGAGCTGATTTAGTGCCACTGACTTGAACTTGCCCCCTGAGCTGATCGATCTGGTGCACCCTGAGCAGATATACTGCCCCCTGAATTTAACTAATACTCCCTGAGTCGATATGGTGCCTGCTGAGTCATCAGTGTGTCTCCAGAGCCCATCTGATTTCTGAGCTAGTCTGGTGCTCCATGGCTAGTATGGTGCACTTTAAGCTGACATGGGCCTCCTGGGTTGATTACGTGATATCCTGAGCAGCTCCTAGGCCCTGAGCTGAGCTGGGCCCACAGGGGTTGGTGAGGACCCCTGAGATGGTATGGGGCTCCTGAGCTGATTAAGTGCCTCCTGACTTGGTCTGGTATTCCCGAGCTGATCTGGGCCCTGAGCTGGTCGGAGACCACTGATCTGATTGTTTTCCCCGAAGCTGATCTGGTGTCCTATGGGCCGATCTGGTGTCCCCTGAGCAGCTCTGGAGCTTTTGAACTGATCGGGCCCCGAGCTGGTTAGGGATCACTGAGCTGATTTAGTGCCCCTGACTTGATCTTGCCCCCTGACCTGACTTGAGGCCCCTGAACTGATCTGGGGCCCCAAAAGCTGATCTGAGGCCCAAGAGCGGATCTGGGTTCTGAGGGTACCCTGAGCTGGTCTGGGCTCTGAGCTTGTGAGAGCCCCTAATGTTGGCTTGATGCCCCCTGAGGTGATCTGGTGCCTTTAACTGTTCTGGGACTTCTTGAACTGGCTTAAGGCCCTATGAGCCAATCTGTGGCCCATTGAGCTAGTCTGATGACCTCATCTCTAGGGCCAATGAGCTAGTCTAGTCCCTGGGTGAATCATGAGCTGTTCTGGGGCCCCTGAGGTGGTCTTGAATAGACAGATAATAAGAACACAAGGCCAACTCCCATCATCTCGGGGCAGGGTCACTGAGCTAGTCTAGTCCCTGGAGGCACAACTGGGGGGGATGGGGGAGGCTCTAATCCACACTTGGAGGCCCCAGAGCTAGTCTTGAATAGATGGGGAATAAGAACACCGTGAAAACTCCCCTTGTAAAACGGAGCTAACGAAGAATGAGGAATCTCTAAAACGGCTTGTGGTGCCTAGGCACCCCTGGTTATATAAATTGCTTATTATACTTGTGGATTCTGGGAAGGGATGATAAAAAGGCATGTGCCCCTGAGCTCAGAGCACAGTCCGCTAAACCAGGATTTTTACTAATTCATTTAAATGAAGAACTAGCTTTTACAATTTTCAGCCCTGTCCCACCATCCCCATCCAAACCACCGGCAGGTTCATCTTTTCTTTACTCCTAACTGGGACCGATCCTTGAGAATATGGAACTTAATAAACGCGTTCAAAAGGTAGCTCTCAAATTATTCCGGCAGCAAAAATTTTGTTCTTCCAAAGACACGATGCTACTCCTCGTCTCACGGTGATTGTGGGAGGCAAGGAACTTAATCCGCGTTCAGCCTGGTCTCACTCGTCACGACAAAACCAGTGGGCATAACAAATAAATTTTCGACTCCAATATGCCTTAACTTGCACATGGTAACAGATTTCACATGCTCCGCTGATTTCGCTGATGTTAAGTATATGCATGAGTTGACTGATTTGCCCTTAAATTTATCCAAAACAATCGTGTTTTGGCTACTTACATGACATTTTGGTGATATTTATTTTTTTCGGTTTTAATCGAGCTTTCCTTCTCCGTCAATTATTTATGTGCATTTTTATTGAACAAAAGATGCCCAAAAAATGATATAAACAAAGATATGGTAAGTTTTTTAGGTTACGTTAAAAAGTGCCCTTTTTCCCGAGGTGCCCCTCAAAGTTGGTGTTCCCCCCATACCAAAGCTCTGGCTGCGCCCCTGGTCAAACCATTGACATGAGCGCTTAAACATGCAAATAATTTCGTACTGAATTTACACGGTCTGTCTAATGCACTTGGCAGATTTGCGCTAACCCCATATTTTCGGAGTTAGAGGGGGCCATCGTTGGCTCCCCGGCGAGGCGAAGGTGGTGCCGGACCCCCGGTGGGGCGCGGGTTAAGAAACCGGTTTTGAACCGGGCTATGCCGCCAAAATGGTGAAAGATTGTGTTAGGGCTAAATTCCCGGAAGGTATCCGTTTCAAGAATTGTCATCAGAAGCAACAGGCGCATCAGAGCAGAATAACATAAATGAGTGGTGCTTATTCTCCTCTGCCCTGGCTGTGCCCAGAACACCAATGTTTGTCATTATGATGGATATTTTATCATAGGTCCTCATTCCCCAACCATTTCAAAAGCCTCCAACATGTCTCCCTCGTCAGCTGGGGCATTCCACGACAGATCGACAAGTCGATAACACCCTCATATCGCAGATTTCGGTGCATATTTTGTCAGGGAGGCTATTGATGGAGCTGATGACGATTTTCGTATTCATTTTCCTCCCTGACTTACGGTTTGAAAATTATAGCCTCAGGCATTTTGGCCATACCCACTTACATGCCTTTTTTAAAGAAGAAATTTTACCTGTAGGCTTCTACAAATACCATAAAAACTTGATTTAGGTCTCTTAAGCACGAATTACGAATTCTGGCTCATGATAAGCATCATTAAAAATATTAAATTTTGAATATAATATACATTCTTGAGTTTTTCCAAATCTAAAAAATATTTTCGTATGATTTATTTTTAAGCTTTTTGGGGCTCATATTACTATTTGTACTTTTCTCTATAAGATTCAGCAATAAAAAGAATGGAGTCTTTAACAGAAAGCGAGTTCTGAGCTCCCAAACGTTCCGATCACCACTTTTGTGAGGTTCGTGCGCCAGCGCGGCCCGCCGTCGCTGCAACTATCAAACGTCTCTGGTCTAGAAAAAGGTGTCAGCATTGGCGGACGCGGGGAGGGCCATTCCGGCCATGCCCCCCCAAAGCGCTGGAAGGGGCGCCAAACTATCTTTTGCCCCCCAAACGCCGGAAATTTTTTCTCGAAAAAAGGTGTTTACACTAGGTCTGTAGAGCAAAAAAATCTTCGCTCCCCCCCGAGAGCGATTATGTACTTGGAGAGGTAGCTTATACTAGGTCTGTCGAGCACTGAAAAAAGGTGTTTACACTAGGTCTGTAGAGCAAAAAAATATTCGCTCCCACTCCCCCCCCAGGAAGAGAGGCAGACATGGGTTTGGCCCCCCAAAACTCGGGTCTGCGTCCGCCCTTGGGTGTCAGTGGTGGGATTGGTGGGACATGAGGGTAAGGATGTATTCAAAACAATAAATTGTAATCAATGTCCCATTCCTTTACACCCGCAGTGGAAAGGGGTCTGACACTTCCAATTCCAATTCCAATACCGTTTATTATTCATGTCGGATAAGTTAACATAATGGGTGCTGGACCGGCGCAAAAGCTCGTAGGCTTAAATCGGGGCGCCAGCCCAGCTAACCGTGTTGACACAACATATGTACATAAGAAAAATCACATACACTCGCAAACACACGCACTTCGTCTTGAACGACATTTGTACATGAGCCAGATATGAACAAGATAACATACACTCGTACACAAACACACACACACACACACACACACTAGCAGGATTTTCGTACGTCTTGGATTCAATACTTTAACATAGTACGCACAAAAAAGATATTCTAGGCCCTAAACAATGCCTGGGAGCAATACTGCTCACGAGGGTCTCAGGGCTGTAATCGGGCTGCTACCGCTACAGCCGCTCCACCCCGCGCCTTTATAGCAGTCTACCTGTCCTGATGGCAAAATCCTGGACGGCTAGTGCTACTGGTTCCATGTCTTTTTTGTCCAGATTGTTTCCATGCAACAGCATGCATATTTTTTGGTGTCTTGTGAGCTCGTTAAAAGGACGTCCATTCCGGCTGGCGATACGCCGGAGGAGAATTGTTCGAAGGCCTGCGTGTATGGTACAATCGAGAAGAAAGTGTGAGGTGTTTTCCGTCGGGCTACCACATGAACATCTGGGAGAAGGAGATAAACTTATTTGATATAAATGCTGATTCAATGCTGAAACACCCAACCTGAGTCTGGTGTGATATGTGTTCCCCAATTTCGAGCCAATGCTGTAGTAGGGGCTTACTGAAATTGGAAACTTTTCGTTTCTTAGCATAGTTTTGAATATTTTCAGCGTGGGGGATTCTCTGGTTTCCCTTCGAAGACTATTCCATAGTTTGGTTGCATCTGGTAGGAAAGACTTTGTGTACATATCTGTTCGATTAACAGGAACCGAGAGGTTAGCCGAATTGCGAAGGGAAATGCCTGTGGTTTGCTCGCGCGTGGTGGGGACTAGTGTTGTTATATATTCAGGAATCTGAGGTGAGGGATTGTTTATCTTGTAGTACATGTTAAGTTTATGGAATTTACGTCTGGACTGGAGTGATTCAATTCCGACTTCGTCGAGAAGTTGTTGTGTTGGGCTTCTAAATCGTGCTCCGGTTGCCAGTCGCAGGATCCTGTTTTGTAATCGTTCGAGACGCATATTGTCAGCTATAGTTATCATTTCATCGTAAATGATATCACCGTAGTCGAAAAAGGGGCGGATGTACATTTTGTAAATCATGATTAGGGTTTTCCTCGACAAAAAAGGAGCTACTGGGTAAATGGGACCAAGAGCTCGCGTTGCTTTCTTTATCATTTCATTAACGTGATCATGAAAGCGTAGATCGGTGGATAAATTTAACCCTAGATGCTTGTGGCAAGTGTGAACTGGGATTCGTTGCTCATTAAAATAGAGGAGTGGGACTGCTGGGTCTTTTCGGTATGAAAATGTTTGCTGTATCGTTTTGGCTGCATTAAATGTAATTGCCCATTTTTTCCCGTACTCGGCTATTGAATTGAGGTCTTGTTGCAGTCGGTTTTGAACTGAATCTATATTTGACTGATCGTGTTCAGCGCTCAAGGATGTATCGTCTGCAAAGAATAATATGTTGCTCTGTGTGACAGAAGAAAGGCCATTCAAATACAAAAGGGCAAGAAGGGGGCCTAACACGGAGCCCTGTGGACATCCCGCGTTTATAGTGGCTGATTCTGAAAGTGTGTTGTCTATGCTGACTCTTTGTTTCCGATCGGATAAGTATGATTTCAGCCATTGAAGTATGGGGCCCGATATTCCGAACTCACTCCGACACTTGTGCAACAGGCCCTCGTGCCAGATTTGATTGAAATATTTCGAAATGTCCAAATATATTGCTGTGAATTCTTTCCTTGAATCCAAGGCAGAGTATATTTGATCATTGAGGTAAACTAGTTGCAATTGCGTGCTATGTCCCGGCCGGTATCCACTTTGTTTATCTGTAAGTAATCTGTTTTCACATAAGTATCTGTAGATGTGGTTGTGTATTAGTCTTTCGACGACTTTAGATATGCACGGTAGTAGGCTTATTGGCCTGTAGTTACTAACGCTAGATGATGGACCCTTGCCTTTGAAAATTGGTTTTACTGTTGCCTCTTTCCATATCTCGGGATAGGAACCAAGTTGTAATGACTTGTTTACGAGCTTGGACAGGGGTTCAGCAATTATTACCGCCGCTAGTTTTAGTACTTTGGCTGGAAGTGAATCGGGGCCTGTAGATTTGTGAGTATCAATTTTGTTAAGTTCGGTTAAAACCTCACCCTCAGTAATTTCGATTCTTGTCAAGGATGGTCTGGGCTCTCCGTTGTTATGTATATCGGCCCTCGGCAATGTTGGTGTATTAATGTGCGAGAGGCTAGCAAAAAATTGGTTCAAAATATGGCCTTATCTTGATTCTGATTTACCATTTCACTGTCTGGTCCTTCAAGCGGTGGTATTTCACTCTCCCTTTGTTGTCCAATCATGCTTTTCAGTATTTGATGGTACTTATGTGGATGTTTTTTGTTACTTAACAGTTGGCGGGCCCTAGCGTTGAGGTGTTCCGTCTTTAAGCGCTTATTTAAGGCTGTAACTAGATTTCTTTGCGAACGCCATCGGTCCCAGTCGTTCTTTTGGTTTGATTTCCTGGCTTTGGCGAATAGCTTGTCCCTCTGCTTGATATTTTTCAGAATTACAGGTCATACCCACGGTTTGTCGTTTGGTTTCTTTCGTATGACTTTGGTTGGTATTGCTTCGTGGGCCGCATTCAGTAACGCGTCGGTTAAGTTACGGGTGGCTGTGTTTATATCTGAATCAATTATTCGGTCCCAGTTCACGTGTATGAGAAGTTGGCAAAACCTGTCAATGTCAATCCCGGAATAGTCCCATACAACAGAGTTTCGTTGTTTTTGGGAAAATGTAAGATCGATATTAAATTTGACATATACTGGCAGATGGTCGAGGGTTGAAAAGGATGACAAGGTTCCACTCTCCACAATGTATTTTTGGTCGCTTATGTAAATGAGGTCTCGTAGGTTTCCTGCCTCCCTGACAACCTTGTTGACTCGGTTATAATCTGGGAAAGATTTAAAGCCTCGGTAGTTTGCTTCAGGTACACATCGAATGTCGTCGTTCCGCTCAGCGACGGAAAGGAGCTACCCAAGTAAATGTTTCCAGCGTTAAAGTCGCCAGTCAGAATTATTGTTGAAGGGTTGTCAGCATAGGCCCGGGTTACACTGTCGGTTAGATTTTCAAGGAATACTTGTTTTCGGTCTGAGGTCGTATTTGGGGGCAAGTAAACACAACAAATTATAAAAGTCAAATTTTTAATTCTGACTTTGCACCATATCCACTCTTCGTCATCTGTTTCCAAATAGGCTAATCTTTTGATTTGTAGTTCTTTGCGGGCGTAGATGGCTACGCCTCCACCCTGCCTATTTCTGTTTTTCATGAAAGGACTATGGTATCCCTGGAGTTCATATAAGCTTGGGTGTGTATTGTTGTCCAGTTTTGTCTCGGTTACAGCGAGGAGGCTGATTTTGTTGACCAAGGCGAACTGACTTATTTCATCAAGTTTATTTTGGGCAGTGATGCTGTTAGCATTAATATGGGCTACTGTCAGGTGGTAATGTGGAAGCCTGGGGCCAGGGTTGGGTTCGATACCAGCTCTGAATAGGAAAATAGTGATGTTGTCTAGTTTGCCAGCTAGTCTCCATTGGAAATTGGTGAATGTAGAAAACCTATAGATTGTTATATTTAAAGCTATTGTGGTCAGCCGAATATTTCCAGTAGCACTAGCCGTCTCAGTCGAACACCAGCTGCTGGGGCGGGGGGGACGGGGCGGAAGCAGCGGTCGCAGGCCGGTCACAAAGTTGACCCATTCGCGATCGCTAGCATCAGGGGGTGACAAGTGGTGTAAGTACGCATTGATTCAAATACCATGGCTTTTTAACTGGGGGGTGAATAATTCTCTCAAACAATTATTCTTACAAGTTGGGGAGCTAACGGAAATGAACGACTAATCTGTTCTTAAGTACTTTTAGGACAATAACGTTTCGAATATTTACAGTACATGTTACACAAAGCGACAGAATGTAAGCTATTAGCGACATCTTGCTCTAAAGTTTACTCCACTTTTGCGTTATCTACTAAGAAGTGATGAATTAATTCACAGCCGTTGGAGTCTACTGTCTGGTACAGTACGAGGTTAGTCATCGAGTTATTATTCACAGTTGCGTCTACTGACCTTTCTTCTTACGGTTGTTTTTTCTTGTCACAATGGTGAAGTCATCGCCGGGTCGGGCCATCTCTGCCGCTGCGGGCGCGGGTCTCCTGTCCGCCTGCGCTTGTTGAAGGGGCGGCTGCAGGCTGCTGGGAGGCAACTGCCGCCGCCGCCACCGCGGGTCTCGAGGAGGTCGTTCCCGTCCCGCCTGGTGCAGGACAAAGCCGCTGGAGATCTTGCAAAGATTTGATGATCTTAGTATCGCCGTTCTCGGTGAGCTTTATCTTCATCCTGCACCAGTCGGTCCAAGCGGCGAAGATCTTACCTTCCCTGCGCAGCTGTCTGGCATTGAACATTACCGTCTCGTTTTGTTTGGTAAGGTTCTCGGAAACATATACTCCTTGTAGGACAGTTGCAGGTAATTGGCAGTACACTGCACGGCCTCTTTCCTGCAGCTTACGGCGTGCCTGGTAAAATTGCTGACGCTTACCTAGGGAGCTGAATTTTACGATTATTTTTCGCGTTTTTGATGTGGCTGGTCGCCCAACTCGGTGAGATGTCGCAATGTCCGCTGGCCGGATGTCTACCCCCGCCGCCTTGCCGAGCTCTACGACCATCCTGTCTGTATTTTCACCAGCTCCCTCTGGTATTCCAGAGATGTTAAGGCACTCCCTGCGTGAGTATTGCTCGAGATCATTGATATGCTCTCTCGCCTGCTCAAGCTCACCTTTTAGTGTCTCAATTTCTGCGTCCTTTGTTTGGGTAGCCTTCTTTACTGCCCCTTGTACAATGTTTGTTATTTCGTTTAAGAGGGCTTCCCTCACTTCTCCGTCCTTGAAACACTCGATTAGGGCTGTTTTGAGCCCATTGGTGTCCATGGTCAAATCTGTCACCACTTGCCACCACGTTCAACTAAGTACACTAAAGAAATATCAATACTTTATCTTCGCTGGTGATATGAATAATAGTGTTCTCAGTGGATATTATTAGATATTCCGTTCGCGGAAATTCTAGCCTACTCAAGGCCTCGTGCGCGGAGGCAAAAATCAAGTAAAGATTCGACACTGGCGGAAATCTCTCAAAATTTGAAAATTTATAAATAATGAAAAACTTGGTTACCTTTTATCTTCTTTTTCTTCGTTGATATTCACAAAATCACCTTCCGCCTGGCATATTTGGAAAGGAAATTCCTCACAGTATGTAACGATACAATTTTTACATAAGTTTCATCAGCCAGATCCCGTAAAATTATCCCAGTGCGGACTACGTGAAAACACAACCTTCCCCTACGAATCGTGGATTAATAATGAATTCCCCCGTCCCGTCCCTCCCCCCGTCCAGTGCACTTCCGCGCACTGGACGGGGGAGGGGCTGGTAGGCCCCCTGAGCTCTCGGAAGCTAAGAGGCTTAGAAAAACTTAAGTTGGGGACTGGGTGGGAAATATTTAAAAGTATAACATGACCGATTTTAATTGACCTAGGTCAGTATTGTCAAGTTCAAACGAGGTCATAAAGGTCAAGTATAAGCTATGCTGGGTATTCATCCGGAAATGCCGTGATTAAGCGCAAACAAGTCCAGAATGCACTACAAACGGGCCAAAGTCATAGTGAGAACGTCCCAAAAATGTAAAATTAATTTTTGGGGTAAGGTCATTCAAGGTCATTGACCTATGACGTCACAATATTACATATTCTCCATAATTACACCATGACTAGGACCATAGCAACCGTTGGGCGGGAAATGAGGATTGACCTTTGCCCATGACATCTTACTTTGACCTGTGACCTTGACATTTACATTGATTTATCTTAACTATGACGTCGTAGCATAATATACGTCATACTGGGTAACGCCATGCGACCGGAAGCACCGGACCAATGACTTTGAGAATGCTGGTATGACCTTGAACTGTGACCTTGAACTTCATGTGGGGTGAACTTGACATATAATCCCGTTTTATATGGCACTCTAACGTTGCAAGCACGCCAACTGGTGCAACTGCGCGATTGCGGCAATATCAAAATAAAGGGTTTAACTTTGAAAGCCTATATAATTACAAAATTGGGGCCGATTTTCAAGCTTATTTGACCGATCGACGTGCCATTGAATATTCTCAAAGGTAGCTAAATAACGTTTTTTTTTGGCCACGAAGGGTTCTCCGGCCACCTAGAAAAAGTGAGTAGGGGCCTCCGAGGCTCCCCTCCAGTGTCTTGTTAACCCGCGCTGGTATGAGGCCCCGGACCACCTTTACTGGCATGGGGGTATCCATCGCCCTACGATCTCAGCAACCATGCTTGGAAGGGAAAACGGAAAGTAGTGTTTCATTGCTTGCCTCGATCGATACCGAAAATGCTTCAACAAAAAGTACTCAAATTAGCTTCTGAGGTCAAAAAAGGCTTCGATAAGGCAATCACGAGAAAATTGACATTGAAGATTCACAAAATCGTACCGGTTAATTCGAAGACCGTTATAGTCCATGAGCTCTCGAATGATGAGGGACAAAAGGTTCGAGTTTAACATTGCATATGTGAAGTTCAATGGCCCCACGTGATGGAGTCGTTCTTCTGATCCGTGGGTCAGATCTTAATTAAAGCAGCATGTCTTAATCCTATATGTCCGAAAAACGGTTGTCAGCGTCGACGTTGTGTGGCTTTTGATCTGTGATGTGTGCTTTCTAATATATATTGAACTGGGATACATTAAAAAATAGGGTATGGGTAGAAAAAGAAAAGTATATAAAACAAACCTAAGACAACAGTAATAAACGGCTTCTGACACATTATCCTCCCGCTACATTTTTCAGCCAATGTGTCGGAGCTGTTACGAATGTTCCGGTAATATATTCATTTTTCGGAACGGCTTCAATTTTTTCTGTTAGCAATGGTAACCTCCACACCACAATCAAGTTCATTCGCAGTGTCACCGAAGCGCAGTCTAGCTCAGTTTTCCCCTCCCCGTTACACCACTACCAACCGGACGCGTCTATGCGGCGTGCCGACTGCAGGCTGAGTGGCCGGCGGCGGTGCTGGGCTTGGTCTGCGGTGCTCGGTACTGATTTCACTGTGTAGACTCCAGTCTTTTATTGGCGTTTAATGTAGTTTAAGCAATGCTCTTTCACATAAAGGTGTTTTAAAGTCAATAAAAATATAGGAAGTATGTATGCTCTTCGTAGCAAAAGTTTGGAATTGCATTTTGTACATATTCGTGCCAATTAGTATTTTGAACTTACATATTTGTATTGTTGGGACTGTTGAGATTATTTTAAGGTAAGGTTTTGTAGAAATACCTTCAATTTAAATGGCTAAAAACTGAAGCGAAAAGTCCGATGCACGCATCCCATGCTGGATTGCCCGAGGCTATAACTCCGAAACCATTATCCAGACGAGATTAAAAATACCACAGTCATTTTCGGCGCTACTGAAAACCGTAGCCCCAAATTTTCATGAAAATCTGAGATATGAGGGTGTTATTTCAACCCATAGAATTGTCGATTTGTGTGGAATGCCCCAGCTGTGGAAGAGGCTGCGCCGTGTTGAAGACCTCCAACCTCTCGTGCCCGCTCTCCGCCCACATGCTTCTCGACACCTGGCGATTCTTGCACGTCGTCTTGCACCGGCCTGACCCTCGATATCAGCCGGGCCCGACGCCGATACGCGGCCTGGGGCGCCGGCGCAATCGGACGCCTCAGCTCAGCGCCTGAGACGCCCGCGGCGGCCACCCACTCGCCGACGCCAGTGAGTCTCCGCCGTGCAGTGCAGGTGCAAGTGGCAGGTGTGGGCGTCGGCGCGGTGCGGCAGCGAGAGGGTGGCCGCCGAGTACGGCTGTAAAGTTCGACCGGGAGGAATCGAAGTTCTCTCAGAGTCGTCAACTTCCGGTGAGTCCTTCTTACGTATGTTGTAATTGTTAAAAAAACTAGAGAAACATTGATGAACATTCAACTGAATAGGAATATGTTTGCAAGCAATGGTTAGGAGAGTCAGTTGTTTTCCCCAAATGCAAAAATCACCTCAAGATAAAGGCAATTCCCCAGATGAAAATAGCTCTTGAGGTCTACCGAGGGGGTTATTTCATTACGTTATTCCATCACTTCATCTATTATATTAGTTATTATAGTTAGTTAGTTAGTATAGTGAGATCATTTGGTCATTTATTTTAAAGTTATTTCAACTTTTCTCACTATATATATATAAATATATATATAAATATATATAAATATATATATATATATATATATATATATATATATATATATATATACACATATATATTAGTATAGCTCGGCAGTAAACCTTTCAAACATGCGGCATTGAATGATATTGCATGTTCACTTTTATATATCTTTTTGAAGCTTAAATAGTTTGTTGATTATGTTTTTTACAGGATTTAGGTAGTCTAAATATCAGCGGTCCGATGCTCATAGAACTTACTGGTTAATTAAAACGCGTTTCGAGTTATATCTAAACACTCATCATCAGGTTATACAAAAGACAGAGCTCCTAGGTTTTTCGTTTTCTTTGGGTTTTGAAAAACAATAAATTGGAATCATTCGATCGAGCGACATTTACAACAGTTCCTCCCGTGAGAAATTCCTCCTACCGATGTTACTTTGAATTCTGAAGCACTTAAATGACATGATACCGGAATGCAATAATAGAGACACTCATACACATACAAACACCATACAACAGAGACATAGAGCAATAAATACTTGACATTTTACACACTGATAACAAGCTAACACTGTATGTCACTCCCCACAGTGCTAGGGAAATGTGTGTGTGTTCGTAGGTTGATGTGTGGCGATAGTTCATGAATGTAGAGTAGGGTGCATCATACGCCCCGTGATATTCATTTTTGATAAATTAGCTTAGCGGCCCGTCACATTTGTTGTTTCAGACATGAAAACCTCAAATCCCAATTTTTGGAAAATCTATATTGGGCAGGGGTGCCACCTAGCGGTCAAAGTTTCAAATATTTGCAATTTTTAATATTCATTGGATCGCCCGTGAAAATTGTATTATCATAAAATCGGACCCAGCAGTGGTCAAATGCTGTTTTCTAAGCTCCAAATTACTTGTGCAGTCACTTTCGCGCATTTTGGACACCAGCTAGGGGTACCACCTGACGGTAGAAGTTTGCAATGTTTGGCGTTTTGGTGAGTTTTATCGAACATAATTGTTGAACCATCCTGGATTTGAACTGTGTTGTAATTATGAACTACTCCTGTAGGTCCAAAGTATCTGTTAAAGGCATTTACAACTTTGGCAATGGGTGACATCTGGTGGCCGAAATTAATTATTAAGTTTTAATAAATCAATGACTATGACAGAAATGAGTAAGAAGTTTTGGTTGAGTTCCAACGATAATTTGTGTGGCAAATTCCTCTCAAGTGTCAGATATCATCTTCAAAATTTCCGGACCAATATTTCATCTTCCTTTTTCGTTGTTTTTCAACAAATCGTCCATTTCTTCCATAATGTTTCATAGTTTTGGGAGTTCTCGCACGACCTCCTCTCATTTCAGTCATCCACCGGAGCACAGTGGGCGGCTAAGTTGGGATATTTCGGAAAGAACCCAATCGTTCATCGATTTGAGGTATTATTCCTATTACAATACAATGCCAGTTATATAATGCTGAGATCAAAACATCTTGATTCATCAATCTAGAAATGCTTGAAGGTTCCAGCTAAGTGCCTTGCAGAAAAGCACCGTTGTGGGAGCTAAGCTCATGTACGATGATTAACGCCAAGAGCCGATGTTTCCAAATTGACACGAAATGTCTTAGATTATTGTTATCATGTTACTTTAGGTTATTGCTTATGTTATTATTGTAGTTAACTTCACACCGATCTTTCGATAACAAATACGAGATTTGTAAGAGACATTCATAGCACAGCTCATGGCCTGTTTGATTGATTTTGGGGCTTATTGACGCACCAACTGCCAGGGTCATACGGCGTCGCCTACTCTTTCCCTTTTGGAAGGGTTTCTGGGGAGCCAGCTTGCTCCTCGTTCAAGTAAGTTGCCGGGCCTTGAACCCGGGTCGGCTGCGTGGAAGCCAGCGCGCTGACCACTCCACTGTCGCGCTCACAACTCATGGCCTCGACAAGACGTCATGTTCAGTTGCGCTAGTTTTGACTACTGATAGTCACACTTGACTGTTTCTATTTCTACTATTCACACAACCCCACTTTCTTGAGCACACAGATTACTCGTGTTTCGGTTTCCTTGAGCGTGGATCAGGTTGCCTTTTCGATTTTTTCCGACCACTTGCAGAATGTTCTGCAAGTGTCGCTAGACTACGCTGTCGTTTGGAAGTCCGAGGCCATCTTTCCTCCCTTTACGGCGGTATAATTGGGAACATGTATGGCCCTGCGCTTTACCCTAAATGCCTGGTAGGTAGATGAGTCGGGCCCGTCACTCACATCCAGCTCTAGGAACCCGGTGTCCAGCTTCAGGAGTCTGAATTTAGACCACGATTCAGGTTCACCCAGGTCTACCAACTTAGTCTCTGCTCAATCTCTGCAAACTCTGGAGCCGGGGTGGCCTAGTGGCTTTGTTGCCAGTCTTCGTATCGGGTAGCATGGATTAACGTGGGTTCAATTCCCACGGCGGGAAACCGCCTTCCGTGTCCGATTTGACCCGGTGGAGAGGATCCTTGAACACCCACGCCAATACTCCCTGTAATTGGGCAAGTGTGCCTGTTGGGAGTGACACTAATAAAAAATAAATAAATAAAATACAAAACATGCTTTCCCGGACCCACTTCCTTTACGACTGAGAGGTGCCTCGGGTATGATCTTGAGCTTCACCACCAGAAAACGTTTTGCAAGCTGATTTCGCACAGGCTGAGATGTCAAGTTGCTGAAAAGAGCAAGGGAACCATCTCTAAGGTGAAGTACCGCTGATGGCTGAAAGCCAGCAGTGCACCGGTGCCAACAACTTCGTTCACACAGTCCCCATAACAGGACAAGTGCTGATTACGATTCAGATCATGCCATGGGGAATCCACCGCGTCCTGGCATATCATGCATTACAAGCCATAGACGGAAGTGATAAAGGTCCCGAACCGCCAAAGCTTTGACATTAGTTCCTGCGTTGGGGCTTTTTCGTCTTGAACGTTGGGAATGTGGTGCTCGGACGTGCACATCTTCATCGCATAAGGCAGGCTGCTCATCCATCTTGCTCTACGCATTGCTCCTGAGCGTCGAAAATATACATCTGGATTATTTGAGCCAAGGAAAGTAATTCCTAGTTCTCTGAACTCCTCGTGGCCATCACGGCTTTGTTTCGGACAGACAGTTTGAAGGAGGTTCTCTGTGAGTTCCGTCAGGAACGGGCGACTTTGTGGTGAAGTTGAGTTTAGTTAAAAGATAAACTCAACCGTCTTTCATATTTCGCTTGTCTTGATAAATTATCAATTTCGAAATATTGCTCATTTTTTGGCCAGTTTTTCTTCAGTGTATAATGAACGGAAGTCGGTTTTTGTTAGAATTATTAGTTAGGCAAGCAGAATTTCTCAAAATCGAGTCTGTTGAAAACACTGACGTGAACTTTTCCCCCGAATTAGTGCCTGTCTGCAGACTAGAGCAGAGCCTTGTTCAGCCGATCTTGGATGGGGATGCAGGCGGCTGATCGATGACCTGTGTTCGACCCTGTTGTGGCAAACACCATGTTCACCACTGCGTCTGAGCACTCCTGCCGTTCAAGAAGCTCAACCGTCAAATTCGATATGGGGGAGCCGTATTTTCCATTCGTTCTCTTACTCTACCACGGTGTAACCAGCAATTAGTGTCCATGTCCGCTCCCCACAACTTGTTTCCGTCAATCTTCGTTCTTAGCCTTGTGTGTACGAGAAGGCATCAAATTACAGTAAAACGGTAGTTTATCACCCAAAATATTAGCTGCAAGCAGGACCAGTGTCCTCAAAAATAAAAACGGATCAACAGAAGCCAATGTAAATTTCAACTTCGGCCGCCAGGTAGTGGCATATAAAGAAATCCAAAATGCAGAAATCCGTCTCGCAAGTACCCGAGGTCGATTCAGCAAAATATCGTTTCAGCTGGACCAAAACACACAATGATTCTGTCCACACTTTAATGAAACAAATTTAAAAAACTGTCAAAATTGATTTTTCACCGCTAGGAGGCACCCCTAAAAGATGTCTAAAATCCATGAAATTGGGCATGCATGTGCTTTAGGCCAGCACAACAGTGTTTGGTCACAAAACAGTCCACTAATAAAATGAGACGACTTCTGCGGCCAATCCAAAGTATATCCAAAAATGGTCAAAATTGAAAACTTGGCCACTAGGTGCACCCCTAGCCCCTTTCAAAATTTCAAAATATTTCACATTTGGACTCACTAGGTCCAAGGCAAAAATTGGGCCGGGCCGCGTAGCTAATGCAAAAGTCGGGGCGTTTGATGCACCCTAATGTAGAGTGCTTCGAGTACTGCAAATCTTCTTGTATCTGGTGTGGCAGTGATGATGTGGGTATCCTGGGTTAGCATTTGTCGTGTGAGCGTTGTGTTGTGTTGCTGTGTCATGTGTTGTTTCGGTCCTCTCTCCCTGAGATGCATTGTCAGACGTCGTGACAGAGTTGTTGAAGTTACACCAATGTAGCTATTTCCAACGAAGCCTTCAATCTTCGTTTGGGCATTTAATTTATAAGCTACATTGGTGCGCTTCAACAACTCTGTCCTGAGTGGGTTGTTGCGCATGACACGGTGTGCATGACATGCATGCGGAGCTTGATGTTGTCGCTACACTTGATGTTTTTCTTAAAGAGAATGTGGCACTTCTATAACGTGGTTTGGGAAAGGGGAATGGCGTATGCTAAAGGAATACAGTGATGTTCATGCCATTAAAAATGCATACTTATGAGTTAATTCCTACGTGCATCTTGTGCTTCGCCTTAGACCCTCCATGTTTACACGATCAGTACTACTTATCTCTCCGCCTCAAATTGTCATTTTAGCATTTCTAACTTCTAGTGTTGCATACGCATGAAATGTCAGATAGGCGTGTATGCCACATGCACCGTGGTTGTTGTATTACTAATAAGTGTCCTTAATTAAAAACCAAAATCTTGAAAAGCCGCATCATTTACCCTGATACCGAAAAATACTATGGACTCAAAATTGTTGCCTGCAATTTTTGCGCAAAGCATACTCATACTCCGAACTCATTTCACGAACTCGCACTAATGTTTTTCCAGTGCTATCGGCACTGCACACTGCACAAACGCCTAACTCATATATCTACCCACGTGTACAGAATGTCTGCTACACCGGTCCCCTCCCTTAGTCTGACACCAGGCACAAGGACCATTATTTCCAACACGACATATGTAGGTATTACAATCCGCCCGCGACCCCTCTCCACCGAGGCTTGAACTTGGCGTCAACGGCGCCCAGCGTGACCTCTGTAATCTCTATGCCCGCAGGTAATCGCGGCTGCCGGCGGATGGCGGCCGCTGATTGGTGGAGGCGCGTTCACTTGTATCGCGAGAAATTCAGCGGATATTTCTCCATGAAAATGATAGAGCCTTAAACCAGGAAATGTATTAACATTATGTTTTCAAACATTTCTAGCCATACCTTGCTCTCTATTGGCTTACTTGAATCCGTACATGTATTCATATCACACAAAGCACAGTTGTTGAAAATACAAAACATTGGCCATTCCATCCGAGGCTGCTCTTCGGTACAGGCGAGACGGCGGCAGTCAGCACAGGCTAGCCGGCGGCTGAGTTCGCTGAAGTTAGGGAGTGTCATTGGCGGACCCAGGGGGGGAGCATTCCGGCCATGCCCCTCAAAGCGCTGGAGGGGGGCCAAACTATCTTTTGTCCCCTAAAGGCCGGAGAAATCTTTGAAAAAAGGTGTTTGCACTAGGTTTGTCGAGCAATAAAGTTTTCGCTGACTTCACGGTGAGTAATGAGCCAATTGAAGCCCTTGAAGCCTATCGAATATGGCAGTAGTTGCCAGATCATGACGTCATCAACAGGCAGAGGTTTATTTTTCACCCTAGAGGAGCATTTTACAAATGAAAACATTGAACTCATTGTACATTTTTTTCAGAGAAATCATTAAGGTTTTCATGATTTTCGGCTAAAAATACCTCTAGTAACACTAAATTCCTGGACTCGGCCATGGTGCCATTTTCCCTTTAAAGTGAATGTGGTACCTTGGTCTAATCCTGGAATTTAGTGAAATTAGGCGTACTTTGAGCCAAAAATAATGAAACCACTCATGATTTCTCTGAAAAATGTACAATGGGCTCAATATTTTGTTTTAAAAATACTCATCTAGAAAAAGATATAAATATCAGCCTGTGGATGATGTCACGATCTGGCAACCACTACCATACTTGAAACGCTTCAAGGGCTTCGATTGGCTGATGCTCATCGTGACGTCAGCAAATGTCGTCACACCAGCAGCTCACAACAATGGGCGCCCGGCGACGGGCTGATGGGGGGCTGGTGTCAGGTAGGTTTTAGCTTTTTCTACGGAAATATCGAGTTCCAAGGCAAATGAAATATGGAGTACCGGGTTTTCCGACTTGCTTTGCAACTTGGCTATCTTAGTTAAAATCACGTTGTGGAGGTGCCACATTCCCTTTAATGCATAGCCGAAGGCTCTTCCGAGACAATAGCAGGGGTGGCTCGAGCCCCTAGCCCTCCCAAATATTGTCCGGGATCCGCCTCTGACGTGAGGTGTTTAGCATGCATCTGGTGCACTGGATGCAGATAAGGCACATGGGTGGTGCTGTCGTGTTATCTGTGGCGGACTTGTCCTTACAAATGAAACAGATGCTGATCGGACGTAAAGTGGAACAGAGAAGCGAAACATGCGATTACATTAATTTTAACAGTCGATAAAAGGATTGCCAGCCTTACAGCGAAAACCATGCCTAAGATTCTAAAGCAGCGATATCTAGTTAGTCCGGCTCTATCATTCACAGAATAATGAGGCTCAGTCCACGGCCTCGTTTTCTGTTCAGTGTTATTAACTTGAAATTATATGTGTTTGTACGTGTGGCTCTAGATGCATAAGCGAAATATACGACAAAATCAGCAGCGGCGCTTGTTCCTAATGACAGCCTAGGCACGACTTGCACGGTAGAGATATGAAGCTAGATCGAAACGTAGATATGCAAAGGAGCTTTCCTTGTCCTGAAGACCAGTACAAAGTGTATAGAGTAAAGATAAGTGGTTCGGATTGAAAGAAATTGTACGGGAATTTTTGACCAGATTACTTCATGGAAAAGTGGTGAAACAATGAAGGAATAAAATTTTCGTCACATCCAGGGGCGTAGCCAGACCTTTGGTATGGGGGCACACCACTTTGGGGGGCACCCCTGGAGAAAAAGGGCACTTTTTTAAGGGAATGTGACCCCTTGGTCGAATCCTGGAATTTAGTGTAATTAGGCGCATTTTTAGCCGAAAATAACGAAACCACTCAGGATTTCTTTAAAAAATGTACAATAAGCTCAATATTTTGATTTTTAAAATACTCCTCTAGGAAAATAAATAAATATCTGCCCGTGGATGATGTCCTAATCTGGCAACCACTACCATACTCGAAACACTTCAAGGCATGGGTGGAGATCCCGGGGGTTGAGGGGTCAGGGCCCCCTGATTTGGAAATCGAGAGAATCTGGGGGTCAGCCCGGGTCCTACATCTCCTGCTCTCACAAAATATTTTCGGACCTATAAGTAATGATAGTTAAATTCGCGGCATTTGTGTAATCAGCTGGGTCCTAATTTGACCTATCTGCCCCTTTGCATCTTCTTTGTAGAGGGGTACTAGAGACCAGGGGCGGCGCTACGGCTTCCCGTCACGACTATGCGTCAGGAAAACAACGGGCCCCCGAACTGGTCTAGGGTCCCTCAGCTGAACTAAGCAGCATCCAAAATCGGTCTTTCACAGAGGATATAGACCGTGCTGGAAACATATTGGGAAATGCCATGATTGTGCAAGTGAACTAAAGTCATAGAGGAAAGGTCCCACTCAATGTCCTCTGAAAGTTTGATGTTAAGGTCATTCAAGGTTAATGGCCTATGATTAACAAAAGAACTATTCCCAATAATGTACAATATAACTGGCACTGTAGCAGCCTTTGGGCAGAAATGAGGGTTTGATCTTGAAAAAGTCTCTCACCTTGACCAATGACATTGACCTTGACAGTGAGTAACCAAAACTATGAAGTCATAGCATCGCATGCGTTATGCTGAGTAATGCCATCTTTACGGAACACTGGGGTCAATGACCTTGACATGTGACCCTGACCTTTATTTGGGGTGACTTTGACATATAACCCGATTATATGAAGTTATTATTGTATTACTTATGGTTCTTTTATAGGCGCTCTGAGCTTAGCTGCTACGTCGACCTCTAAAGCATCGTGGGATCATTTAAATTCGAAACAATTTTAGGGAAAGGCAAAATGTGATTTAAAGCCTCGTCATCCTTAATCTAGTGGAGTAATTTTAGACTATTTGTTAGCAATATTATATGACGTTATTACGTCATCACTCAGTCTACAGTGCAGGCGAAATGGTGCGACTGCGCAATTGCGACGGCTCAAAATATAAGTCTGAATTTGAAAGCCTGTAAGTAAAACAATTGAACCATTTTTCTGAAATTCGTTCACCGATCGACGCACTCATGCGCTCTCTCAAATGTGGCCGAGTAGCGTATTCTGGCGGCGAGCGGTTCTCTGGGCACCTTGAAAAATAGGTGGGGCACTTTAAGACCTCCTGAACTTCGCGTGGTAAGGTATCCGAGCAGTGTTAGGACCCCTGAGCTGGTATGGGCCCCCTGAGCTGATTTGGCGCTCCCTGAGGTGAATCAGGGCCTCTTAGCTGGACTGGGCCTCTGAATTGGCGTGGAGCCCCGCGTTGGTGCTGCCCCCCTCCTTTAGCAGTTTTGGGATCCCGTGAAGTTGAAGTAGTCCTCGGTTCCTGAAATAGACTTAAGGCCTGCAACTGGTTTGGATCCCTGCGGTGGCGTGGGCCCTGCAGTTGGTCTGGGCCCTTTACATGGTCGGGTTCCCTGCAGTGATCTTGAGAAGCTTGGTCTAAACTGGACCCCTAACAGTTGGGCCATGAGCCCCTGAGCTCATCCTGAGCCCCTTATCTGGTCCGTGGCCCCTGAACTTTATGGGGCCTGCCAGATGGTCTTCGGACCTCTGGACTGATCTGCCCCCCCTGCGTTAAATTTGTTCCTCCTGAGATCAAAGTTTCGCAGGGGCCCTTGGGCTGTGCTGGGGCACGCTAATCTTGAGAGACATGGACTGATATAACCCGTGAGTCGACACTGGGACCCCTGAGCTCTCGGGTGCCTTTTATCTTGTCTTACACTCCTGAATTGATATGGGACCTCTTTCGGATTTTTTGGGACCCCTGAGATGTTTTGGAAACTATAAGATGCTCTGGAACCCCTGTGTTGATTTTATGCCTACTGAGATGGAGCTTCACTAGGGGCCCCTGAGCTTTTCTGAGGGCCCTTGAGAGAATCTTGCACAGGAGATTTTAGACTTGGAGCTTGAGGCCCCTCGGTATCGTCCTGAGTTTTTCTGAACCCCTGAGCGGCTTTGGGGTCCCTGAACAGGCCTGGGCCCCTGAGTTGTAAGTGGGTCCTCAAGTGATATTGAGTCCCCTCAGCCAATCTGGGGCCCCTTTAGATAACCAGGCCCCCACACTGATCTTGAAACCCATGTTTTGACTTTGGAGTGCCCTGCGCTTATCGGGACCCGTCATCTGTTATCAGCTGGTCTTGGGACCCCTGAGCTGGTTCTGAGCCGACGGAGAGGGAGTTTTGGAGGTAGCCCTTAGGCTATTCTGGGGCCGTGAGAGGATATTGCACATGAGCTTACTGGCTCGGCCTTAGACCCTGAGCTGGCTCAGGGGTCGTGAACTGGTCTAGGGACCCTGAGAGGATTTACTTAGGAGGTCCCTGGATTGGCCGTGAGGTTCCTAGCTGGACTGGTGTCCCTTGAGCTGCTAAGGGTCCCTGAGCTGGTATTGGACCCTTTAAACGGGCATGGACCTTTTAGCTTGTCCGGGGCCCTATTGTGCTGATCTAGGACCCTTGAAATCGTCGGGGGCCAACTGCTCTGCCCCCCAGAGTTTTTTTCTGGGCCTGCTGAGCCGATTTAGGGCCCTCACAGCAGGTCTGGACCCCTAAGCTCATCTTTTAGATGGTCAGGGTTCCCTCGCTGATCTTGAAACCCCGGTACTGGCACTGGCGCTTTTTGAGTCTTCAAGGGCCTCTTATCTGGCCTGGAACCTCTTAACTGGTATGGCCCCCTCCCAGCTGCTCTTGGGCCCCCTGAATTGGGTTTGGGCCTCCTGAGAGGGAGTTTTCCAAGGGGTCCCTGGGTTGATGCGGCACTCTGAGAGGGTATTATACAGGAGCTTACTGACTTTGTCTTGTATTCGTATTCCAATTAAGCATCAGTCAGGCACGCACTTGACTCAGAATAATCCGACGGGACACCTACATCCGCGCTCGCTCCTGCTCCAGTCCGAGTGGTCGGCCGGTGCCACCGCGCCCCGGCCGGGTCACCAGGTGACGTCACGCCACCGCCGCGGGGCCCGGCACAGTCTAACACTCGGGCGCACGCCCGGCACAGCCTAACACTCGGGCGCACGGCAATATTCCTCACCGCGGCACAGCGAGTCAGACTAAGTCACCACATCCCTCCACACCAGGACTTCAGCATCACCACTCGTCGCCGCGCCCGCCTGATAGCGCACCACTGGCCGCGTCACGCGTGCAGAGCGGCGCAGGACGGGTGTCGCCGTGTCAGCTGTCTGACCCGGCGCCGGTGCGCGCTCCGATACGTCGGAGAGCTGAGGTGAGGCGGCGTTGTCAGCTGGCGCGCGAGAAGGTGAGGCAGAGGTGGTAGTTGTGCCGGTTGGAGGAGTCTGGTGCGGCGGTGACAGGGGCTGCTCCGGAGGTTGCAGGGGTGAGCGGCCTGTCGACACATTTTCCGCACGTCTCAGTCTAATGTGATCATAGTGCCTCCGGAACAACCGACCGTCCTCCATTCGGATCACACACGATGAACCATCCGTGGATACAATTGTACCAGGAATCCACTTAGGACCATTTGTTGTCTGTGGAAGCGAGAACATGTAAACAGAGCTCCCTATCTGGAAACTGCGGTTTTGAGAGGCTTGATCATACCGCGCCTTCTGCTGGCGCTGGTATTTTTCAATGGACTCCCGCTGGTCACTCTGCCGAAGCCTGTCAAATGGAGTCTGCATTCGGCGGCCTGTTAGCATTTCTGCGGGGAGACGCCTGTAACACTGTGAGGCATACTCCGATAGCGGAATAGGAACCGGGCCAATTTGGTGGTCAAAGTTCCACTATTCTGCCGCTTCAGCCCCTGTTTCAAGGTCTGCACTGCACGTTCCACCAAACCGTTTGAATGTGCTGAATACGGGGGTGATGTTACGTGAGAAACTCCATTGTGCTGACAAAAGGTCTTGAACTCGGCCGAGACGAAACACAAAGCATTGTCAGTAACAATGGTTGACGGCAGTCCATGGCAAGCAAAAGACTCTCGCATCTTTTCGATGGTGATGGAAGAAGAGGTTGATTTTGTCACATGTACATCCATCCACTTACTATGAGCGTCGATGAGAACTAACAGCATGCGGCCATCTACGGGTCCGCAGAAGTCGGCGTGTAGCCGACGCCAGGGCTGCTGTGGCCACTCCCATGGATGCAGCGGTGCAGGGGGTGACGCGTTCTTCCACTGCTGGCAGCTGCGGCAGTTTTCTGCTACTTTCTCCACGTCTCGGTCCAGTCCAGGCCACCAGAAGTAGGCCCTGCTGAAAGTCTTCATTCTCGACACACCAAAGTGACCTTCATGTAAATTCGATAAGATGCGGGTGCGCCCTTCGGAGGGACCACCACGCGGCAACCCCACAGCAAGCAATCATTATCCACACTGAGCTCACCTTGCTTGTTCTTGTAAGGTCCCAGTTCAACATCCTCTGGAACAACGTCAGGCCAGCCATGGCGAGTGTACTCCACAACTCGAGACAGCACCGGATCTGCTCGCGTCCAGGCTCGGATCTCCTTCTGCGACACAGGTCCTGAATCGAGAAATTCCATCAGCTTCACAGTCTCCGCTGGAAGTGGTACCTGTCGACACACATCTGGGAGCGGCAACCGACTGAGCGCGTCGCAGTGAGTCTGCATCTTGGCTGGGGAGTACACGAGCTTGTAGTTATATGCGGCCAGCATCAGAGCCCAGCGCTGCACGCGAGCAGAAGCCATCAGAGGCAGCGGTTTTTCCTCTCCCAGCATCCCCAACAGGGGTTTATGATCCGTTCTTATGGTGAAGGGCCGTGCACAAAGGAAATAGTGAAACTTCTTCACTCCTGCGACTACTGCAAGTCCTTCTCGGTCTGTCTGCGCGTATCTTTGTTCGGTATCCGAAAATGTCCTCGAATAAAAAGCCACAGGCCTCTCTTGCCCACGCTGATCCAATTGAGATAATACACAGCCTAATCCATAAGGGCTGGCATCACACGCTAGTATTGTCCTGCGATCAGGATAGAAGTGTGCTAGGCAGGGGGACTCAGAATCAAGTCCTTAGCTTTTTGAAGGCATCGACTTGGTCGGGACCCCATATCCACTTGACTTCTTTACGCAAGAGCTGGTATAGTGGTGCCAATATGGACGAAATTCCCCGCAGGAACTTACTGTAGTAATTGAGAAGGCCAAGCCAGGCCCGGAGCTCCGTGAGGTTCTTTGGTGCAGGCGCCTCCACGATGGCCCGCTGCTTGTCCGCTGTCGGCTGCACGCCCTCCCCACTGATCTTGTAGCCCAGGTAAATTACCTGCTTCACCCGGAAACTGCACTTGCTCTTGTTGAGACGAAGTCCCGCGTTCTGCATCCTGAGAAGAACCTCTCTAAGAGCCACATCATGCGTGTGAACATCAGACCCACTAACCAAAACATCATCTAGAAATACGGCCGTGTTGGGGACTCCCGCCAGTAAGTTCGTCATGATCCTCTGAAATATCCCTGGAGCTGAATGAATCCCGTAAGCCAAACGAACCATCGCATATAAACCCTTCGTCGTATTCACACAGGCTAGTTCTTGCGACTCGCGGGAGAGCTCTACTTGGTTATATGCCTGCCGTAGGTCCAGTTTGCTAAAAACAGCACATCCTGTCAACTTAGTCAACAGCTCTTCAATCTTAGGCAAAGGATACTGCTCCAAAACAGTTGCCTTATTTACTGTGAGTCTGAAATCCCCACATAGCCGGATTTCATTTCCATTTGCCTTAGGAACTGCTACTATGGGGGCTGCCCACTGGCTGTTACTCACTGGTCTGATGATGCCAGCGTCCTCCAATCGGGTGAGCTCATCTTCCACCTTCTGTTGCAAGGCCAAAGGAACGGGCCGAGCCTTGAAGAACCTGGGTGTAGCTGCAGGATCAACCTGAAGTGTGACTGGTCCCCCATTGTAGCAGCCAGCCCCTCACGGAACACCTCTGGGAACTCCTTCTCCACGGCAACATCAGTTGATACAGTCTTCACCGAAAACTTACCGAACAAAGTGCGCCAATCTAGGCGTATGTGCTGCAGCCAGTTCCTTCCGAACAGACTCGGACCAGAACCACGCACGACCATCAGAGGAAGTCGGACGGCCTCGCCTCCCTCCACGCTGACGTCAACTTCAGCCACTCCACGGAGGCTGATCACCTCCCCAGTGTAGGTCCGGAACTTCTGCGGACTAGGCTGAATACAGAGACTGCGATCAGGCCATATGTGGTTAACAACGTCCTCGCTCACCAAAGAAGCACTGGCTCCAGTATCCAGCTCCATTCGAAGGAATTTCCCGTTTAACTTCACCCCAACCATGATTGGTGGGTTCCGAGCTCCCGGCTTTTCATGAAACGAATACAGATTGTAGACAGGGTCATTTTCTGCCTCGGCAACATCTTCTGCGTAACGTTCAGCATCCTCCAAAAATGTAGCATCTTCGCCAACCATGAGTGAAGCTACGTCATGTCCCATCGAATTTACCGTTCCAGCCTTGTGAGCTGCGCGGGTATGGCCTAGTTCTTCACACTCAAAACACCGCCTCCTTTTGAACGGACAGTGACGGTCTAGATGCAAGCCACTGAGACATCTCCAGCATCTGTACTTGGAGCTTTTGTCCCCACCAGACCAGCGAGACTTACTTGGAATTCGACGCTGCCCGTCAGACGATACCTCGCCGGATCTCTGCCGCGGCCTCTGCAGACGGCTATCGTCGATTCGGAGCGCTGCTCCCGTTGTCTGCTCTCCCCTCGACTCGGCGGTGCCTTTCTTCAGCTCCTGAACGTTGCGCCCGGCTGCCTCCAGTGCCTGAGCGATCTCCACCGCCCTCTCCAAAGTCAGCTTGGATTCTGACAACAGCCGTGTCTGAATGACGTCAGAGGAAATGCCACAGATCAGACGGTCACGAATCATGTCTGACAAAAACGATCCAAAATTGCAGTGTTCTGACAGTTTCCGCAACTGACCAATGTACTCTTGGACAGACTGATATTCTGACCGACAGCAAGAGAAAAATCGGAATCTTGCAACTGTCTCGGACGGTTTGGGTTCAAAGAGAGTCTGCAGTTTCAGTGTCAACTCCTCGATAGCAAAATCTGACGGCTTGTGGGGCGAAACCAGTGCCCTTAGCTTACTGTACGTGGCCTCACCAATAACACTCAGAAACGTTGCCCGACGGATATTCGGGTCGGTAATTGAGTCAGCAATAAAGGCCTGCTCTAGCCGCTCGCAATACTCATCCCAAGATCTCGAAGGGTCGAACGGGCCGATACAGCTCCCAATCTTGGCCATCTTCAGTCTTGTTCGCTCTCTGGTCGCCACTGATAAGTTCTGATTCTGTATTCCAATTAAGCATCAGTCAGGCACGCACTTGACTCAGAATAATCCGACGGGACACCTACATCCGCGCTCGCTCCCTGCTCCAGTCCGAGTGGTCGGCCGGTGCCACCGCGCCCCGGCCGGGTCACCAGGTGACGTCACGCCACCGCCGCGGGGCCCGGCACAGTCTAACACTCGGGCGCACGCCCGGCACAGCCTAACACTCGGGCGCACGGCAATATTCCTCACCGCGGCACAGCGAGTCAGACTAAGTCACCACAGGATGCAAGCTGGTTTGGGGTCACCTTAGCCGGCAAGGAGAGAAGAGGAGCTACACAAGAAGTTTTTGACTCGGTTCTATGGCCCCTAGCTGGATCAGTGCCCCTTGAGCTTAGAAGTGCCCCCTGAATTGTTATCGGGTCTCTTTGACGTACGGGCCCCTTTAGCTTGTTTGCGGTCCCCTTGTGCTTATGTGGGGCTCCGTGAGTTCGTAGACGCACCCCACTGGTCTAGCCCTCTTAGTTTGTATGGCCCTTCTGAGCTGCTTTTGGGGCCCTTCAACGTGTCTGCGCCTCCTGAGTTGAAGCTTGGCCCCCTGAGCTAGTGTTGGCCCCCTGAGCTTATTTAGAACTTGTTTAGATGGTTAAGCCCCTGCCCTGATCTTGGGACCCCTGTGTTGGCCTGGGCCTCCTGAATTGACATTGGTCCTCCTGAGAGGGAGTTTCGCAAAAGGCCTCTGGGCTGTTCTGGGTCCTTGAGAGGGTATTGCCAAGGAGCTTACTGGAGTGATATTGGGGCTCAAACTGGTTTTGGGCTCCCTGAGGTAGAATGTTAAAGGAAGTCCTAAGCTAGTCTACGACCCCTGAGAGGAATTATGTAAAAGGTTCCTGACTTGGTCCTAGGGCTCCTAGCTGGATTAGTGTCCATTGAAGTGGCAGACGACCTGTTTACCTAGCATGGATCCAATTAGTTTGTCTGGGCACATTGTGCTGATCTGGGGCCCCGTGAGCTTTTGGGGCCCTTTAGCTCGTCTGGCACCCTGGGCTAGTGCTGGACCCATTTAGCTGGCCTGGGGCCCACTGAAAATATATTTTGCAGTAGGTTTCTGACTTGATCTCGGGATATCTGAGCCAGTTAAGGGTCCCTGAGAGCCCGAATTGGGCGTCTGTACCCAGAGCCATGCATTGGAAAGAAATTTTGGTTGTAATTGGTGTTTGCAGGAGGCCCGCTCTTTGTTATTCGCTATGGTTTCAGTAGTCGGGACAGTGTGATGGGACCCTGCGTGAAAAGTGGTGGGCGGAGAGGAGACAAAGCATACTCCGTCCTCCCCACTCTCAAAAGTGGGGGGGACACGTCTCCCCGTCCCCCAGCGGCGGGACCCATGATTCTCTCCACGAACAAGTATCAAGAAAGTGGTTTAATGAAAGCTATTAAATTTTCCACACATTCGAGGAACGAATTTTCGTGGCATAATTTATTTTTATAAAATTTCCTTTGATGTATGGTGCGGTTTTTTGTCGTGGAATTTTAGGGGACAAAACCATCCGAGAGAGAGAGAGAGAGAGAGAGAGAGAGAGAGAGAGAGGTGGGCGGGGAGAAAGAGATTAGACAATGATCCAATTTTATGGAAACAGCATACTGGACCTAGCTATTGCCATACTGTAGCATGGCTCAGAATTTTTTGGTGATATATTTATATCATCAAAATATTTCTATTATAATAGTCGCTTAGGGCTATAATGGTACGCCAACTGCTGGGGTCATAGACTTCTCAGAAGGAGAATACGCTAGACTTGAGCATTGAAATGTATTTTGATTTTACACGCTTATGTTGTCTGCTGCTAACACGTTTTCATTGAGAACTAGATTAAACAGCGCACGGTACGTTATAATCGCTATCCTTTCAAAGTCCGACTCAACGTCAAAGGTTTAGACCCGTATCTCCTTTTGAGTTTCCGGAAAAATCTGATTAAATGCTCGAAGTGTGTTAAAAAGTGCATGCCGGTTTTACCTCCAGAGGAAGTCATGATCCGGCTCGTGTAAAGATCCTACCATCATGCGGTTTCATACGGTATTTAAAGGCATTGCCCGAATTTTAACATCGTCATTTTCTTACGAAAATCATCCACCCCTTCGGCCCCGACCGGACCGGAACCCCCCCTGGTTTGAAAAGAGATCTCCACCCCTGCTTCAAGGGCTTCGATTGGCTGATGCTCATCGTGACGTCAGCATATGTTGTCACACCAAGAGCGATGACAACTGTGGCCTGCTGCTAAGTGTACGTGAGGGGTACATTGCAGGTAGGTTTTAGCTTTTTTCTGCGGAAATCTCGAGTTCCAAGACAAATGATATATTGAGTACCGGGTTTTCTGACTTGCTTTACAGCTTGGCTATCTCAGTTAAAATCACGTTATGAAGATGCCACATTTCCTTTAACGTAACCTAAAAACTTACTACTTAACACTTACTACTACTTACTTAACACGCGCATTGACGGGGGCGGGTACCCGCCCCCCGGTTTTTTCGGAAATAATATAAAAACGGCGGCGCGTAGCGCCGCCGTACTTGGTATACCTTTTGTCTCTTCATTTTAACAACTTTTGTCAAAATTTTAAGGTTAGGTCATATCAAGTCAGGTCACCAGTACAGGTCAAGTGACCTGACCCAAAAAAAGTTTAAGATAGCATAAGTCAGAACAGGGTGAATTTATCCAATTGAAACTCATATCACATAATGGGCCCACCAAGTTCTCTAAAATATATTCCGGTATTTTTTATATCGATGACCTAAGGCCAGGTACGAGACATGACCTCTCCATTGGAAATACATGGGAAAAATTGTTTTAACTTAATAGCTTAGTAAGAGATGGCGATAGAGTGTTTATTTTAACTGCATGAGACTCGCCTGGTCTTTGCCGGTCTAATGACATGCATTTTATCTAATTTGTATCTTGTATTAATCGCCAACAGGTATTTATGAGTGTAACCCAATTACAGGCGAAGTCAGGATAAAAATGAACCTAAAATACATACAATACATGGTCACAATTAAAACGTCGTATCGTTAAAACAAAAACAAGGACAGATACACCTCCAGAGAGGCACTAATCGGGTCACCGTATACACAGAAATCTCCTTTTTTAATCTGCCGATTGGATCCATCAGCATGTCGCTCCTCGGTGAAAATGTCAGAAAATCATTAGCAATGAGAGGAGCTCGCACTAACAGGCCAGACTTCACAGTATTTACCCTGCCAAATGGTACATAGAAGACAACACCACTTCTCGTCAGCCTCGGTTGTACACTAGGGTGGGTCATACTCACGAGAAAATTAAAATTTCCGTATTTTAACTGTGTACTACGATTTTATTATGTAAAATTTAATTTTAAGAAACTTTCTTGAAATAAATTTTGGCCAAAATTACTTAAAAGGTCGCAAAAACGCACTTTTGTGTTTTTGACGTTAGGGACAGAGAAGTAGTAGGATAATTCCGACTCTCATAGACAGTGTAAGCTTTCGAGCGATCGCGAGCTATCGTGATCCGTCATGCAGGCCACGAATTCAGGCTGCACGTGTCAGAGGTGACTATAAGCAAAGTATTTGTGGAGGAGGAATTCGAAAAATATAGTGAATTTTTTTAAACGAAAACCAGACCAAATCAGCCAAAACTTGGTAATATTTGACCACTTTGGAGGCCAAGATCCGATTCCTTCCCCCTGGATCCGCCCCTGGCACGCGCGGTCAATAGAATTTGAACACTAGCAGAAATGGATAAAAGGCGGTGAAATAAATAAATATATTGATCCGTCTGGCGTTGAGGTCAGAGCTGGAGAGCTCTCCTCGACCCAGGGGGCTCCTGGATGGGTTACCGCTAGTATGGCAATACAAGCCCTATTTTTTACCACTACCCTTTTAAATAGGTAGGCAGGAGTGCCCTTCCATACCCGTGCGGTTGTAAACTACTTTTGTCCAACTGCATGCACAAAAACTGTGTTAGTTTTATTATGTTAGTGGACCGCACCACTCCCCGCTATTATTTTTGTTTTATTTACTTGCTGCCTAAACCTAAATTTAGTAATTTTTGTCGTCGTAGCCCCACCAAAGGTGTAGAATAACTAGTTACCATCGATGGGGCCACGACGAGTCATGCTAGGGTATTAGTGGGATAAATAAATGCCTAAATGGGTTATGAGATCATGAAATGGGTCAATGATGAGAATAGAAACAATGTGCTGAAAACGAAGAAGGAAAGAAAAGTGAAAGACTTCTGAAAAGGGAAGAAGAGAGACTGACCTATTAAGATCCTTTCGTTAACATCTTATTTCATAACGCATTAGATTGGTATCTCTGAATCAAAGAAATTGAAATGAATAGTGATTAACATTATTTCTGCTTGTCTCCTCCTAGTCATTTACCTACTCAGATAAATATTTATTGAAAAAGAAATCTCTAACCTGTTTTTTGGGCTCATTTTATTCAATGGGACTTCATTCAAATTAGGAAATAAAGGACAAATAACATCATTCCATATCCTTGGCCCATGAATCGAAAAACGCAAATTTTCTATAAATTGTCGAGGCAAAGGGTACTTTAAAATGTTGTACCAGCCTAGTAGTGTTTGCTATGTGTAGCTCCAAGAGGGATGCAACAGCAATTGGTAAAGTTCTATTGAGAAATTTCGAAAGGATAACTACAAACTGTTCTTTTACGATGTCTGTAAGCTTTACTAACTTCAATGTAATGAAAAGTTGGTTAGTCGGATGAAAATATGGTTTTTAGCGATAATCCTAATAGCTCGTTTTTATGATTTAAAGATTCGTTCAAGTATAGATAAATAATTGGACCCCCAGACAATGGCAAAGTAATTTAGATGCGTAAGAACTAATGAGTTATATAAGCATAAAAGGTTCCTAAATGATAGAAAAAATTTTGCCCTGCTCATTATACCGATGTTTCTGCTAATGATAGTTGAAATGTGGTCAATTTGGGATTCCCATTTTAGGTTCTCATCAACGTGCACTCCTAACTTTATTTTCATGAGTTAATTTTTCTCCATTCAAAATTATGTCCAAATTAGCTCTTTTTTCTTTTAGAATAAATTTGATAGCAATATTTTGAGACGTTTAATGAAAGATGATTTGCTCTAAACCAGTTTGTGACTTTTAGAAACATGCTCTGAATGTTATCTTGGAGTTCTTGTATAGATTTACCGTTGACCAGGATAGCTGTATCATCAGCAAAACAATGAAAAGTAGCCATTGTTGAAACTATAGGAAGGTCATCTATATAAATCAAGAAAAGGAGAGGACCTAGGACTGAACCCTGTGGAACCCCCATCAAAATATTTTTTAGGGTCGATTTTTTATTACAGACCGTTGTTGTTTGGTATATACAAGACAGGTATGATGCTAAAATTTCTAAAAAATTTCCACCTATTCCAATCCGTTTGAGTTTTTTTTTCAAAAGTATGCCAAAATTTACAGTATCAAACGCTTTCTTAAGAACCAAATAAATACCACAAGTAATATAACTTTCTTCGTAAGATTTAGTAACTGAGTCATAAACATGAGCGATCGGCATATAGGTACTGTGGTTCTGTCTGAATCCAAACTGCAATGGATGAAGTACATTTTTTATTTCAAATAGTCCGACAAATCTTTGAAAAATATGTTTTTCAAAAAATTTCGAGAAAATAGGAAAAAAGTGAGAAAGGGAGATAATTTGTGAATTTATGGGGGTCTCCTGTCTTAAAGATTGGTATAATGGATGCAACTTTCAACTTGTTAGGAAATATACCTGAATGCAAGCAGAGGTTAAAAAAGGAGTCAAACAAGGAAGACATGCATTGTAAGTCGACAGAGGAATATAGGTACTTATTTAATCAACACCTCCGCCCACAGGATTCAGTCCTTTAATGATAGCTTCAAGTTGTAATGGGGTAGTTGACAAGAAAGGTTCATAAGCTATTATTAATTATTAATAAAGAAATTATTAAAACCATTTGCTATTGCATCTCCTTTGTGAATTCTACCCTCACCGTCAGAAAAACATGTAGGATCATTGAAGTTCTTTTTCCGTATCTTATTCATTATTTCATCAATAAGCTGCCACGTGTTTTTACTATTCGCCTTACTAGACTCAAATAACTGCTCATAATATACTCGTTTTGCATCTCTCAAAAGTTTAGTCAAAATATTTCTATACCTTTTGTATCTCGTCTCATGTTCGCATGTTACCATTAGTTCAGAATTTCTATTCTGATTTCGTTTCTGTTTTTCAGTTAGAGCTTTGTTAAAAAGTTAAGTCTTACGATTGATACATGATAGCAAGCCAGGTGTAATCCAGGGTTTCTTTGCTGTCTTTTTCCTACTAGGTGAGAATATTTTAGAAGAAGTTTCTATTCCACTACTGTAAACATCAATAAGTTTATTGCAAGCTACATTTGGATCATTTATTTCCTCAAAATTTGTGATATAATCAGTAAGGTCGGGAATTTTAGTTTATCAAATACTTTGATCTGTTCTTTTCCGCCAGGTATTTCACATTTCATGGATATATTTAAGAACAAGAAGATAGGAAAGTGGTCTGAGATATCATCAATGATGACTCCAGAAGACGCCATCAAATCTAGATTATTTACAAATAAATTATCTAGCAGGGATGGTTCATGATTATTACTTATTCTGGTTGGTTTAGATATCGCAGACAATAGATTAGAAGACGCCATGAGATTATACAATTTAAGGGCATCCTTGTCTCTTGGCAATTGCCAGAAATTTAAATTGAAATCACCACTCAAAACATGGATAGCATTGCTATTTTCAATCACACCTAGGGCCTGTTCTAATTGTTAAATAAATAATGAGATGATAAAATTAGGAGCCTTATATATTTCACCGACAACGATACTGTTAGTTTTTTTCTCGTCTCTAACCTGAATTTCAACAAAAGTAGGTTCTAACATTGTTTCCTCAATATCACACCTGCGTTTGCTCTCGAGTTTTTTTACTGACATAAATGGCTGTCCCACCACCTTGCTGCTTTTCCCTACTGGATGAAAATAGGACATAGTCATCAAGTTCAAAAAGGTGTTCTATGCCTTTTTTAGCCAAGTTTCTGCGATACAAATTACAGACCATGTAACTCCTAACCTGGATTAATAAATGTTGAAATTCATCAAATTTATTTTTAATTGACCTTGCATTCAGGTGCATTATTGAAAAATTATTCATATCTGACGATGGAAGCTGCAATTCATAATAAGAGCACCTATCAGTTTTGGCCTGGAAGAGGAATTTCGAGCTGTCATCCTGCTCTGAGAAGGAGAATGAGTAAGGATTTATATGATGGAATACATTATTTAATGTCCTTTGTGATTGTGCCATTTTTTAATGTCTTGTATCAGTGTAATGTGAGGGAATGTGCTGCTTGTCGAATGTAACAGAAGATGTTGGGATTGGAATGTATATTTTATTTCTAAACAATATATAAAATAATAATAATGGCTACAACGGGTAGCGTCGCAACTTCCCTGTGGAAGGGTTTCTGGGAGCCTTCCCTTGTTCAGGAGCCGCCGGGCTGCGGGTCGGCTGGTGAAGCCAGCTACGCGACCACCACCGCCCCCCTCAAACAATATATGCTATTTAATCTGCTCTCAAGGGAAATGAAAGTACAGTCCAATAGCTTAAGGGATGATGGAGAAGTGAAAGATTTGTACATGAATACTTGTGAAGTAGAGGGCTTCATTCTAGGTTCTTTCATAAACAGTCTAAATAAAAAGAGAAGTTCCCAGTCTCACACCTGCCAGGCCCTAAACCCTATATGTATTAGGAAAAGAACAAGTCGATGGATGTGTTAAGAGGAAAGAAAAATGGGTGGGGGTATCGCTTACAAGCCTGAGCAATTGCAATTTTTTTTAATGCAATTCTATTGCTAGAAAAGGTCCGCCACCAATTTAAACGGGTAGCCAGGCGTCATAGGCGGATCCAGGATTGCCGATCGGGGGGGCACCTTCCCGGGGGCGCCATCCGGACCGGGGGGCGCCATCCGCACCAGGGGGCGCCACTTATGACCGGCAAAAGCTATCAGGTGGGCGCCAAATCCTATCGGTGGGCGCCGACTTTCGCATCCTGGGGGGGTGGGAAGCGACATTTCAGGGGGCGCCATCGACCTTTCAGGGGGCGCCATCGACCTTTCAGGGGGCGCCGAGGGTCGATCGGGGGGGGCACGTGCCTCCCCTTGCCCCCTGGATCCGCCTATGCCAGGCGTGCCCCCTCCGCGATCCCAACGACAACAGTACCCTTACGTTAACACCACCAGAACATAAAATATTACAAGTCGCGGCACGCCCTGCTAGGAAAAAGAAAGTAACTTAAAGAAAGCATAATAAATATCATACTATTAGTAAAAACTGCCAGTAGTAGCTCCCTGTAAATATACAGGGAGCAGGAATACAGGTCTATTTAGGTTAAATGCACAATAATTAAGCTCATTACCGGTTAGATTGTTAGTCTTTTTCCAAACGGGACTACCCAAAACTGGAGATTCGTGTTAGCCCCTCTGAGATTCTGGCGAAAAGATAGAGGCCTAGTAACATTCGCTAGAGAACTCGGAAGACAGTGAGCAAATTAGGGCAGACATGCAGGCATAGGCAGGCAAGCAAGCAGGCAAATTAGCAAGCAAGCGCAGCAGGGAGTCAGACACACGCACGCACGCACGCACGCACGCACGCACGCACGCACGCACGCACGCACACACACACACACACACACACACACACACACACACACACACACACACACACACACACACACACACACACACACACACACACACACACACACACCCACACCCACACCTACACCCACACCCACACGGACACGCACACGCACACGCAGACCCACACGTACACGCACACACGCACAACGTCCATGCAACACGCACAAACCCACACATATACACTAGGAAGCATTTATTGGGACACATAATTACAGTCTTCCATGTGCAGCCCCGTTACCAAGGTTCACATGTCTTCCCCACTATAAATTTCACGGCCATGGTCACGTTGGCTACTAATTATTTATTCTATATTTGGCAAGGAAAATATCCCTTACATGTTTTTTTCGTGTGTTTTTGTTTAGGGGTACATCTTCCGTAGTCCTAATATTTTTTAGGAGAAATAGTCTGGTCTGCGCTGGTCTTCTTTTCTTTTTTTTTTGCTAGTAAGGGTTAGTTGATTCCCTGCGCCCTCCCCGAAAAGAATAGTGAAACTAGTAACATTCGGGGAGAGCACAGGTACTACATCACTCATGCATGCACACAGATGCATTCACCACAATTGTAACGTTAGTGCACACACGCACGCACGCACGCACACGCACGCACACACGCACACACGCACACACACACACACACACACACACACACACACACACACACCCACACCCACACCCATCCACACCCACACCCACACCCACACCCAAACGCACACGCACACCCACACGTACACGCACACTTGCACAACGTCCATGCAACACACACAAACCCACACATATACACTAGGAAGCATTTATTGGGACACATAATTACAGTCTTCCATGTGCAGCCCCATTACCAAGGTTCACATGTCTTCCTCCACTATAAATTTCACGGCCATGTTCACGTTGGTTACTAAATATTTATTCTATATTTGGCAAGGAAAATATCCCTTACATGTTTTTTTAGTGTATTTTTGTTTAGGGGTACATCTTCCGTAGTCCTAATATTTTTTTAGGAGAAATAGTTTTGTCTGCGCTGATCTTTTTCTTTTTTTGCTAGTAAGGGTTAGTTGATTCCCTGCGCCCTCCCCGAAAAGAATAGTGAAACTAGTAACATTCGGGGAGAGCACAGGTACTACATCATTCATGCATGCACACAGATACATTCACCACAATTGTAACGTTAGTGCACACACGCACGCACACACACACGCACACACGCACACACACACACACACACACACACACACACACACACACACACACACCCACCAAAACACAAACACACACACACACACACACACACACACACACACACACACACACACACACACACACACACACACACACACACACACACACACACACACACACATCCGAATCCAATGCACTAAACTATCACCAAAATACGTTTTTGCTTTACCACCCAAGAGGGAACTTCATGGTTTTTAAACATTTCTATTATACTAGTTTGTACTATACTTAATATGTTTATTATACATACATACTTCTCTATTTGCTAATAATAATGAATTCCTTTCACTAGGTACAGCTTTAACAAACTTCAGTGGCCAGTGGACAAGTGAGAGAATGGGCCCTTGTACAATATCAGGATTTCATATTAATGAGTATGGCTTACACCATGTCTAATGAGTAGGTGAATGTACTGCATCAATCATGACGAAGCAAACTTGTAGGACTACCTATGGTTAATCACGTTCAGAACTTCATTTTTATCCTGTGTGATCTTTTTAGCTTTTTTACACTTTGAGGTGATGGTGTTTTCTTAAGTGAATTGTTTGCCTGGGAGGTACTGCGTGGAGTGTGCAATGGGGTTACCTGACCATCACTTTCGGATGAATCTGAGTGAGCCTCACTTTCCTTATTATTTGTAGCGGGTGTCCCCTGAGTCACCTGCTTTGTCTTTGATGGCCCAGCAGGGTTTGTCAATGTTTTGGTCGACAAATCAGCGGCTGGTGCTGTGGCCATCAAGTTGGAAGCATCATTATTATCCCCAGTCACATCACCACCATGCACCCATGGTTGCCCGCTTTCCATTTGCACCCCAACCTCATTTTCCACAGTGTGGAAACTGGAAGCAGGCACCATCTGACCATCCGTTTGATGTGAAACCTGTGAGTGATCAGTGCGGAAGCGTTTGACTGCTGTGTCTGAGGGGACTTGTTCAGGCTGGGTTTTTACAGCATTGCTGTAAGATGATGGCTGATTCAGAATTTTTCCCTGATCTGGTCATCTGACCATTCGGGGACTACCATCATGCATGGGGATTTTTCAGTGCCTTTGATGTTCACCTGTCCATTTTGTGCCTAATAAGAGTGGACCACCTTGTTCCTCTTCATGGTCACCAGTCTGTCCACCAGCTCAGATTTGGATTTTGAGAGGCACTCATGGATGATCAAGCTTCCTCTTCGCTCTTTGTCTTTTGGGATGCGTCTAGCATACACCACATTGCGCAGCACCTTATCATTAACACGCGCATTGACGGGGGTCTGAGCCACCTTCGCTTTGACGGGGGGGGGCGGGTACCCGCCCCCAAGATCTCGAGAACCATGGTAGGTAGCAAAAAACGGTGAACGGCGTTGGGTTTCCCATCCACTTCTCCATCGAAAATATTCGAACCATTTTTTGGTCAGGTCACATTTAAGGCCACGAGAGGTCAAAACATGCCGTCATAGGGATAACATGTAAATTAAGTTTTTCGGCCCTTAAATCTGAACAAGTAAAGCTAGAGCCAAACGACTTGAACTATATGAATCCTCTCAGCAAGCCGAATCGAATGATATATAATTTGACCTTGCTAGGTCAAATCAAGGATTTGACCTGACCTGAGGTCAGGTCAGGGTCAAATTATATAGAATGCATATCAATAGAACTGCAAAGCCCAGGCGAGTTTAATGGAGCTAAAATAAACGCTCTATCACCATCCGTTACTGAGTTATTCCATGAAAACCATTTTTCCTATGTATTTCCAATGGAGAGGTCATGCCTCGTACCTGACCTTAGGTCATCGATATCAAAAATACCGGAACATATTTTAGGGAACTCGGTGGGGCCATTATGTGATATGAGTTTCAATCGGATAAGTTCACCCTGCTCCGACTTATGCTATCTTAAACTTTTTTTTGAGGTTGGGTCACTTGACCTGTACTGGTGACCTGACCTGAGATGACCTAACCTTACAATTTTCACAGAAGTTGTAAAAATGATGAGGGAAAAGGTATGCCAAGTATGGCGGCGCTACGCGCCGCCGTTTTTCTACTATCTCCGAAAAACCGGAGGGGGCGGGTACCCGCCCTCCCGTCAATGCGCGTGTTAAACCTTACTATGATGGAGCTTCCATACTTTAGCCAGTGAGCTGTATTGAAGCTCCATGGCTGCAGTTCCACCCTTGTGTGTTCCCACAGCATGCGAGCCACCTCACTTCTGAAGGGAACACCAGATCTAAGTTTTGAGGCCAAAGGTGATTTTTTGGTTTCCCTCAGTATCAGACAATCTTGCCTGCTATATGTTTCCGCTTGGTCTGCAAGTTTGAATGCATGTTTGACTTTGACTTCTAGCTCCTCAATTCTAGCCTGTTGTTTTGTAATAATTTCCCTCAGATCTTTGGTGCTCATTTGATCTGACATTTCTGCTGCAGAAACAGAATGAAGTCCCAATTATGCTCGTATAACTGTTATTTCAGAACCCTAGATTGATATCAGCACAAAGAGGTGAGTGGAGGCATCAAAAAGGAAAGCAGGTAGGTGTACCATACCTTAACACAATTTCAAGAATCTTAACAGGTAAGTGTAGCACAACAAGAAAAGAAGATGGACAACCAAGAGAGAAAAACAGCCAGGGCGAGTGATGAGTATGTTTTGAAAAGGACACACAGCTCAAAAATAACTTTTTTCACTGCTTGCTATGTTTATTTTAACTCACAGATGCTTTAGAATGAATTGTCTCTTCAAGATGAATCACTGTCACTATCACAAGTTCCAGAAGAAAATGGAGAAAGACTTCTGGAATGAGCACTACCAGCAGTCTGGCAATTTTCTCCCTCAGTTGGGAGGTAAAGAAAGTGTCATGGCATCAGCCTATGGGCCACTCCAAAAAATTCAAACTGTATTCTACATGGAAGAACGCAATGAACCCAAATTTATTTCAGTTTTGCTTACTATGGTAATGCACGCACAGGATTTATGCACGTGCCAATTTCGGCGCAGTACCAGATATCTTATTGTCCTGAAATCGAACAGTTCCAGAACGCAAGCCTCTGAAGCAATTCAAAATACCAATCTTATCCAATTTTATAAATACCAATCTTATCAGTCTTATATAAATATATAGGACTTCTCCACTAGTGAAAATGAAAAACGTTCGGAGCTTTCGGCTATATTTTATCAGCCTTCGTCAGCGAGTAGTCGGATCGATCGGTGGACATCGGAAGACAAGACACGTTACAAAAATTATATAACAAGTCCCAAAAAGGATTCCAGGAAACGTGCACGAGTAAGAGAGTTACCTACCTGAAGCACATTTTAATAACAACGCAAATTATCATATTTTGATATTCAACGATTAAGGGTAGCTTATACAGTACAGCATAATAATGGTAGGTAATTGACGCACATCATATGCTAGTATAAAAATGCTAATGGTTAGTAAAGAGCTAAAAAAGAGAATATAAGATTCATTGCAACATCATAGTTAATAAAACTAAGAAAAAGTGTCTAATAATAACGGTAGGTACTTCACACATTAAATACTAGTACAAATGTCAATGTTATGTAAAAAGCTACAAAAATATATAAAAGTTGAGAAACACATCCTGCCATCCTATATATCAATATAAATATAAATATAAAATATATAATACAAATACAATATATGACAATCCTATAACAATAATATAAAACTAGCTGATCACAAACATATGTTAAAGTTATCAAAACTATTTAGAGCTACAGCTATGTATAATGGGAAGCCACCTGTCGTGAAACCTGCTCCCAGAGTTCCGGTTGATGTTGGCGTCGTTCGGTGATGTCAGTACCGTCTCACGACGGCCAGCAGTGCGGATGTAAGCGGACTCTAGGAGCAGGCGTTGATGATAGTTGGTGGCGTGGTCCAGGATTTGGGCTTGGTCAAAGTGAGGGGTGCAGGTCCGGTGGGTGCTGAAAGCTGAGGTGTTGGCTTTCGACCGATTGCTTCCTCTCCAGCTTTCCCTGTGTTCTTTTACTCTTGTTTGCAGTTCTCGGTCGGTTTCTCCGATGTAGGTGACGGGCTTGCCATTCACTGAACATGAACATTGTATGCTGTAAATGATGTTTGAGTTCTGTTCTTTTGGTAGGTGATGTTTCGCTTTGCTGCAGAGGATGCTGGATATGGTTCGTTGTGGTTTTGACACCAGCTGTACGCCGATTGCCCGACTTGCACGTTTTAACTGGTAAAACGACGGCCCTGTAAATGGTACCGAAAACCGAACTGGAAGAGACTGGTTGTTCGACCCCGCTGGGGCGGGGAGGGCACGGGCCTTGAGCTTGATGTCCTCAGCGGTTTTGGTGATGGTGGACTTGATCGTAGTTAGTGGGTATCCGTTCTGCTGGAACTTTTCTTTGACGAATAACAGCTCCTTCTCTCGGTCCTTGACAGTGCTGCAGTATCTGTAGGCTCTGATGGTGTCTGCTCGAATGGCCGCTGTGAGGTACCGAGGTTCTGTGAAAGACTGGAAAGGGACGACCTGATTGGTGGCGCAGTCCTTGCGGTACACCTTGGTGATGAATCGGTCTTCTCCTCTTCTTATGTCGATGTCCAAAAATGCGAGATGTCGGTCTTTTTCCAGTTCAGATGTCACGTTTATGCTGCTCTCCTTATTGTTCAGGACTTGGACCCATGTGCTCAAAGCGTCATTATCTCCTTCGAACAGGATGAGGTAATCGTCTGCATAACGACAAAACTTGGTGACTCTTCCACCACAGGTTGTTGCCAACTGTGCTATGTCTTCCTCCCAAGCACCCATATAGAAGTCTGCTACTAGCGGAGAATAGCTCTTGCCCATTGCTAAGCCGCTGGTCTGTCTAAACCAGCGTTCTCGGCCTGCATCTTCTACCACAGCGTGACAATGATTGATGGATAACTGCAGCAAGTCTGCGACAGAGTCTGGTTTTAGGGAGGTAACGTCCATTAGCGCATCTTGGTTGGTACGTAGCAGATCACGGATGAGGTTTATGGCCGGCCCGGTGGGTATAGAGGGAAACATCGCCTCCACATCTAGCGAAACCAGACGACAGGTGTTCACGGTGTGCTTCATATCCTGTAGCAACTCCAAAACTTGTAGAGGCGAGTTGATTGAGTTTGGTGGTCTCGGTAGGATTTTCAGGCATGATGTGAGATGTTTTGTAAGTTCATAGTCCACCGCTCGATGTGCTGGGCAGATGGGCCTCAATTTCAGGTTGGTAAGCCAAAGTATTCGTTCTTCCTCTGATGTCGGAGGACCGGCGTACTTATGTGTTTTGACGAGGCCATAGAAGGGTCCGCATCTACCGTGCGTTTGGGACAGTCGCCGGTATAACTTGTAGGCGTTTTCATCCTGCGTTTTCAGGACTCTGATGCGGTTTACACCGCGAGTAGCAGGGCCTGCAAAGGCTGTTATTAGATGGTCATTGAAGGTGTTTGCGAAGACAGTGGCAGGATCGGATGGTAACTCTTCGTACAGCGGTGGTTTTAAACAGCGGAGCAAGGCGGCTGTGTAATCTGTGCGGTCCATCACCACTAGAGCTTTAGCCTTGTCTGCTGGAATAATCACCCTGGTCTTATCTTGGGTCAATGCTTGCAGAGGTTGCGTTATGGATCTAGGTGGCTTTGGCTGTGGCTGATTAGTAGCACGACTGATAATGGTTTCAGCTTTGTTCAGGAAAGTGGATATGCTTTCTCCCGTAACACCTTGTTGGGCAGCATGCTTGGATGCCAGCTCAGACACCATCTGAGACTTCACAGCTAGCTCCAAGCCAGGTAGTCTTCCGGGTGCAGGAGAGTATTTGGAACCAAGCTGTAGGACTGCTTGCTCACTGTCACTTAGAGGCTTTTTCGTCAGGTTGATGACAGTTGTTAGATTATTTCTGCGTTTGGGGGTTTTATTCCAGAATGTAAGCCCTCCGTTTTCGGAGAGAAGCTGGTTGAACTTCTTACTCTTGCGAGCTTCACATTCTGCCATTGTTCGTTGGTAGATTACTTGACCAGAGCGTTTCAGAAAGGTGATGGCAGATTCTGAGGCTCCCTTGCGTACAAGACTGGCTGTAATCCCGTCCAAGCGAAGCCTAGTTCGATAAACTTCTGATCTAGCGTCGTTGAACACAAAGCGGAGTCGTGATTCTTCGGCTCGTTTCATCCATTTATTTTCGCGATGGTTTCTAGGATGGATATGAAGTCGTAGGCCATGCGGAATGAAGTTGAAATCGCGGCAGTCTCGAAGAAATATCGTGTGAGTTTCGAATCTAGCCAACTTGCTCATTAGGTTTGAGTAGAGGTTGGCTAACGTCTTGGCAGACCGTCCAAGGTCGGAAAACTCTCGAAATGACATGATAAGTGGATGTGAATGAATTATATAAATATATAGGACTTCTCCACTAGTGAAAATGAAAAACGTTCGGAGCTTTCGGCTATATTTTATCAGCCTTCGTCAGCGAGTAGTCGGATCGATCGGTGGACATCGGAAGACAAGACACGTTACAAAAATTATATAACAAGTCCCAAAAAGGATTCCAGGAAACGTGCACGAGTAAGAGAGTTACCTACCTGAAGCACATTTTAATAACAACGCAAATTATCATATTTTGATATTCAACGATTAAGGGTAGCTTATACAGTACAGCATAATAATGGTAGGTAATTGACGCACATCATATGCTAGTATAAAAATGCTAATGGTTAGTAAAGAGCTAAAAAAGAGAATATAAGATTCATTGCAACATCATAGTTAATAAAACTAAGAAAAAGTGTCTAATAATAACGGTAGGTACTTCACACATTAAATACTAGTACAAATGTCAATGTTATGTAAAAAGCTACAAAAATATATAAAAGTTGAGAAACACATCCTGCCATCCTATATATCAATATAAATATAAATATAAAATATATAAAACAAATACAATATATGACAATCCTATAACAATAATATAAAACTAGCTGATCACAAACATATGTTAAAGTTATCAAAACTATTTAGAGCTACAGCTATGTATAATGGGAAGCCACCTGTCGTGAAACCTGCTCCCAGAGTTCCGGTTGATGTTGGCGTCGTTCGGTGATGTCAGTACCGTCTCACGACGGCCAGCAGTGCGGATGTAAGCGGACTCTAGGAGCAGGCGTTGATGATAGTTGGTGGCGTGGTCCAGGATTTGGGCTTGGTCAAAGTGAGGGGTGCAGGTCCGGTGGGTGCTGAAAGCTGAGGTGTTGGCTTTCGACCGATTGCTTCCTCTCCAGCTTTCCCTGTGTTCTTTTACTCTTGTTTGCAGTTCTCGGTCGGTTTCTCCGATGTAGGTGACGGGCTTGCCATTCACTGAACATGAACATTGTATGCTGTAAATGATGTTTGAGTTCTGTTCTTTTGGTAGGTGATGTTTCGCTTTGCTGCAGAGGATGCTGGATATGGTTCGTTGTGGTTTTGACACCAGCTGTACGCCGATTGCCCGACTTGCACGTTTTAACTGGTAAAACGACGGCCCTGTAAATGGTACCGAAAACCGAACTGGAAGAGACTGGTTGTTCGACCCCGGTGGGGCGGGGAGGGCACGGGCCTTGAGCTTGATGTCCTCAGCGGTTTTGGTGATGGTGGACTTGATCGTAGTTAGTGGGTATCCGTTCTGCTGGAACTTTTCTTTGACGAATAACAGCTCCTTCTCTCGGTCCTTGACAGTGCTGCAGTATCTGTAGGCTCTGATGGTGTCTGCTCGAATGGCCGCTGTGAGATACCGAGGTTCTGTGAAAGACTGGAAAGGGACGACCTGATTGGTGGCGCAGTCCTTGCGGTACACCTTGGTGATGAATCGGTCTTCTCCTCTTCTTATGTCGATGTCCAAAAATGCGAGATGTCGGTCTTTTTCCAGTTCAGATGTCACGTTTATGCTGCTCTCCTTATTGTTCAGGACTTGGACCCATGTGCTCAAAGCGTCATTATCTCCTTCGAACAGGATGAGGTAATCGTCTGCATAACGACAAAACTTGGTGACTCTTCCACCACAGGTTGTTGCCAACTGTGCTATGTCTTCCTCCCAAGCACCCATATAGAAGTCTGCTACTAGCGGAGAATAGCTCTTGCCCATTGCTAAGCCGCTGGTCTGTCTAAACCAGCGTTCTCGGCCTGCATCTTCTACCACAGCGTGGCAATGATTGATGGATAACTGCAGCAAGTCTGCGACAGAGTCTGGTTTTAGGGAGGTAACGTCCATTAGCGCATCTTGGTTGGTACGTAGCAGATCACGGATGAGGTTTATGGCCTCATCCGTGATCAAGAGTGAAAGAACACAGGGAAAGCTGGAGAGGAAGCAATCGGTCGAAAGCCAACACCTCAGCTTTCAGCACCCACCGGACCTGCACCCCTCACTTTGACCAAGCCCAAATCCTGGACCACGCCACCAACTATCATCAACGCCTGCTCCTAGAGTCCGCTTACATCCGCACTGCTGGCCGTCGTGAGACGGTACTGACATCACCGAACGACGCCAACATCAACCGGAACTCTGGGAGCAGGTTTCACGACAGGTGGCTTCCCATTATACATAGCTGTAGCTCTAAATAGTTTTGATAACTTTAACATATGTTTGTGATCAGCTAGTTTTATATTATTGTTATAGGATTGTCATATATTGTATTTGTATTATATATTTTATATTTATATTTATATTGATATATAGGATGGCAGGATGTGTTTCTCAACTTTTATATATTTTTGTAGCTTTTTACATAACATTGACATTTGTACTAGTATTTAATGTGTGAAGTACCTACCGTTATTATTAGACACTTTTTCTTAGTTTTATTAACTATGATGTTGCAATGAATCTTATGTTCTCTTTTTTAGCTCTTTACTAACCATTAGCATTTTTATACTAGCATATGATGTGCGTCAATTACCTACCATTATTATGCTGTACTGTATAAGCTACCCTTAATCGTTGAATATCAAAATATGATAATTTGCGTTGTTATTAAAATGTGCTTCAGGTAGGTAACTCTCTTACTCGTGCACGTTTCCTGGAATCCTTTTTGGGACTTGTTATATAATTTTTGTAACGTGTCTTGTCTTCCGATGTCCACCAATCGATCCGACTACTCGCTGACGAAGGCTGATAGAATATAGCCGAAAGCTCCGAACGTTTTTCATTTTCACTAGTGGAGAAGTCCTATATATTTATATAATTCATTCACATCCACTTATCATGTCATTTCGAGAGTTTTCCGACCTTGGACGGTCTGCCAAGACGTTAGTCAACCTCTACTCAAACCTAATGAGCAAGTTGGCTAGATTCGAAACTCAAACGATATTTCTTCGAGACTGCCGCGATTTCAATTTCATTCCGCATGGCCTACGACTTCATATCCATCCTAGAAACCATCGCGAAAATAAATGGATGAAACGAGCCGAAGAATCACGACTCCGCTTTGTGTTCAACGACGCTAGATCAGAAGTTTATCGAACTAGGCTTCGCTTGGACGGGATTACAGCCAGTCTTGTACGCAAGGGAGCCTCAGAATCTGCCATCACCTTTCTGAAACGCTCTGGTCAAGTAATCTACCAACGAACAATGGCAGAATGTGAAGCTCGCAAGAGTAAGAAGTTCAACCAGCTTCTCTCCGAAAACGGAGGGCTTACATTCTGGAATAAAACCCCCAAACGCAGAAATAATCTAACAACTGTCATCAACCTGACGAAAAAGCCTCTAAGTGACAGTGAGCAGGCAGTCCTACAGCTTGGTTCCAAATACTCTCCTGCACCCGGAAGACTACCTGGCTTGGAGCTAGCTGTGAAGTCTCAGATGGTGTCTGAGCTGGCATCCAAGCATGCTGCCCAACAAGGTGTTACGGGAGAAAGCATATCCACTTTCCTGAACAAAGCTGAAACCATTATCAGTCGTGCTACTAATCAGCCACAGCCAAAGCCACCTAGATCCATAACGCAACCTCTGCAAGCATTGACCCAAGATAAGACCAGGGTGATTATTCCAGCAGACAAGGCTAAAGCTCTAGTGGTGATGGACCGCACAGATTACACAGCCGCCTTGCTCCGCTGTTTAAAACCACCGCTGTACGAAGAGTTACCATCCGATCCTGCCACTGTCTTCGCAAACACCTTCAATGACCATCTAATAACAGCCTTTGCAGGCCCTGCTACTCGCGGTGTAAACCGCATCAGAGTCCTGAAAACGCAGGATGAAAACGCCTACAAGTTATACCGGCGACTGTCCCAAACGCACGGTAGATGCGGACCCTTCTATGGCCTCGTCAAAACACATAAGTACGCCGGTCCTCCGACATCAGAGGAAGAACGAATACTTTGGCTTACCAACCTGAAATTGAGGCCCATCTGCCCAGCACATCGAGCGGTGGACTATGAACTTACAAAACATCTCACATCATGCCTGAAAATCCTACCGAGACCACCAAACTCAATCAACTCGCCTCTACAAGTTTTGGAGTTGCTACAGGATATGAAGCACACCGTGAACACCTGTCGTCTGGTTTCGCTAGATGTGGAGGCGATGTTTCCCTCTATACCCACCGGGCCGGCCATAAACCTCATCCGTGATCTGCTACGTACCAACCAAGATGCGCTAATGGACGTTACCTCCCTAAAACCAGACTCTGTCGCAGACTTGCTGCAGTTATCCATCAATCATTGTCACGCTGTGGTAGAAGATGCAGGCCGAGAACGCTGGTTTAGACAGACCAGCGGCTTAGCAATGGGCAAGAGCTATTCTCCGCTAGTAGCAGACTTCTATATGGGTGCTTGGGAGGAAGACATAGCACAGTTGGCAACAACCTGTGGTGGAAGAGTCACCAAGTTTTGTCGTTATGCAGACGATTACCTCATCCTGTTCGAAGGAGATAATGACGCTTTGAGCACATGGGTCCAAGTCCTGAACAATAAGGAGAGCAGCATAAACGTGACATCTGAACTGGAAAAAGACCGACATCTCGCATTTTTGGACATCGACATAAGAAGAGGAGAAGACCGATTCATCACCAAGGTGTACCGCAAGGACTGCGCCACCAATCAGGTCGTCCCTTTCCAGTCTTTCACAGAACCTCGGTATCTCACAGCGGCCATTCGAGCAGACACCATCAGAGCCTACTGATACTGCAGCACTGTCAAGGACCGAGAGAAGGAGCTGTTATTCGTCAAAGAAAAGTTCCAGCAGAACGGATACCCACTAACTACGATCAAGTCCACCATCACCAAAACCGCTGAGGACATCAAGCTCAAGGCCCGTGCCCTCCCCGCCCCAGCGGGGTCGAACAACCAGTCTCTTCCAGTTCGGTTTTCGGTACCATTTACAGGGCCGTCGTTTTACCAGTTAAAACGTGCAAGTCGGGCAATCGGCGTACAGCTGGTGTCAAAACCACAACGAACCATATCCAGCATCCTCTGCAGCAAAGCGAAACATCACCTACCAAAAGAACAGAACTCAAACATAATTTACAGCATACAATGTTCATGTTCAGTGAATGGCAAGCCCGTCGCCTACATCGGAGAAACCGACCGAGAACTGCAAACAAGAGTAAAAGAACACAGGGAAAGCTGGAGAGGAAGCAATCGGTCGAAAGCCAACACCTCAGCTTTCAGCACCCACCGGACCTGCACCCCTCACTTTGACCAAGCCCAAATCCTGGACCACGCCACCAACTATCATCAACGCCTGCTCCTAGAGTCCGCTTACATCCGCACTGCTGGCCGTCGTGAGACGGTACTGACATCACCGAACGACGCCAACATCAACCGGAACTCTGGGAGCAGGTTTCACGACAGGTGGCTTCCCATTATACATAGCTGTAGCTCTAAATAGTTTTGATAACTTTAACATATATTTGTGATCAGCTAGTTTTATATTATTGTTATAGGATTGTCATATATTGTATTTGTATTATATATTTTATATTTATATTTATATTGATATAGAGGATGGCAGGATGTGTTTCTCAACTTTTATATATTTTTGTAGCTTTTTACATAACATTGACATTTGTACTAGTATTTAATGTGTGAAGTACCTACCGTTATTATTAGACACTTTTTCTTAGTTTTATTAACTATGATGTTGCAATGAATCTTATGTATAACAGTGGTTGACAGATATTAACATTAAACCAACACAGCAGGCAGATGAACGCGTTTCGACAAAAATTGTCTTCTTCAGCATCTATGGAAGGAGGGATAAGGGTAATATTTGTAGTTCCTACGGACATGATCTACATAATGATCTTTGTCTCTGCCTGTATCAAACTTGAAACCAAGAGATAACGCTTCTTTTTCATAATTACTGAGTGACCGTGTTGATAAATTTGTAACTATGTCAACGTTCCCGGCTTCTTTCCATGGACTAGCATCGCACAGATTCTTCAGTTTTTGTTTGAGTTTCGCTTTTTGTTTGTCTTTGAATTTGTTGAGCTTTGTTCGTAATGATATCGACAATTGTATTCCCTTTAGTTCGTCTTTTAGAACATATATCTTGTCTTTAATCTCAGCACATGCTTCTTCGAGGAAAGAACGTGCAGAAGCACTAAAGGGATGATCTTTTCTTTTAAGTTGTTGAGGAGCTGATTTTGGTAAAACTTGTTCAATGATACAGTCTTGAAGGAATTTTAAACGATTGAAACTGCTGGATATCTTTTTTCTGGTGACGAATTCTTGTCTCTCTGTGATGTTGGTTTCGATGTTCATGTCAGACAATTGTATAACAGTGGTTGACAGATATTAACACTTAAACCAACACAGCAGGCAGATGAACGCGTTTCGACAAAAATTGTCTTCTTCAGCATCTATGGAAGGAGGGATAAGGAGGGATAACCCTTATCCCTCTCCTTCCATAGATGCTGAAGAAGACAATTTTTGTCGAAACGCGTTCATCTGCCTGCTGTGTTGGTTTAAGTGTTAATATCTGTCAACCACTGTTATACAATTGTCTGACATGAACATCGAAACCAACATCACAGAGAGACAAGAATTCGTCACCAGAAAAAAGATATCCAGCAGTTTCAATCGTTTAAAATTCCTTCAAGACTGTATCATTGAACAAGTTTTACCAAAATCAGCTCCTCAACAACTTAAAAGAAAAGATCATCCCTTTAGTGCTTCTGCACGTTCTTTCCTCGAAGAAGCATGTGCTGAGATTAAAGACAAGATATATGTTCTAAAAGACGAACTAAAGGGAATACAATTGTCGATATCATTACGAACAAAGCTCAACAAATTCAAAGACAAACAAAAAGCGAAACTCAAACAAAAACTGAAGAATCTGTGCGATGCTAGTCCATGGAAAGAAGCCGGGAACGTTGACATAGTTACAAATTTATCAACACGGTCACTCAGTAATTATGAAAAAGAAGCGTTATCTCTTGGTTTCAAGTTTGATACAGGCAGAGACAAAGATCATTATGTAGATCATGTCCGTAGGAACTACAAATATTACCCTTATCCCTCCTTCCATAGATGCTGAAGAAGACAATTTTTGTCGAAACGCGTTCATCTGCCTGCTGTGTTGGTTTAAGTGTTAATGAATCTTATATTCTCTTTTTTAGCTCTTTACTAACCATTAGCATTTTTATACTAGCATATGATGTGCGTCAATTACCTACCATTATTATGCTGTACTGTATAAGCTACCCTTAATCGTTGAATATCAAAATATGATAATTTGCGTTGTTATTAAAATGTGCTTCAGGTAGGTAACTCTCTTACTCGTGCACGTTTCCTGGAATCCTTTTTGGGACTTGTTATATAATTTTTGTAACGTGTCTTGTCTTCCGATGTCCACCGATCGATCCGACTACTCGCTGACGAAGGCTGATAAAATATAGCCGAAAGCTCCGAACGTTTTTCATTTTCACTAGTGGAGAAGTCCTATATATTTATATAATTCATTCACATCCACTTATCATGTCATTTCGGGACTTATCAGTCTTATCCAATTTTTGAACCACTTATCCTTCTTCGAACCCAAAATATTCAAAGTTTAGTAAACATTTTAACGGAGATCGGCATTTTCCATCCGCCTCGATCTGCCAGCACTGTGTGGTCGAAGTGGCGCAACACCTCGAATTGTGTAGGTATTTTTGGAAAAATTGAAGACTTATCTGCTAGATGTGCAATTCTGGGTCTGATAAATGAATTTAAATGTCAAACTGTGTAGAGTGTGTGCCTGTGGTGTGGAAAAGATAGCACTTTGAAGATGCGTCAACCCCTCCAAAAGCAAAGTCGCCAGCACTAAAGTAAAAATGTACTAAGATTTAAGTGTTTTCGCGAATCTTGATTGTGCGTGAATGTTATCCTTGTTGAATTTCTGTTCTTTACTTCTGGGTTAGGATTTATTTCTGAGGATTTTGAAAGGTGCGCCAAGAATTTGAGCGGGAAGCAAGGTCAGATGTTGGCGAGCGAGGAAAGGGCCGGAGCTCCCAGGAGAGATGTTGACAGGGCGACGGTCAGGACAGGTCACCGCTACTATGGCAATACAAGCCCTCTGCAAAGCCTATTGGAGGCCCAAAATTCAGGGGGCCCAGACCATCTCCTCCCCCCTCAACAATCCCACTCACCCCATGGTTGAGGCTACTTTAATGATGACCGGCGGTAATTATAATCCTGCGATGTCCGACAGTCATTTCTCAAAAACAAACAGGGAGAAATTGTTCAACCACCGCTACAATTATTCAAACCCTGAACTTCGGAATGCTTGGGTGTATATATATATATATATATATATTATATATATATATATATAATGTGTGTGTGTGTGTGTGTGTGTGTGTGTGTGTGTGTGTGTGTGTGTGTGTGTGTGTGTGTGTGTGTGTGTGTGTGTGTGTGTGTGTGTGTGTGTGTGTGTGTGTGTGTGTGTGTGTGTGTGTGTATGTATGTGTGTGTGTGTATTAGAGTGGGTCATATTCATGAGAAAGTTAAAATGTCCGTATTTTAACTGTGTACTACGATTTTATTATACAAAATTCAATTTTTAGAAACTTCCTTCAAACACATTTTGGTCAGAAATTACTTAAAAGGTCGCAAATATGCACTTTTGTGCTTCTGACGCTAGGGATAGAGAAATATTAGGATAATTCCGACTCTCATAGACAGTGTGAGCTTTCGTGTTCCGTCATGGAGGCCGCGAATTCAGGCTGCACGTGCCAGAGGTGGATCTAAGCGAAGTATTTGGGGAGGGGGAATCCGAAAAATATAGAAAAAATGTTGTTTTTTACGAAAATCAGCCCAAACCAGCTAAAACTGGGTAGTATTTGACCGATTAGGGGGCTAAGACCCGGTTCCTTCCCCCTGGATCCGCCCCTGGCACGCGCAGTCAATAGAATTTGAACACTAGTAGAAATGGATAAAAGGCGGCGAAATAAATAAATATATTGATCCGTCTGGCGTTGAGGTCAGAGCTGGAGAGCTCTCCTCGACCCAGGGGGCTCCTGGATGGGCTACCGCTAGTAAGGCAGTGCAAGCCCTATGTAAAGAAGAAAAAACTCCTAGGGCTCAGAACTTGATTCTTCAAGATGTAGCTGAGGCAACTGAAGCTAAGGCGCATGAGGGTGAAGTCACTTGAGTTTATTTTGATGGCAGAACTAGCAACGCATTGGTCCTGCCCCGTAATGATGAAACTAGCAGACACCACAGGAGACTAGTTAAAGAGGAGCATATTATAGTAACGTCTGAGCCCGATGGGTTTTATAGGTTTCACTACACTCCAGCTCCATCATTCCCACACAGCACGTCTGCTAAATAGGTTGCAGTGGCCTTGTTCGAGTGGACGGTCCACCAGCCACTCGAACAAGGCCACTGCAAACTATCTGGCAGACGTGCTGTGTGGCAAGGATGGAGCTGGAGTGTAGTGAAACCTATAAAACCCATCGGGCTCAGATGTCACCGTAATATGCTCCTCTTTAGCTAGTCTCCTGCGGTGTCTGCTAGTTTCATCATCACGGGGCAGGACCAATGCGTTGCTAGTTCTGCCATCAAAATAAACTCCAGTGACTTCACCTTCATGCGCCTTAGCTTCAGTGGCCTCAACTACATCTTGAAGAATCAAGTTCTGAGCCCTAGGAGTTTTCTTCCTTGCATAGGGCTTGTACTGCCTTACTAGCGGTAACCCATCCAGGAGCCCCCTGGGTCGAGGAGAGCTCTCCAGCTCTGACCTCAACGCCAGACGGATCAATATATTTATTTATTTCGCCGCCTTTTATCCATTTCTACTAGTGTTCAAATTCTATTGACTGCGCGTACCAGGGGCGGATCCAGGGGGAAGGAATCGGGTCTTGGCCTCAAAAGTGGTCAAATATTACCCAGTTTTAGCTGGTTTGGGCTGATTTTCGTAAAAAACAACATTTTTTCTATATTTTTCGGATTCCTCCTCCCCATATACTTTGCTTATATTCACCTCTGGCACGTGCAGCCTGCATAACGGATAACGATAGCTCGCGATCGCTAGAAAGCTTACACTGTCTATGAGAGTCGGAATCATCCTACTACTTCTCTATCCCTAAAGTCAAAAACACAAAAGTGCGTTTTTGCGACCTTTTAAGTAATTTCTGACCACAATTTATTTGAAGAAAGTTTCATAAAATTAAATTTCACATAATAAAATTGTAGTACACAGTTAAAGTACGGAAATTTTAATTTTCCCCTGAGTATGACCCACCCTATTGTACACGCAATGAGAAACATTCTAAGAGGTACGACGATGAGATGAGACCTTTAAAAATATTGTGTATAAATAAAATATCAAATTGATCACGCCTCGCCTGCAGTGATCGAACTCCGTAAAACATCATCAACTGATTATATTCAAGAGACGGGCAGGCTGGTCTAGTATGGTTTGAAAGCCACATGAGAAACCTGTGCTGAGCTCTCTCAATGCGAACGAGATGACACTTTGCCGCTCCCGCCCCGATGACGGAACAATATTCTAATATGAACCGAATGTTTGCATTAAAGACGGATATTGCGGCATGTTTATCAATTTTATAACGGGGAGAAGCAGACTGCAAGGATCGAATGAGTAACCCTAGTGCCTTGTTGGCCTTAGAAACCGTGGTATTAATGTGATTCGAAAATGGGAGCTTTTGGTCGAGAATTACTCCTCAATCGTGGATTGTGGTCACGTTTTCAAGAACTGTGTCGTGGATTTTATAAGCCAATCAATGGGGTTTCGCTTAAGTGTAATTTTGAAGCTTTTGCACTTCGAGGCATTCAATTTCAATTTCCAGTCTGCCACCCACCGGGTCACTGAGTGTAGATCTGTCTGTATTGCCAGGATGTCCTGTAGAGATTTGATTTTGTGGAAAATTTTGAGGTCATCCGCAAAAAGTAGGCAGTTTGTTTTAACTAAGCGTGGCAAACCGTTCCCAAAGAGAGAAAAAAGCAATGGGGACATATGTCCTCCCTCTGGTGTGCCTGAGACCACTGGTTCGAATTCTGACACTGGTTCCCATTTGGCCTTGACCTGACCTCAGGTCCGGTCAAATCCTAGATTTGACCTAGCAATGTCATATTATATATCATTCGATTTGGCTTGCTGCGAGGATTCATATGGTTCAAGTTATTTTGCTGTATCTTTACTTGTTCAGATGTAATGGCCGAAAACCTTTATTTACATGTTATCTCTATTACGGCATGTTTTGACCTCTAGTGACCTTAAATCTGACCTGAAAAAAATGGTTCAAATATTTTCGATGGAGAAGTGGATGGGCTAACCAACACCGTTTACCGTTTTGCGCTACCTAGCGTGGTTCTCGAGATCTTAGGGGGGGCGGGTACCCGCCACTCCCCGTCAAAGCGAAGGCGGCTCAGACCCCCGTCAATGCGCGTGTTAATTTATATCAAATTTTGGGTACTTTTGTTTAGAAAATTGCAAACGAAGCATTGACGGAGAAGGAAAACTCGATTAAAACCGGAAAAAGTATCACCGAAATCTCATGAAAGTAGCCAAAATACGGCTGTTTCGGATACATTTAAGGACAGATCAGCCAACTCGTGCAAGTATTTAACATCAGAGAAATCAGTAGAGCCTGTGATATATGTCACTATGTGCAAGGTAAGACATTGGAGTCGAAAATTCATTTGTTATGCCCTCTGGTTTTGCCGTGACTAGTGAGCCCTGGTTGAACGCGGATTAAGTTCCTCGGCTCCCACAATGGCCGTGGGAGGAGGAGAGAGGCCTAGTGACATTGGAAAAATAAAATTGTTGCTGTCGGAATAATTTGGGAGATACCTTCTTAACGCGTTTATAAAGTTCCATATTTTCAAGGACCGGTACCAGTTGGAGTAAAGAATAGGTGAACAGGCCGGTGGTTTGGGTGGCAATGGTGTTACAGGGCTGACAATTGTGAAATATAGTTCTTCATTTAAATTAATGAGCAGAAATCCTGATTTAGGGGAGTGTGTTCTGAGCCCAGGGGCACATGCCTTTTATCACCCCTTCCCAGAATACACCAGTATAATAAGCAATTTATATAACCAGTAGTGCCTGGGCATCACAAGCCGTTTTAGCGATGGCTCATTCCTCGTTAGCTCCATTTTACAAGGGGAGTTTGCATTGTGTTCTTACTCCCCATCAATTCAAGACCAGCGCAGGGGGCCCCTAGTGTGGACCAGAGCCCTCCAGGGCAGCTGCCCCTACCCCCCCATACCCTCAGGTGTGCCCTCAGGGACTAGACTAGTTCAGTGACCCCCCGAGATGATAAGAGTTGGCCTTGTGTTCGTATTGTCTGTCTATTTAAGACCAGTTCAGGGGCCCCTGATGCAGATCAGAGCCCCCAGAGCAGCTCATGGTTTACCCAGGGACTAGACTAGCTCAGTGGCCCCAGAGATGGGGTCATCAGACTAGCTCAATGGGCCCCAGATAGGCTTATAGGGCCTTGAACCAGCTCAAGGAGTCCTAGAACAATTTAGGGCGCCAGATCACCTCAGGGGGAGCTCAGGCCAGCTTAACACCCACCGCGGTGGGCCTCCAAGCCACCTTCACCCTGGTGGGGTGTCTGAACATCCCCTCGAACTCAACAGCAAAAGGGCCCTTATCAACCACTGTGGCCCAGCTAAGTTCAGGGCTTTAGAACTGCTCAGGAAATCACGTAATCAACCCAGGAGGCCCAGGTCAGCTTAAAGGGCACCATATTAGCTCAGGGGCCACCATACTAGCTCAGAGGGCATCAGATGGGTTGAGGAGGCAAAACGATGACTCATGAGGCACCAGATCAATCAAGGGGGCATTAGTTCAGCTCAGGGAGGAATATATCTGCTCAGGGGGCACCAGATCGATCAGAGACCAGATCGGAGTCTAGATCAGCCCAGAGAGCACCAGATCAGCTCGGAGGACAAGGGATCAGCTCAGTCTTCCCCCGACCAGCTCAGGCCCCAGATCAGCTCGGGAGTACCAGATCAAATCAGCCGGCACTTGATCAGCCCAGGAGCCCCATACCAGCTCAGGGGCCCTCATTAGCCTCAGTGGGCCCAGATCACCTCAGGGCGCCAGAGCTGCTGAGAAAATTACTTAATCAACTCAGGAGGTCCAGATCAGCTTAAAGGGCACCAGATTGGCTTAGGCGGCATCAAACTAGCTCAGGGGGCGCCAGACTAGTTCAGAGGGCATGATATGGGTTCAGGAGGCACAATGATGGCTCAGGAGGCACCAGATCGACTCAGGGGGCATATAGTTTAGCTAAGAGGCAACATATCAGACCAGAGCAGGGGCATAGATCAGCTCAAGGAACACAATATTAGCTCAGGGTGCACCAGATCATCTAAGGAGACATCAAGAACCAGCTCAGGAGGCACCTGATCAGCTCAAGAGGCACCATATTGGCTCAGGGGACAGTAGATCAACTCTGGGAGGCGTGAGATCAGTTCAGGGGGCCAGATCAGCTCAAGGGGCAATAAAAAAGTTAATAAGGCACCAGACAGGCTCGGAGGCATCAGACTAGCTCAGAGAGCATAACATAGATTTAAGAGGCACAACAATTTTCTCAGTGAGCACCAGGTTGACTCAGGGGGCACCACATTAACTTAGAGGGCACGTGATCAGCTCAAGCGGCCAAGACCAGCTCAGTGGGCACCAGATGAGCTCAAGGGGCACCAGATTGGCTCAGCCTGTACGATTGAGACGATTGGCGACGATGAGGCAATAGCTGGAAGCGGATTACGTGCTCATACTCTTCCCGGGAAAGGCGACAGAATGCCCTAGCTGACCAAAAAGGTACTTAACTGTCAAACAACAGTTTTAATCGCTAAATGCGATCTAGTTACATTTGGGTCCAACGGCATAGGGCACTAAATTTCAAGCGGCACGGCGCAAAAAGGGTACACAGCCTAGCGATCAAAGGGCACCCTGGCACCCATGGGGGGGCACGTGTCCCCTGTATCCCCCTGGCTGCGCCCCTGGCCACATCCTCCCTCACCCTGCTCATCTAAACCTGAACCCAGCCTCCCCCCGCTTCAAACTCTAGTTCTGGAGCCGTAACGACGATAAGTAGGTACTTTTTTTCTCCAATATTTGCCTATATGATGCCTATATCCCTACAAAATACAGAAATTCTGCACAGCAAAGTATGCACCGGTCATATCTACAAAAATTATTTTACGTATGGGAACAACACACTTCACAAATCCATAAAAGAGACGGGAGCACCAAGGCACGTCCACACCAGAGGAGGAGGAGAGGTGGAATCTGAAACTTAACAGCGTATCACATTTCAAATTGTTGTTTTGCGTATTGGTCTTTATTCAGAGGCGTCACCACCGTCGGGCCTGGGGCCTCTCACTCCCGAAAAGTGATGGAGGCTCCCCCTTTGGCCCGGAGGCTTCCCATCTAGAGATGAGGAAGTCTCCGCTATACATGAAGTGAGCTATAGCTGATCAAGCATAGGAACAGATTGACGTAGGTTTCCATCGATGAGTCAGGCTGCCCCTCCCTCGCCTGAAAATCCTTGGCGATGTCCGCGTCTTCATGCTATCCTTTTTGAGCCAGACAGATGGACAAAATGTTGTCCAAGAACCACCTAAACTTGATCAAGCGTCATATTAGGCCAAATCCACAGAGAAAGCCACATATCTCGCATCAATGACGGTGCAACGTACTGATTGTCATTAATCCTTCACGAAAGTGATGGAGGCCATACCGAAAATGAATAGCGTTGTTGACTGGCACGGCGGACGAGTCCACTTTAAGTCGCGAAAGAGGGTCTTATTTGTCAAGTAGTCTTCAGGTAAGGCAGATAGGTGAGTGGCGCGGCCGCCGCTAAATTGACAAATCAGCCTGTTTGCTTGAATGACGTGGCTGCAGATGTCAATCACACAACACGCATAAATTCCACCACGAGGCGAAGCAATCTCCATAATGACTGGTTTCGTTTATTGTTGCTGATAGATATCCATTGCATGGTTATTGCAGTGATGCAAACCAATGTTTCCTTTTTGGTACAGTTATCCAAAAACTGAATGTTTGTTTCAATAGCTGACCTTCAGTCAATTGCATTCCTTCTACATACGAACCTTGTCGTGGCATTTATCAGTAGTTGGGCAGTGTCTAAGTATTTCTTCCGGAAGAGCTGCCACTGAAAAAAATCCACTGAAGGTTTTTCCAGACAGGTATTCTAGGACATATATAACCCTATATGCATATCGTTCCGTACCGAGGCAGTCGTTCTGTCCGTGATTTTTTTCTACCGAACTCAAATTACTTTTACTCCGATCGCGGTCAGATCCCGAGGTACCTACATAAATACTTGCAAGACTCCAGGACTGGGGTGGATCCCAAGATACGGTGGATCCTGCTCCCGGAACTGCAGCCCACTGATGACTTATTTTAGCTGCAGCTGTCGCTCACTGACTAGGAATTAAGCGGCGAATTAAGATTGCCGGTTTGCTACCGGTTCATCTCGAGCTACGCGGCGCAGACTCAGTCTTCCTTATCGGACTCAGCTTAGATGTAATCTTCGTCTGTTGCGCTTTCCATTTCAGCAGCAGCATTGGTTGACTGATTTAGCTTGAGCCGAATGAAATACTTGTGAAGTGTACGATTGGTCTATCAAGATGTTGCCCCGACTGAGAATGTGTGTGGCATCTGCAATTTGTGGTCTGCCAAAGTTGTGCCGTTGTCTTCGTATGCTTATGATGTAGTTGATAAGACTTTGGTTCGGTGAAAATATTGGGAAACTCATTCGGGCGTTGATGGAGAAATGGAAACATGATAAGTGTGCCATGCCTTGTTAAATGACAGATGGCGTTGATTCTCTCCGGCAGCGTCGTCAGCGGAGAAAACATTCGGGGGCCAATAAGTAGTCAAACGTTCCACCGACACTACAAGCTCCCGGATTCTGGCTCATCATAACCATCGTTTTAGTGTGCCGACAAAGTTGGTCAATTCTCCTCAATTTAGCAGAAGTCATATTTCTTTTCTAGAAAAAAACTCCAGCGGACAAGGTCAGTCTCGCTATCACTCTACCCACAGCCCCCCGCCTGTGATCCTCTAGACTTTACTGGAAGTAGTTATGTTCCAAAACATCTAGTGTCTCCACCCGAAGCGTAATGTTTCACTATCACATGAGCCAGAGACAACTGCGAGGTGTTAGCTTTACAAAAGCGTGAAGCTTACCCGAATCACGCGTGATTTCACATCTTCATTTCAGCTTTCTCGTCTGTAACTTAATACGCTTTCTTCAGGATCGGCCACAGGCTTCAGTTTAATCGGTTAAGCTTTGTATTGCTGATGGAATGTGCCCCACTTACCTCAGCAGGCAAGTGGTGACCCCGATAATCCACTGCAGGCGACGTGCAAATATAACGGATGGTTTTCGCAGCAAACCTCACATCACGGCTCTCCTCCGCCTCGAGTAGATCATTTCTCCTCCATCGTAGTGCTCTTGTGTGTGGTTTTTGTCATACCGATCTCAGTTTTCACTCTTGTCAGAGTAATCTACTTTAGTCATTCACAGCAATGCAGCTCATCGTAACCGTCATCTTTGTATCGGGTGTAGTGGTGTCATCAACAGCAACGACGGTAAATCCACAGGCTGACAGTTCATCACCAAAGTCCAGTAACAGCCGAACGAACTGGTTCCAGCTTGTGGACAGAATCAGCAGTGCTCTGCAGAAGGTTGTCAGAGTGGCAAGTGGTTGGCCGTATGTCACAGCACTGGACCAGGAGGGGGACATCCTTCCAGCTACAACATCCGCTGCCGCTGTGACGCTCCCTGCCTGTCCGGTATGTCCGAGCCCAGCGCCTGCAGAGCCGTGTCCTACCACGCCAGCAAGTCCAACGCCAACACCGACTGAACCTCCCCCGGTCTGCAGTGCGTGTCCAACTGCGACCTCCAGAGAGGGGTGTCCTACAGGACAGTTCTGCGCACCAGCCGACACCCAGAGGAGCATCCCGCAGCGGTGCACCGACCTCAAGCCCGATTGTGTGCCATGCCAGCAAGACTACGAGTGCGATAGTGGCTCCTGCTTCTTGCAGATCATGTGTGGAGACATCCTTAATTGTTGAACTTGAGACTGGCCATTTACTTCCGAAAGCTACGAAGACTTGCGGCAGCCGCTGCAGAAGCTTGTGCTGCTTTCTGTAGTACATTGTGCGTATGGTGAGCCTGGGAAGACCTTCTATTGGTAGAGATGAATACATTCATCTGGCTATTTTTTATACTCATACTTGCATGTATAGAAATACTTACATCTTTACTTATTGTTCTCTTCCCACGCCGTCACTATCAATTTTCGGATTCAAACACCATGAGAAAATAGGATTTAGGCAGCGGCAGAAACGGGGGCTAACGGGGCTCAAGCCCCCTCCCAATGCCAGCGTGTCTATCGTTAATGCATAGCCGGAGGCTGTCCCGAGACAATGGCAGGGGTGGCTCGAGCCCCCTAGCCTCCCCGGAATGAAGTTCTAGATCCGCCACTGGGTGTAGGACATTGATGATTGGTGGTGAAAACTGAGATGAACATGCAGGGCGGAGCGGCGGCGATGGGTAGGTGCAGTCGCTGGTAGATCCGAGGCGAGAAACGCCGCCGGTACAACAATGAACATAAGGAAACTCAAGATGGTGTACGCTCGATATATGCAGCAAATTCAAATACATTGTAACGACTGTGGTTTCGCGATACATACGCGTAATAAATTTTTGTGGTTGATTCACATAACAGCCCTGGAGAATACACGCGATTATTATCACACGAATGGAAAGAGGGGGCGCGGTGGTGGAGTGGTCAGCGTAGCTGGATTCCACGCAGCCGTCCCGGGTTCGAGGCCCGGCGGCTTCCCTGAACAAGGGGCAAGCTGGCTCCCGAGCAACCCTTTTAACAGGGAAAGAGTTGGCGACCCCATATGACCCTGGCAGTTGGTGCGTCGATAAGCCCCAGCAATTATTATTACGAATGGAAAGAGCTCAGGGTATTGTGCAAGTTGGAAGTAGTGAGACGATTAACACCCGCACTGGAGAGAGGTCTGGCACTAACGCGCACTGGAGAGAGGTCTGGCACTAACGCGCACTGGAGAGGGGTCTGACACTCACGGGCACTGGAGAGGGGTCTGACACTAACGGGCACTGGAGAGGAGTCTGAATGTTCCGGCCCAAGTAGGTATAGTTATCCCTATGTGCGAAATTACATGAGTAGAGGCGTGGGTATAAGATTAAATTAATATTTTGGAACTTCCCCATCGGAAAAACGTAAGGGGCTCTGAGCTTTCGGCTATATTTTCTATGCCTTGGTCAGCGTAAACGTTCGGATGGGATCAGAAGCCAACGTTAAAGAGCCAGATACCTTGGATCCATGTTCCGATGTATAGGACCGTCCAACCGTCTATCTGATCCCATCCAAACGCTGACGCTGACGAGGCCATGTTAACTATAGCTGAAAGCGCCGAATCCCTTGCGGTTTTACTAGGGGATAAGCCCTAAAATATCTACCTAACCATTCTCTGTGTGTATATTTCAGTGGCAGGGGAGGCTGGCGAAAGGTCCCATTGAAGTTTCAGTGGTGCCTGATCGGCAGATAACAATAAACCTATCTGTGCTCTCAGTCCTTATGGAACTCAGTAATTAAGTACAAAGCTTTGATAATCACAGCACAAAGCTGCGGGGCCTGCTCATACAGCATCCAAAAGGAAACCAAAGCACAAATAATATTGTTGTTAATTGATATTTGCAATTTCTCCCAATGCTTGGGAACTACTTCTTCACTCCGTATTCTAGGTCGAGCTGTACTAAAAGTGTGAGTAAGTATACTCAGCATTAGACCCACTAGTACACTAAAGCACGAATAATTCCTCTAAGATATACCTCCGCTGGCCTTCGTCACTTCCCTATGAGTGGGACCATATAATTTACAAGTCCTGCACACGAAAAAGCTGGATGGTCGTTTTATGTATCACTCTTGATACTTCCTTTTCTTTTATCTAACTGTTCATTCTACTTTATGATTGATATTTTTCTTTTCCTGCAATGCGACTGTGATTCATTATTGCTGTGGCTTTCATGTTGTCCATGTGTGTCAGCTGTTTGTAATATGCTACCTCATCGGTCCGCCGAGGATTTACGCAGGTTATCGCAATAATAAATATATACAGAATTTGTATGGAACGTTACAAATAGCCACGATAGCCAACAAATAGACAAAACTCGAAATCACAAACCATTATCCTAAACAAGACGATACTAAACAAAAATCGAGGTATAAATTACATAGACCTGCCAAGCTACGTGCACGGCTTTGTTGCTCAAAATGAAACGAAGTTTTATCTTTAGAGGTTTTTGCTGAACCTTGAATCGTCGGTAAACCAGTGAGACTTCAAGCTGTAGAAGAGACAGAAGAATACCGTTGTTGCTGTCCGAGGTCGAGGTTGTCCGAGGTCGAGGTTGTCCGGGGCATGCAGGCCGGAGGTCACTGTTCTCCTGTATCTCACTGTAGCCTAACCGATGGTATCAGCGCTGCTCGACAGTATGAGGCCTAACAAATGGTGCGGGTCCAGGGCTGATCAAGGACGCTGAACTTAAGTCAGACGAGATTAATAGATATGTGAATGTACTGATAGTAAGGCACTATTTTTCGGTGGTGATATCATATCTGCTCATGTCTTGCCTTTTCGTTCCCACCATGTGTTTTTGTAACGATCGGTTTATTGGCCTTAATTCCCTATCCCTGAGTAAAACGCAAAGAGCAGAATCTAAGCATGCTAACGCATGTGTAATGTGTATGTGTACATAATATGCATTTCTGATTAGATTCAACATCACAGCCGTACTCCATTTTTGGGCTAACGCGAGCCAAGAAGTGATTTTTTAACCAGAAATGTAATTGGCCATGTCAAGTGCGGATTCTATATTTATTCCAAATTGGATGTATGTACCATCATTTCACAACCACAGACACATATTTATCATGGAGGGAAGCTATAGTCTCTTGTCCAATCTCCCCATTCCAGCCTTCGTTACACGCTCTCGCGGAGCCCACGTCTCTCCTGCTCCTCCTCCATCACCTGCGCAGTGCCTTCCGCTGCTGCTGCATGAAAAGGATGTCGAGTCAGCAGTGCGTGGTCAATTTTGCCGCCCGTCCTTGGCAGAGCCTGCCCCGGCGACGCGGCCTATCAGCGCCAGTGGGCGTCGACAGACAGCCAACTGAACTGCAAGCACGTTGCACTGAGCAGAAGCCATGCTGTGTTCAGATGGACTGTCAGCCTCTTCTCTGTTACAGTGCACGGCGTGATCTCCATGAAGGACATATATTGATCTGGATGTGTGCACATTTGTCCCACCCAATCTCATGCACTGTATCTGCACTTGGGTGGCGTGGCGCTAGTAAATATGAGCGAAACGTCGCGGGAATATTTTAACGCTCCTCGGATATGATGAGGTGGCACTCAGATAGATGAAGTTTGGGTACACCCATCGTTCAAACAGACGCGAGGCAAATCCGGAAAACGACAAGCAATTCGGAGATGGATGTTAGAAAACAGCGCTGGATATACGTGCCCTTGGGGAGCTAGATGAAGCACATGTCATTTACATAGGTTAGTTCAAGAAGTGCTTCCGCTGCTGCAGCCACTGATCCTGAGGCCTTGTCAGCCGCGGTAGAATCCCACATCGTGTGGAAATTTGTGAGGAGTCTTTTTCCACAACAAACGACGTATATTTCAACTCCCCACTTTTCTGTAAACACAAAAAGTTCCTATTTAGGACTTCCTTGCTTGGCAGGTGCCACTGATAGGGACACTGCCACTTGACCTGGCAAGTTGTGGGGAGTCTATCAGGTCTGGAAATTGGTGCACATTAAGGGTACAGGGGACAATACAAATATGCTGGTAATACTCCCAGGTGGACACTAGTTAGCTTCAGCCCGACCTCGATAACAATTAATCGATAACCATTTCTGAGGATGGTGACTTGATAACGATATCCTGTTGATGAATTCAGTGACTTCGATAGAGGAATAACGATAACGAGAACTATTCTTAGGAGCTTAATCGAGAGCACAGACTATATTCAACTCATGTTAAAATGAGATATCAGGTAAATCTCAATAGTGTTTTTCAACACAATGTATTTTACAGGGACTCACCCTAAAGAGCAATTTTAGCAATGCAGTAGAGAATCATATCTTACAGACTGTAATTTTAATACGTGTAGAACAAACAGATACATGTATACATGCAAACTAGACACATATTCATTTTGTGTGGGGAACATAATCGTGAGTGACAAAAGAGACAAAAGTGAGCGAGTCGACCGGTCTTCTGACACGTGTTTGGTGTGCGTCGCGTACTCGGACAGGTGTCTGGTGGGATTTGATGGCCTTCTCACGGCGACACCGGCTCCACTGCTACACACTGCAACGGTATCGGTTGTAACCCCATTCTTTCTGACCGCAGGCACCCACCAGCTGTAGCCAACGAGTCTGAGAGGCTGGCTGTTCAGGAGAACTTCAGTCCATGACAGATTAAACAAGCCATAGTACCCATGTTTAAGATTTGAATTTTTGTAGTTTACGAAAATTTTAATATCTATTTTTATATTATTTGCATCACTAAATGTGGGTGATGCTTTTTATTTGCAAAAGGGGCTTTTCAGCAGCCCAAAGATTACCTCAGAAAAAAACTTTAAAAACGTTTATCCTGCGTAAGTTTTATCGTCACAACATGCTTATTCGTTTCAAACAGCGCCATAGAGAAAAGTGATCCAGATATGAGATGTAGGTTTGTAGGTATCTTTTTAGATATTTTGGTCGATCTGATGTGTAATTGACCACGCAGAGCACCATCTTTGGAATGCTGTAGGTACAAGCCCTTCAGGTGCTAGGTCTTAATACTTGTCCAGGGAGGCCAACCCAAGCCCCGCTGTTTCCCTTACCCGGGAAGATAAGAATGTGGACCAAATATGACTATAAAAATCGGTTCCGGCTTTATTCTTAAGACTTTTCCGCCAGATCACCGTCAGACTGGTGGTCAAGAGGAAGCGGAAGTGAGATAGGGGAGAGTGGGGAAGATGCCCAGGGTTTAGGGAAATCCGGATTATGAAATAACCGCGGTACCAACAGCGCTGCTTCATATGCCAAGTCGTAGCATGATCATTTATCTTCCTTATAGAGTCGATGAAATTGCTGATAATTATCATATTTTCTAACTATTATGATTTTAATAGAGGCTTGCAAAGGGGCGTCTTACCCCATCGGGTGGGTAAGACGCCCCTAGGGCTTGTAAGATGCCCCACCCCTGGGCATCTTACCCCATTTTGGTCTATCGTTGATGAAGTAGCTTTTTCGTAGTTCTTAGCTTCATTGGTAATCATTTAAGTATTATTCAGAAGTCAGATTGTATTTAGAATCGTCCACATACATTGATCAAACATGCAAGCGGCTTTTCACGTTTCCACGTCAAATGATAAAACAAAGTTATTTAAAACTAACGATAAAAACCAAGGATAAAAGCTTACCATAAAAGTATTATAAAATCACACACACACACACACACACACACACACGCACGCACGCACGCACGCACGCACGCACGCACGCACGCACGCACGCACGCACGCACGCACGCACGCACGCACGCACGCACGCACGCACCCACACACACACACACACACACACACACACACACACACACACACACACACACACACACACACACACACACACACACACACACACACACACACACAACCAACGAAGTACGAAACGAAGTAAACTCGTACGAGGTTTGTGAGAACCTCCCCTAAATCCCCTACCTTGTCTCTTCTGCGTTCCCTTTGTTTCAATTCCCCATTTTTAAAGAAATATGGGCCAGAAGTTGTTAAGTGCAAAAATATTCACTTCATACAGTAAAAAATGGCTTGTGGCGACTCGAAGCTTCCTCCCCTAACCGTCACAGACTCCCAGTCTATCATTTATGGCGCACAGCCACCTTAGCCTTCTCGTCAAGGCACACAGGCCCAGCTTTCGCAGGCAGTGCACTCGATCCATTTTTCACACGAGAGAACAAAGCTCACTCTGCAGATGAGATACCTGGTATCGTCATCCCCACTGTCTTTCTTCCCTTATGCTTTTGCCTGCCTCGTCCACGCCTTTTTAGATACCTTTGATTTTGCAACCCCTTTAACTATTCTGTCTTCCAGAGCCTTTTTAGATGAATGTTGTTGCAAGTTCGGCTTTTGGAGTCAGAGTCTCACTAAGGTCATCAATGAACTTGTTGCGGAGACCCTAGCCCCACCATCGGAGAGAGCAACTCCTGCAATGAAGAATTAATGTAAAAGCCAAAGTTAAACATCCCACAAATCACAGAGACAGCCGCCTCGCTCAGGTCACCCTCTCGCGAGTCAGTTACCAGCCGACCTACGTCGGGTAAACCATTGAGCGCCGGAGCGTCTCAGGGGAACCGATCCCAAGCCTGGACATGCACTGCCACTGCATGTTTCTGATCAGCGGGCCGGAGCCCAAAGCTCTACCAACTGGGCTACCGGGATGGCAAATGTAGGGACGACATAAGAGATCAGGTACGGAGCTTTGCAGGATTAACCATGTGGATTATTTCAGGTCTAGCGCATTCATAGGCGAATCCATGGTAAACAGTCCAGCCATAGCCCTTTACTAATTGGCCAAAATTGACCGATGTTGGCCAATTTTGTGTTAAAATAGGTGTTAAGGTTTTGTCCATTTTAATATAATTGCTTTGCGCCTCCACTACACCAGTTTGATCTGAACCCACCTTGAGGTCATCTCCGGTTGGGTCATCAGGCCAGGTCCAGTGAAGTCCCAAATAAAGCAGAGGACAGGAACGGGAGGATGGATCCCCTAACTCGTCAATCTGTGGGGACGTCTCCCAACAAGTTTTGGGATTCGACCTGGGTTTTTATTTTTTCCCTATTACCTACCTACGTTGACCTACGTACATTTGTTCATGAGCTTCATGGTCATGATTTTTTTCAAAGACAGTCAATATGTTTAAAGTTCACGTCCCCCCCCCGGCCATCACCAGTCCAGGGTCCGTAGCCCCCAGTAACAATTCCGTGGCGACGCCCGTGGGTAAGGTTTGGACTAACCCAAAGTTTAACACATAGTTGTTTACTCTAACAAATGACGTTATATTGCTCTGTGGAAAGACGCCCCCTTTCCACCGGGAAAGTTGCCCATGGGGCATCTTTCCCCATTCGTTGAGGGGGAATCTTTCCCATCAGTACCCGAGCTAGATAAAACCTGAAGGGCAAAAACGGTACAATTAACACCCTCAAGGGAAATGCTCAGTTAATGAGTTCAATATGCCATCATTTGTAGCGGGAACTCAAACAAAGCACGCATCCAATATGCTTCGAGATATCTGCAACCAATGTGGGCAATTTTTTTCTTAGAAAAGCATCGAAACAAAGACTTACCCACTAGCTTCACGCAACTCACAGGAGGGAACTGAATTTTTGCTCAAGAAACAATCAAAGCATCTGCTTTCGACCAAGAACAATATTATTTACCAGTGGTGGCCCGGATTGCCGGAAGAGGGGATTACCCGAAGGGGCATCTTACCCCACTCTCCCCTACAATAGTTATATATATATATATATATATATATATATATATATATATATATATATATATATATATATATATATATATATATATATATATGTGTGTGTGTGTGTGTGTGATATAGGTAAACACACAGAAAGTTATTTAAGTTATATTTAATTTACAAACGTTTCACTGTTGTACAGCATCATCAGTGTAATACCAAATTATAAAAATATCAATATCAAATCACAAAGTTCAGCACACAGCAGGAGACAATATTTCAAACTGATTACAGTTTGAAATATTGTGTCCTGCTGTGTGCTGAACTTTGTAATTTGATATTGATATTTTTATAATTTGGTATTACACTGATGAAGCTGTACAACAGTGAAACGTTTGTAAATTAAATATAACTTAAATAACTTTCTGTGTGTTCACCTATATCACATTATGTCTGTGATAACCCCATATATATATATATATATATATATATATATATATATATATATATATATATATATATATATGTATGTTACAGGGAGGATAGAAAATCTAGGTGTTTAAAACGACCCTAGGGTTGTTAAAACGACCCTGATGGACCAGGGAGGTTTTAACAACCCTAGCGTCGTTATAACCACCCAAGGGTCGTTACAACCACCCTGACCAGTCAGGGTCGTTTTAAACACCCTAGGGTCGCTTCAAATACCCTAGGGTAGTTATAAACACCCTAGGGTAGTTACAACCACCCTGTTGATTTTAAAACGCATCTTATTTGTATCCATCATGCAATCAGTTATTCATTAAGAAATTGCGAATCTGGAAGGGAATATAAACAAGGCTCAGAAGGGGAATAATAATATTGATCTTCAATGCACATCAGTTAGATGTTTTGAGAACTACAGAGGCGAGGGTCTTCAAAAATTATATGTTTTGTGCTCTGAGTGTCTATTCTGTTATCCTATTTTCGTTGCCAACAGTCTAAGAATCGCCTGGAAGAGCGTGAAGTACGCCCCACTTATAAAGTATGCTTCGGAATCACTCTGAAATATTGATCGACGGGCCGGGCTATCGTCTGTGAACCGGCCATGGATTCGGTGTCATTGTCCGATCACTGAAATATTGATCGACGGGCCGGGCTATCGTCTGTGAACCGGCCATGGATTCGGTGTCATTGTCCGATCACAGGAGGGCGGGTACACTAAAAGTGCATGACTTTTTATTTGTCTCCCGCGCTTGTACCGTAGCAAATTTCGGAAAGTAGCGTTGATAAGCCAGGATGAACTTAAAATCTCGATTTTGCTCGTTCTCATAATTGAAATCCACTTTAGCTGAAATATCCAGATCCTTTGATGGAAGAGGCTTCACTCTGATTCCCTTCTTTGACTGGTTTCTGTTTTTCATGTGCATGTGTACACATTCATTCTAAAATTTTTTGGCTGATGTTGAAATAGTGTCTCTAGACTTTTGAGATAATTGTGTCACACCCCGAATGTAACATGGTCAGATGAACAATGTGCAGCTTACCACAAATTGCTAATTTATCATAACCTTCAAGTCGCCCTTATTTTCGGACCAGTTTCTATACAGAATTGTAGTTGACAAAAGAGAAGGTACGCAGCCACTAACGAAGTTTGTGTTCCGTCGGTTTAACTGCTGCTGTCTGACCTGTCGCACGGGCCGACACGGCCCGAGCCGGGTCGGCTGACCTGTCGCACGGGCCGACACGGCCCGAGCCGGGTCGGCTGACCTGTCGCACTGTTAGTCACGGTCCGGGCCGGGTCGGCTGACCTGTCGCACTGTTAGACACGGTCCGGGCCGGGTCGGCTGACCTGTCGCACTGTTAGACACGGTCCGGGCCGGGTCGGCTGACCTGTCGCACTGTTAGACACGGTCCAGGCCGGGTCGGCTGACCTGTCGCACTGTTAGACACGGTCCGGGCCAGGTCGGCTGACCTGTCGCACTGTCAGACACTGTCCGGGCCGGGTCGGCTGACCTGTCGCACTGTTAGACACGGTCCGGGCCGGGTCGGCTGACCTGTCGCACTGTTAGACACGGTCCGGGCCGGGTCGGCTGACCTGTCGCACTGTTAGACACGGTCCGGGCCGGGTCGGCTGACCTGTCGCACTGTTAGACACGGTCCGGGCCGGGCCGGCTGACCTGTCGCACGGACCGACACGGTCCGGGCCGGGCCGGCTGACCTGTCGCACTGTTAGACACGGCCCGAGCCGGGTCGCCTAACCTGTCGCACGGACCGACACGGCCTGGGCCGGGTCAGCCCTAACACGGATACAGACGTCTGGATTGTGGTTTTTGGGGAATGCATTGCCAGACTTTAAAATAATAAATAGGTCTACAGGCTTATAAATGTATGTTTGTGTTTATTTTATATTTATTTCATAGTAAAGAGAAAGAATCCAAATTTTGATATCATCCTGTGCTTTTTCAGGTTCTCAGGAATGAGCATGGTGTAATAAGCTGGGGTAACAGTAAGCGTGACCAGAAGTAATGCAGCTCAATATGAAAATTAAAACATGGATAACAAGCTAAAATTATTTTGAATTTCTATAACCGTTTCAGACGCATAAACTTGGCGCATGATATTGTCATTCAAATTGCAGATGTAATATAGGTTCTACCTAATGACAGCACTGATATTTCTCAGGATCGCCAACGCACCATTGCGAAACTTAACACGCGCATTGACGGGGGGCCTGAGTCACGTAGGCTTTGGCGGGGGCGGTTACTCGCCCCCTAAGATCTCAAGAAGCACGCTAGATAGCAAAAAATGTAAACGGCGTTGGATAGCCCATCTCATTCTCTATAGAAAACATCTGTACCATTTTCAGGTCACGTTTAAGGTCACTGGAGTTCAAGACATGTCACCATGGGGATAACATGTAATTGAAGGTTTTCAGTCATTACATCTGAACTAGTAGAGATAGAGCCAAACATTCTAGACCTCTCTCTCTCCCCCTCTCTCCCCTCTCTCTCTCTCTCCCTTTATTGTGCCTGTCTCTTACGAGCATTTTCGCACAGATAAATGACATGTACAACGTTCGATGAGTGATGGTGAAAGTCACAACAACTGATACAATTTGTTAGACAATAATCAAAATTTTGCTATCGTTTTAATTTTAATTTATCTTAAACAATTCAAGGCCGCGTTTAAATTCTTCTAAGCTTCCAGATTCCACGAGAGACTGGGGCAGCTGGTTCCAAGAGGCAATCGCTGCAGGATAGAAAGAGTCTTTGTATGAATTTACGTAGCCCATCGGTCTGACAAATCTCTGAGTGTGGCCTCTTGTGTTGGTGTTGGCTGGTCTCAGATGATGAGTTGGCAGGTCTACTTAACCCTTGACTGACTGGAATAACATGGTTGCTCTTGCTCGCACGCTTCTTGTTTTGAGCGTTTCAAGGTGAAGTGTCTGAAGCATGGAGGTGACGCTGCTCCTTCTGCTGTAATCCGATGTAATGAAGCGCGCAGCTCTTCTTTGGACCGTCTCGATTGCAGATGTTTAGCATTTTATTGAATTTTCCCACACTGTCCCTGCATATTCCAACTGGGGGCGAACTAGAGTTTTGTATGCAGCCATCCTTACGTTACGTGTTGTGGACAGGCAGAAATATTCCTCCGAAGGAATGCTAGCGTGTTGCTAGCTTTTTGTGTGGTGTTCTTAATATGCGCCGCCCATGTTATCTTGTTGTCAATAGTTACGCCCAGGTATTTCGCTTTGTTGGTTGTATGTAAGCGCTGGCCGTGGATGGTATAGTCAGTGATGATGATGGTCTTCTTGTTGGTGATCCTGATAACTTCACATTTATCAGGATTAAATTCCATTTGCCAGTCCTTTTCCCATTGTCGGAGTGAGTCGAGGTCCTGCTGCAGCTGCGCTGAGTCAGATGGAGCATTGATGGTCCTGTACAGAAGGCAGTCGTCCGCGAATAGTCTTGCCGTTGATGTCACTCGCTGAGGAAGGTATTAATGTAGACAAGGAAAAGCAGTGGCCCCAGCACTATTCCCTGAGGAACTCCTGATACCACAGGAGCTGGAGCAGACCACCTGCTACGTGCGATCCTGCAGGAAACACTGGATCCATGTAAGGGTTTTTCCGGTGATGCCGTAATGTTGCAATTTGATGGCAAGTCTTTTGTGGGGCACTTTGTCGAAAGCTTTACTAAAATCTAGAGTAATAGCGTTGATTTGCTGATGTTGATTTATCCCCCGCGTAAGATCGTTTACAGTGATGATGAGTTGTGACTCACACGACCACCGTTTTCTGAACCCATGCTGTTGGTCTACGATGAAGTTGTTGATCTCCAGGTGGTTCATGAGATGGCTGTGAATGATATGCTCCAGCACTTTACAGCAAATGGATGTTAAGCTCACTGGCCTGTAGTTGGAAGCAGCAGCCTTGTCTCCTTTTTCAAGATAGGTGCTACGCAAGTACGTAAGCCTTCTTCCAGTCTTCCGGAATCTGTCCTCTCTCCAGAGACTCTTGAAAGATGATGGTAAGTGCTGGTACCAGCACAGCAGACATAGCATGTAGAAATATGCTGGAGATCTGGTCCGGTCCTGTGGTCTTGTGGGGATTAAGATTACTGAGGAGTTTTTCTACGCCAGGAGTGGACGCGAGGATATCAGGGGCCTCCTGATTGAGTAGTGGGCCCATACTCGGAATATTTGTGAGGTCTTCCTCAGTAAAAACAGAGCAAAATTGTCTGTTGAGAATCTCTGCCTTCTCTCGAGGTGTTGAGCGTAGTATGTTATTTTCTCGGAGAGGGCTAACTCCGCAACCGTCCGACTTCCTGCTCTTGATGAAGGAATACAGCTTCTTGTTGGTAGTGTCCTCCGTTATCATGTTGGCTACAAAGTCATTGTAGGCTGTTCGACAAGCCGTCCTTGCCTCCTTCTGTAGCCGCCGATAGCGCTCCCAGTCATCCAAGCTGTTGGTCCTTCGTGCCTTTTGATGTGCCCTCTTTTTTCTGTGACAACGCCGTTTCACCTCCGTATTGCACCACGGTTGGCTAAACCTGATTGATGTTTGCTTGGACGGGACATGACGTTCGATCGCTACGGTGCATGCATCCCTGAAACTTTTCCACATGCCCTCAATAGAATTTGTTTCAGCACTCGACGGTCTGTGCCGGGCATTGGTGACGTATGCCTCCAGCTATCTCTTCATTCCCTGCATATCCGCTCGGGACCATAGAAAAATTCGTCGCCTTACAGGTCTTCGCGGCTTTGGTGCGACGCTGGTCTCCACCATCACGATATCGTGATCACTGAGGCCGGGAAGACGAGAACACTGCGTGGTGAGCGACGGTCGGTTGGAGGCGAATATATCAAGGGTATTGTTGATTCGTGTTGGGAAATCTACCAGCTGCTGACAGCCGGCATCCCTCAGTGTTTCGATGAAATTGGTGTTAATTGCATGGATATATTGATGACCAAGAACTGTTTCATGTTCCCAGTTGATGTCGGGGAGGTTCGCATCTCCACCTATCCAGATGACGTGGTTTTTATGCTTTGCATGTAAGTCGATAATGGCATCGCACAGCCGCTGTGAGTAGTCGGTGTTGTTATCTGTTGGCCGGTACAGACTGCACACAACGACCGGCTTGGTTCTCGTCTGAATTGATGCGGCAACTAGTTCAACATCACTTCTGGTCTGGATCTCTGATGTTTCGAGGGATGATTTAGTAATAATCGCTACTCCTCCATGGGCACTCCCAGGGCGATCTCGTCGTGCGGCGAACTTGTACGCTGGAGGCAGCATTTCACTTTCGGCCATGTTTGTGGTCATCCATGTCTCACTCCCCAGCACAATGTCAGGCTGGACTTGCTCTAAAAAATTCCAGAACGATTCACGTTTTCCCAAAAGACTTTGAAAATTAATAACCAAGACTTTCATTGGCTGGTGACTGAGTGTTGGGGAGACTAGTCCTAGCCGGTTAGGCTGATCGCTTGATGTCGGTGTTGGAGCATCAACATGACGAGGCGGTCGGATAACTTGTTCAGTCATATGTTGAGATGCCTGGGCTGATGGGCCTGGATTGGGATGACAGTCGGAGGCGCTTAGCAACAGAAGAGAGAATAAGTACATCAGGTGATGCTTGGACATCCTTTTCTCTGCAGCGTTGTAAAGGTGTTTCTGTTCGGTGCTTGACTTGACGAACATAACGCCAGGATGAAATTGAAAGCTCTCCCACTCTGTGTGACTGCTGGGAGGCAGCCCTACATCAGTCCTGCTATTAAGTACATTTGCCGTAAAATAAAATAATTGTTGGGTTTAACGACGCACCAACTGCCAGGGTCATGCGGCGTCGCCAACTCTCACCCTGTTGGAAGGGATTTTGGGGATCAGATCGACTTATTCAGAGGCTCCGCCGGGAACTTGAACCGGGGACCGGTGGCTTAGAAGACAAGGGTGCTATCCACTAAGCCACCTCATCCCCACATTTGCCGTAAACAATAATATTAAGAATGACACTGTAAGATTCATGATTGCGTTGATGATGCGATGATTCGCCTATTTAATAAACAGAAAGCCACGATATGAATCGGACAGATGGATTGGGAACAACAGTAATTATTCAGCTATTTCCTTTTCTTGAGTCGGTTTATTTTCTAGCCGAAAACGTCGCTTAAACTTTTCCTATGACCTACCAAAAACAGCGTTGGTTTTGTTTCTATGGTTATATGGTTTGTTATGGTTATAAGAATGTTCAGTTTTCTCTCATTTTGACTGAGATCAGGAATTTTTTACCAAAAAGTGGGGGGGACAGGCCCCCTGGCCCCCTTCTTTTCCGACGCTTATGGCCTAAGGTGACCTTGACCTTGAGATGAGACGACCTGACCTGAGATAACCAAACCTGAAATTTTTGACGAAAGTTGTAAAAATTATCAGAAAAAGAATACCAAACAGGCAGCGCTACGCGCCGCCCTTTTACTATATCCAAAAAACTCGAGGGGGAGCAAGTACCCGCCCCCGTCAATGCGTGTGTTAAACGTTGGAAAAGTGCGACTAATAGTGCCACGTTTGTTGTGGGTATTTATTATTCAAGCACTTAGCGGTTATATGGCGCCATTAAAGGAATGTCGATAATCTTCAGAGTTGGGCTAGAGATAACGCCAATTCTGACCCTACGTCGAACTCACGACCTCATGAAGACGCTGATTTAAACTGTGCACATGTAAACTAGTTGTGCATTCAGACCCCAGCAGAATGAAAGGGTGTCATGAGATAGTCACGCACAATCATTAGATGTCATTAGCCACGTGCAGTATTCATTCATGTACAGGCAGTCGTTCGTCAGACATTTCTCAAGCAGACCTTCAAATAGGTTAAAAAACGTAGTCAGGGTGTTTAACCCGCGCCCCACCGGGGGTCCGGCGCCACCTTCGCCCCACCGGGGGCCATCGATGGCCCCCCTCTATCTCCCAAAATATGGGCGTTAGCGCAAATCTGCAAAGTGCAATAGAAAGCTCGCGTGAATTCAGTAAGAAATTACTTCGCATGTTTTAGTGCTCAGGTCAATGGTTTGACCTCCAGAGGTCAAATTAGGTCAAGATCGGCTATTTTCACTCAAAAATGCAATGATTAAGCCAACTGGGCATAACTCTTATGTCATTAGAGCTATTGAGGCCTGGTAAAGTACATTTGATAGCAAATTGCCAGTACCTTTTCCGCTATGTGGAACGTAAAGACCTCCCGCCAGTGGTTTGACCGCCAGAGGTCACCTCGTGACCTAATATGACCTGAGGTCACGAAAGGTCAAAAAGTGACCTTGCCGTATATCAAATAAAAGCCAGTGACAAGACAAACACGATGGTGTTTGTTTCACCGCTCTAGCTCAATTAGGTCAAAAGTTATTGTCAAAATACTGTTTTTGACCTCTGGTGACCTTATGGATGACCTTGGAAAAGTCAAAGGGCAAATATGACCCCTGGGATCCGTGAAAGGGTGTCCAAAAACGTTGTTCTGAGCAGTCTGAGTATTTGCAATCATTTTTGTGGCTTTTATATCATGAAATAGCTTTTCCCCATGCTTTTCCAATGGGAGAGGTCGCCTCGTGACCTGACCTCAGGGCACGAAATCGAAAAATCCCGGATATACACCTTGTAGACCCTGGAGGGGTCATGAAGTGTAGGAAGTTTCAAATCGATCTACTTTGAAATGTAGCTCTTACAGAGCTCTAAAGGTGAAGTGAGGTGACCTTGGTTGACCTCGTCTGGTGACCTGACCTTGGGTGACCCGGGGTAAAAAATTTCAGGGATGATGGGAAAATGATGCAGTGAGAGGTAGAGCCCTCAACCGCGGTGCTGCGCCTCGTCGTTTTTCTGCTATCCCGGAAAAACCTTAGGGGGGCCATCGATGGCCCCCCGGTGGGGCGAGGGTTAAAACGACCCTAGGGTGTTTAAAACCACCCTAGGGTTGTTAAACGGCCCTGACCGGTCAGGGTGGTTTTTAACGGCCCTAGGGTGTATATAACGACCCTAGGTTGGTTATAACCACCCTAGTCCGTCAGGGTCGTTTTAAAGACCCTAGGGTCGTTTTAAACACCCGGGTTTTCTATCCACCCTGTAACACATAGTAGAGAGTAGTCGCCGCGTCGCTCCCACTCTCCGAAAGAGGCCGTGTCTTAACGTGACGGTGCATTTCCGCCGTTTCTGCACGGATGAAAGTTGTTAACTACAAGCGGCAACCATCATGCAGTCAATCAGTGACTTCATGTCAAATGGCACAAAGAAATTATCTTGCACATAATCCAAAGCTAGAGCTGAAACATCCATAGACAGCACCTTAACACACGTACCGACAAATGAGCCCTCTAACACGACTGGCGACTGCAACCGAAAGGGCGCGGACGTCACTGGCCGTCGCCGCCCGCCGATGACCAATGCACACGCATCCCGTAACTCCTACAATAGACGGGCACAGACAAAGGTTAACACCCGCACTGGAGGGGGTCTGGCACTAACGCGCACTGGAGGGGGCCTGGTAGGCCCCCCTAAGATCTCGGAAACTAAGAGGGTTAGAAAAACGCCACTTGGTAGGAGGGTGGGGGCTATAGTGATCTACATGATGACCAATTTTCATTGACCTAGGTCAATATCTTCAAGGTCAAACGAGGTCGTAAAGGTCAAATATTGGCCATGCTGGGATCGATTGGTAAATGCTGTGATTATGCAGGAAAATGGAGAGAATAAGCTAAAGGCGGACAAGGTTCATAGAGAAGAGGTCTTAAAAGGATTCCTAACAACTTTTGGGTCAAGTTCATTCAAGGTCATTGACCTTCAAGGTCACCATATGGTATACTACTTATTATTTACACTTTGACTAACACTTAAGCCACTGTTTGGCGGGAAATGAGGATTGACCTTTCCCAATGACCTTTGACCTTGACCTTTGACCTTGACCTTTGTATTGGGGTACCCTACCGATGCCGTCATAGCATAATATATGTCAGACGGGGTAACGTCATTTGGCCGGACGCACAGTGTTCAGTGACCTTGAAAGTGCAGATATGACCTTGACCTGTGACCTTTGACCTTGACCTTGACCTTCATGTGAAGTGACCTTGACATATAGTCCCGCTTATATGACGTTATGACGTCACCACTCGGTCTTCAATGCAAGCTAACTGGTCCGACCGCGCGTTTACGGCGATCTTAAAATGCAGGTCTGACTTTGAAAGCCTATAAGTCAAAAAATTTTCGGCCGATTTTCAAAAAGTTTTCACCAATCGACGCGCTATTAAATTCTGTTAAATGTGGCCAAGTTTCATTTTTCCGCTACAAGCGGTTCTTCGGCCACCTCGGAAAAACAGGTGGGGGCCTCCGAGGCCCCCTCCAGTGCGCGTGTTAATAAGCCGCCTTAACTATCCCTTAAAGTATACGTATTAAGTATATAACACAATCGAAATGAAGTTAGCTTTAGACGATCAAACACGTTGCGAATTATAAGTATGAATCGATGAGATTAACGTTAGATGCCGTAGAATAACCTTGACACATCGGTAAAGTTCACTCACCAGATCTCCGTCACAACCAACAACCGCTCGCCCGTACCGTCTCGAACCAACATAGGTCGTGACCACCGCGCGCCAGCTCAGGACGCTTCAGCTCGCCCGCCGAGAGGAGACAAAACTAAACAGAGGTGCAAAGGCCTAGTACGAATTATGCTTTAATAATATAATCAAATAAACACGTCGCTATCCGTCAGATTCCTGCTCACCTATTTCCTAATCACCATATACATGGAACATAAACGCCGCCGGCTATGTCTGACACATTCAGATGCCATACCTCAAACCTCGGCACGTAGAGGTGCCAACTGTAGCTACACAAACCACAAAATCCACTAAGGGCCAACAGCACTTACAATAGCAGTACATACTATATCCACGCATGGGTGTGGACAAAAGAGGACAGGACTTGAGGACATGCATGCAGGACATTACCGATCTCTTCTTTCTTTTCTTATAACCAGCATTGCATTTCATATCCCCCGCTTTTACATCTTCAAGGATGATTGTCTGCTGACTAGTTGATGATGGCTGAATTTGCTTCATGCTCCTTGCACATTTTTTATTTGATAATTGGAAGTAGCTGAAAGGTTTCCCAGGCATAATTTATCAGACAACATCTATTTCAGAGCCTCAATAGTTGTATATTTACTTTGCACACCTGTATGTAAACGGTAGCTTTAGTAGGGGAGAGTGGGGAGACATGGGACGCAGGAGAAGTGGGACACGCCTATTTTTTAATCTAGGAGTAAGCCAAAATTATAATTTTTCGTTGATTCCCGCACTATACGTGCCGCTGCACATCACTAGGGAGACAGCTTCCTTTTCCGGCGGGTGCTGGAAGCGGGAGGTGAGTGTTCCTTAAAAAGTTAATTTTTTTACCTTTTCTTGAGTGGATTTTCTGCTAAATATGTTACCGAAAAGTTGGCTATTTTGGTCCACTAAAGCTGCTGTCGTATTCTCCATCGATCTGTACCAGCCTCGAATAACGAAAGGGGTTTTAATTTTACTGACATCGCAATTCTGAAAAAATGGCGGGGTCGGGAGAACTGGGACAAGTTGTCCCACTTCTCCCCTTGCTGTCCCACTTCTCCTTGTACTGTACTTTGACTGATTGTACCTATCTATTTGTACTTTGATGGAAATATGGTTGTGTCGGATTTTTTTATAGAGTGATTCTGGTCGTCAGCTTGTTTTTCTTCTTTCGTGGTTTATAAATCGAGATCAGAATAAAGACCATAAGTTCAATATAGCGAACTTATCTATAAAAAACAACATTTCATCCATGCAACCCCCAGGGGCAAATCAAAGTGGGGGGGGCGATGGGACGATCGCCCCCCCTTGGACCGACCTTAAGCACTGGAAAGAAATGCCCCCAACTTCAGCCGTCCCCCCGCAGGAGGGGCGGCTCTACCCTTGCCCCGCAAATGGTCTTCCAAATGCCACCCAAATTTAGTGTAGTCGGGTCCCTGTGTAATCCACTCAAAGCATCTGAGTCTGCGACCAGGTCCCTCAGAATCATCCCAGGCCCACTATCGAAGCCGAGACCCTATTATAACCCGTTGCAGAGCATTCCCCTGTATTTCACCCGGACTCCCTGTGGCTAACCGGGCCCCTGCGGTTAACCCGGGCCTCATGTGGCTATCCGAGCACCCTAACATGCCTCCAGGCCCCTTGTAGTCTACTTGGAACTTCTGAGTCTGCGACCGGACCCCTCAGAATTATCCCGCACCTACTGCTACCGAAGCCGGGCCCCTATTCTCCGCCTTTGCAGAAGAATTCCCCTGTAATCACCCCGGGTCATTTGTGACCACAGCCGGGCTCCCTGCGGTTGACCTAGACCTCATGTGGCTATCCGGGTACCCTAACATGCATCCAGGCCCCTTGCAGTCCACTTGGAAGCTCTGAGTCTGCGACCGGGTCCCTCAGAGTTATCCCGGGCCCACTGCTACCGAAGCCGGATCACTATTCACAGCCGTTGCAGAGAAATCCCCCTGTAATCCACCCGGGCCCTTTGTGACCACAGCCTGATTCCCTGCGGTTCATCCAGACCTCCTGTGGCTATCTGGGCCTCCTGAAATGCTTCCGGGGCGCCTGTGGTTCACTGGGACCTATGTGTCCGCGACCGGGCCCCCCTCACGATGGCCTCAGACATACTGTGACCGAAGCCAGTCTCCTATTTCCAGCATTCATGCCTCCCCCGTGGTCTACCTGGGCCTTCTGTGGCTCTGTAGGCCCCTGCCTTGCTTGTGGGTTTCCTTTGGTCTCGGCCCCTTTGTAGCTGTAACTTTGGGCCCGGGTTGGGAGTAGTAGGTATAGTATCTTAAAATCTTAATTCACGCAGGCCATAGAATATTGTATGCGGGCTCAGATGGTCCTGATCAGTGATCCTAGTCGAAATTTGCCCAGTCAATGGATTTGTGGAGATCCAGTCCAATGATGAATGGACCTCAGCGATTTTAGGGCCAGTTCATAATTTTGGGGCTACTACAGTTCTTGGAATTGTTTACCCCCAAAACGGAGGTTGACGTTTTTCTTGCTCGCTGATGCATCTTCATGTGTACGTTTTTATTAAAAAATTATAATTTGCACAATCGGGCCCCCACAGCTATTTCGGGCTTCTTTCGAGGAAGCCGGGCCCCCTGTACGGGTTCGCCTTCCCTTGAGAAATTGCTGGATCTGCTCCTAGCCAACACCTATATACTATGTACCTGCCCTATCCTACATGCAAACCTGGAGAATTAACAGATCCATATAACAACGGCGATGGGCGATAACATCACCGCAACAACAAAAAAGGTTTTTCAAGTGTGTGTATAATAAAGAATACCTACATTTTTAAAATATATCGCGCAGACAACCAATTATAGCTTCTACAGTTTATTTTCAAAAGGTGTCATATAGATGCTACGCTTTATAAGATTTAGACATGATTCTTCAGTAGTCCCACCTCTCCCCTTTGTGTCCCACTTCTGAACACCCATTGCCCCAGTTCTCCTGAAGCTGTCCCAGTTCTCACTAGCCATAAACTTCTACAAAAACTTAATTTTTCACAATTCTACTCTGTTTACGCCCTAAAAAGACACATACATCCATAACCAAATGTTTCTTCCACCATGTGATGCTTATACAATCTACCAGAAACGCTTAACTAAATTTATATAATTTTTTTAAACTTACCGCTTGTTTAATGTCCCAGTTCTCCCCACTCTCCCCTACTGCCCTGTCGTGTAATTGCCATGTGGTGGTGAAGTCCAGAGCTCACAATGACCCCCGCCCCCCCCATTTTTCCTATTCAGTTGGAGAAAATATCGGGGAACTAAAACATTGAACATTTTCAACATGGACACCAGTACCTACCTAGCTGTAAGTCACCCTGTCTATATATCCCCTTTTTGTTTCGGTAAACGTCCTTTTCGAATCCACTAGTATAACAGGCAATTTATTTAATCAGGGGTGTTTAGGCATCACAAACCGTTTTAGCGATGGATCATTCCTCGTTAGGTCCATTTTACGAGATGAGTTGGAATTGTGCTCTTATTCTCCATTCATTCAAAAACAGCTCAGGGCCCCCCAGTGTGGATCAGAGCCCCGAAAAGCAGCTGCTCCTCCCCCAGTGATGCCTCCAGGGACTAGACTAGCTCAGTGCCCCCCCCCGAGGTGATGAGAGTTGGCCTCCTGTTCTTATTCTCTGTCTATTCAAGACCAGCTCAGGGAACCCCAGATGTGGACCATAGCTCCCAGAGCAGCTCATGCTTCGCCCAGGGACTAGACTTGCCCATCGGCCCCCCAGAGATTGGGTTATCAGGCTAGCTCAATGGGCCCCAGATAGGCTCCTTAAACCAGCGCAAGAAAGCCTAGAACAATTCAAGCGACCCAGGAAGCCTTAGGCCAACTTTAATGGCCTTCTCAAGCTCAGCGCCCAAACCAGCTCAGTGTATCCGCGGGACCCAGAGCAGTGCTTGAGCCTCAGATAAGTTCAGGGACGCAAAGTCGGCTCAGGGAGCCAGATCATGTCAGGTGCACTGAATCAGCTCAGGAGACCTTTATTAGCTCAGGGGTCTCTCACTAGCTTGAGGCGTAATCAGCTCAGGAGCCCCAGAACTGCTCAAGGGCCACCAGATCGGCTCATAGGGCGCCAGATCAGCCTAGGGGACAAGGGATCAGCTCAGTGGTCCCCAACAAGCTCGGGACCCAGATCAGCTCACGGGTCCCAGAGCTATGCAGGAAAGCACGTAATCAACTAAGGAGGCCCGGACCAACTTAAAGGGGGCCATATTAGCTCAGAGGGCACTAGAATGGCTCAGAGGGCATCAGATTGACTTAAGAGGCACAATGGTGGCTCTAGAGGCACCCGATCAACTCAGTGGCCATTGGTTCAGCTCAGGGGACAATATATCTGCTCAGAGGGCACCAGATTGATCAGCTCGTGAGCCCAGATCAGTTTCTGACCCCAAAACCAGAGCAAGGGCCTAGATCAGCTTGGGGTGCACCTTATCAGCTCAGGGGACACAAGATCGGCTCAGGGCGCTCCAGACCAGCCCAGGGGTCACCAGATCAGTTACAGAGACATCATTTATCAGCTCAGGGGGCACCTGATCAGCTCAAGAGGCACCACATTGGCTTAGGGGACAGACGATCAACTCCGGGAGGCACAAGATTAGCTCAGAGGGCCCGGACCGGTTCAAGGGGCATTAAAAAGGCTAATTTCCGGGGCACCAGGAAAGCTTGGGGGACCTCATACTAACTCAGTGATCATTATATAGGTTCAGGAGGCACAATGCTTTGCTCAGGGGCACTATATTAACTCAAAGGGCACCAGATCAACTCAGAGGGCACGTGTTCAGCTCAAGGGGCCGAGACCATGGGACCATGGGACCAGTGGCACCACGCGAGCTCAAGGGACACCAAACTAGTTTCGTCCGTGCGATTATTGGCGCGATGATGCCCTAGCTGGGCGCGAAATGGTTGCCCATACTCTTCCCGGGTGCTTTGAAATGCGACAGAATGTCCCACCTGACCAGAATAGTACTAGATTATCCAACAATAGTTTGCGTGGCCACGTGCGCTCTAGTTGCATCGGTTCAACGGGGTAGGACACTGAATTCCGAGCGGCACAGCCCAAACGGGGTAGGCACCATCCAGCGATAAAAGGGGCACTCCGGCACCGATGGAGAAGGGCACGTGCCCCTATGCCCCCCTTGGCTGCGACCCTGCTTGTCTCTATTCTCCTTGGCAGAGTCATGGCCCGCCATTACTGTCCGTGTAAGGTCTGACACTTGTCATCATATCACTTGTTATCATGTCATGTGTTTTGAGCCAGGTCCAGACTTCATAGTATGTATTGTCGTGCCACTACTTACAATCGGTCCCGTCACTCTCGACAGGTTCACGTCACCATGGGAAACATCGTACCGCGAATAGCGGAGGCCCTGAGTCGCGAGCGTTTCGTCATCGCCGTCCACACTGGCGACAGAAAAGGCGCCGGCACGGACGCCAACGTTTATGTGCAGCTTCGTGACTCGGCCGGTCACGTAACTGCCCCGAGGCATCTCGACCATTGGCTGTTCAACGACCTTGAGCGAGGCACGGTGGTGCGGTACCCGATGGCGGACGACCCTGAGCTGCAGGACGTGGACAGCATCATCATACGGCGGGACAACGCAGGTCTGGGAGATGCGTGGTTCTTGGACCTGATCGTTGTCGAGGACCGGCAGTTTGGACTGAAGTGGACATTCCCAGTACACCGCTGGATCCAGCAGGACACCGAGTACAGGATCCAGCAGAACGACATCAGTCTTCCCCAGGACGATGACGAGGACATCAGACGGCGGCGTAAACATGAGCTGGAGCAGAAACGGCAGCAGTACCAGTACGTCCAGCGCGTGGAGGGAGGCCCTGCTCAGGTACGTAAATCAACTGGGACCATCACAGTTTATTTGCTCGATGGCTTTTAGCAGGGCGATTCAACTTCCAGGGCCGTAAAATGACTTATATCCGCATTAGGGCACAGACAAGGACGGTGCCACTGACAAAGAAGTGGGGAGGGGGGGAGGGAGACGTGGCTGGCATGAGAATTCAAGGCCTCAATGAGAAAAATCGCTCTCTAAAAATAGCATACTTCGGCCACTTTGGCGCATCAAAAGAACGGTGCGTCAGCTGATGAATAATCTTTCACTTAGAAGATGCTCACTAAAAGGCATGCTGAAGCTAAACAAAATGTGTTTTATATAAAACAAAGCTTATGCCGTATTGTTGCCGGACCAATCTATCTAAAAATATGATTCTTATCCTTTATTTCAAGGCCTTTAATAACTAAATTAATTAAGTGATGCCGATGCACTAGAAAATTCGAACTTGTTTTTTTGGAATGGAACAGGGACACCCACCACCCGCTACATCAGAAATATTTCTTGTCCAGATTTCACAGAGTTTAAAAATATCGCAAGAGGCCGCCATTCGGTGACAACTTCACCTTTTTTATTTAGTGCGGGCGACATAGGCGGATCCAGGGGGCACGTGCCCTCCCCCATCGACCCTTGGTACCCCCTGAAATGTTAACGGCGCCCCCTAAAAGCTCGTTAGCGCCCCCTGAATTGTCGCTTCCCGCCCCCGCCCCCGATGCAAACATCGGATGGCGTCCCCCCGAGATTGGCCATACTCGATCCGCCTATGGCTGGTGGGTCATTTTTGATCGGATAAGCGGATCCGGGGGAGAGGGGGGGTGGCAAAATATCATATTTAGGTATAAGCGGTGGAGGTGGTGACCACGGGCTTGGGCGTGCATAGGTGAAGTGGCGATATTTTTAATATTTCTGCTGTCTCAGGAAAACGCTGCCTGCGGTACACTGTACCGGCACATTTCCGTGGGTTCACGCAAACAATGGGGAGAAAATGCAAAAAAACTTTACTGAGGCCCTCAAATTTTGGCCATTCCCTCCTGGTTCGCGAGTTGGGGGTCCCTCGCCTCTTCGACGCCAATGCTTGGACCCCCAAATCATGCAGGGAAAGATCCAGGAAGCAGAAATTAACTTCTAAAAAACTATGATTTTTGGCAATGCTTAAAAAACTATTTTCACGTCTTTGGTTTCCCGTACTCCCTCAACCATACCATCGGCCCAAAAGTACTGTCTCCAACGTCTAGTGCGACTCTCCTCGCTCTCCGATGAGAGGTACCACCAGAAACGAGCCGCTATCCCCCACCTAGTAGACCCCTCTACCAGTGGAGATAATCCCGCTTGCTCATTGGTACGTGGGTACACAATGAACAATTTTCAACTCACCATTGTTAGCCGAGGTCGGAAGTTAGAAAACTAGACAAATAAGCATTGGGACTGAGAGTGATGGTTTCGGTAAATCTTCAAACTCTTGCGGGCGAAACAAGTTAGAGGAAACACAACTTTTTATTTAGACTCCTTGTTCCCTATCTCAATCACTCAAAGTCGACTTCAAGTGGGAAATTGTTGGATGAAAAATCTGGGGAGACAGGCCTCTTGCCCCCCTACCAATGTGTATGCAGGCGGATTATTGTTTAAGGAGAATTAGGGAGAATCTCTAGACATCGACATACTTGCACGGAAACCCCCTATTTTTTCTCATATCTTGGTCCGTAAATCTGCATAAATGTTGGTGAGGTGCATCTCGTTGGTGTTACATATGCAACCATATTTCTCGGAATATGCCTTCCACCCTGGTCATCGTCAGTCCGAGAAACGCCCCCCCCCAGTAAAAATTCAGTGATGACGCCCCTGGGTGCGGAACAAACGCAATCAGCTCGACTCGCCCTCTGTAAAGTGCCGCGCGCCGATCTCGAAAGGGCAGCTCGAAGACTGGAAACCATTTCTTACGAGACGGTTTTATTCCGTTTCGACTCGTTGCGCTTCCATAGATGACAGCAACGCGCAGCTTCTACATCTCGCCGTACACAGACATCTGGCTCCATCACGGGACCCCACCGGCTCGGGATCACGGCTCACAAATAGTCACATGGCCGCCAGAGACGGAGGCCAGCCGGGCTCTACGCACATCTTGTCACCACAGCGTCCGTCAGCGAAAAGACCAACGCCCCTCGACAGCCGACCCAGGTCGCCACATAGCGCCCGCAGCAATTCGCATGACGTCAGTCAAAGTCCCTACACACAATACGCACTATCGAAATCATCGCACCTCCTACTGAAGCCTCAGACCTTTCACGACTCAAGAACCGCCTATCTAGAATATTCTACGAAACAGAGCAAATCACGCCTATTCCAAATGCTAAGCAATTATTAAACCTCAGCACTAGGCTCACGTCACGTGACTGTCAGTGGCCCGACCCAAGTTTACCAAAGACCACCAGCCATCTAGCGGCAGGAGGACAAACCGACAGTACACGTTAATCCCGTCCTCGTCGCTCTCAACAATACGACTGATACTTTGCCAACAGGGCTGCAAACGGGCGCTTACACCCTCCTCACCAGATTTAACACATTTGAGCTTAGCGCAGATTGCCCGTGAGCCGCCACTTTTTCTGTGGTAGTGTAGTTAGGAGAGACGGTCAGTCCACGATTTATCGGAAGTGTAATTTGAAAACCACCAAATCGTTGATAGCTTCAGAATTAATACAAGTATTAGTAAAAACACATTTAAATACCAGTCAGCATCCCAATGGCTATAAGCGAATTATACACACGCTGAAAGAGCCCAGACACGCTGGAAAATAAAATTTAACTATGATTAGAATGCTTCTTTAGACTCTATTAAAACGTATCTATACGACAATCAGCACAGTAACACAAGCGTCATACACGTTTATTGAACACGCAAACCCTGTATAATTTATATAATTCATGCAGATCTACACTGTTTACAAGTCACCGATACTATTAAGATCCCACCACAAATTACTTGCAGGATATTACACTGAACAACTCAGGTACACGCTTCGTTTGAATCCACCCGAGTTGGATGCCTTGCTCGTGAAAGATCGAGTGGACTAAGCTTCACATATATATTTCACTAGGGTATCCCAAAATTTACAAAGTCTTAAAAGTTGGTGTTTACCTTTCTTATTCCCGTTGAGTGTGACCTGAAACGAAATTGTGCGAAAAATCAGCCATTTAAATTAATATTTGACCCCAGCGCAAATCGCTTGAAGTTTTACCCATAGCTCTCCATGGAGACTGCAACGCTTGAACACGAACTATTTCGGTATTTCCATCGTAATGCGACACTACAGCGTAGGGTGTCTTATGTTTTCTCTTTTGGCTATGTTTTGTAAGAATTGTCCTTTAGCTATTGTTTCCATGACATTTTGACTTATTTCCACTACAATTACTTCACGTTCTTCGTTTTACATAAAAACATATTGTGTTATAAGGTACACAACCCTTATCAGAATAACTGGCCGTTTTTCCTTGTATAGTCAGACAAAATACTGTTTTATAAACATTATCTTTGATCCTCAGACTAGAAAGACACAGTGTCAAGACACATACACGTTATTCAATATGTAACAAAAGTCTATTGCTACATATAAACATTCTTCTGGAGGGTCCCTGGCCAGAGGTGTCGGCCAGAACTGATTTCCTAGTGTCGGGAAACGGCTTGTGGTAATGCTCTACAACTTGCAGTAGGTGCTGATGGCCAGTGGTGGATGAGGGGGAATACATTGCCCCCAAACAGAAAATCTAGGGGCAATACTATGGTTGCACCCCGCCCCAAAGCTGTCGACCTCGTTTTTGCCCGGGCTCATTTTTAGTCTACAAGCAAGGTTTTGGTGCTTCAACTCTCAACATTAAACACAGCCACTCAACTTCGGTGTAAAAATTGAGCCCCGGATAGCAAAAAGCATCTTGTGGCTACAGCTTTGACCCGGCGACTTTTATTCTGCTTATCGACTCTTCAGCTTACCCCACAACTTACCGTCTAGTTAAATTGTGGCATGCTATCACCGCGTACGTTTTTCATCGACTTTGGCTTGCCCCCAAACTTACCGGCTAAATCGCCACTGCTGTCGGATCTCCTCACTCTTAGTTAGGCAGCCGATATAGTCATTTATTAGCCTAACCCCTCTCTCCGCGCGTTGTTAGCCAACTGCAGATTTCGGATGAAGGCCTCCAGCCTATCGTAACCCGGGATACCGTCCCATGGCGGGCACTCAGCCAGAAATGACGTGTCAACCGACGGGCTTTCAAACATGAGATGGGACTGCGTGCCCACAAGCTTATCCAGCGCCAGATCCTCCACGCTTTAAGGGATGTGGCACCTTCATAACGTGATTTTAACCGAGATAGCCAAGTTGTAAAGCAAGTCGGAAAACACAGTACTGCCACCCGGTGTTGGACGCTGTTATATCAAAGGAAATCACCTAGACATTGTCCACGAGGGTAAATTTCCGGTAATTTTTAACTTTTCTGTACGGAAATTTTGAGGTTCAAGACAAATGATATATTGAGTACCGGGTTTTCCGAATTGCTTTACAACTTGGCTGTCTCAGTTAAAATAACGTTATGAAGGTGCCATATTCCCTTTAAAGTGTGGAGGATCTGACGCTGGATAAGTTTGTGGGCACGCAGGCCCATCTCATGTTTGAAAGCCTGTCGGTTGACACGTCATTTCTGGCTGAGTGCCCGCCATGGGAAGGTATCCCAGGTTACGATAGGCTGGAGGCCTTCATCCGAAATCTGCAGTTGGCGAACAACGAAGCGGAGAGAGGGGTTAGGCTGATAAATGACTATATCGGCTGCCTAACTAAGAGTGAGGAGAGCCGACAGCAGTGGTGGATTTAGCCGGTAGGTTTGGGAGTCAAGCCAAGGTCGATGAGAAAAAACGTCACTTGGTGATAGCATGCCACAATTTAACTAGACGGTAAGCTGTGGGGTAAGCTGAAGAGTCGATAAGCAAAATAAAAAACGTCGCCGGGTCAAAGCTGTAGCCACAAGATGGGGCTACATCGTGCCCATTGTGGGGGTAAGCTGGCCTTTTTGCTATCCAGGGCTCAATTTTTACACAAGTTGAGTGGCTGTGTTTAATGTTGAGAGTTGAAGCACCAAAACCTTGCTTGTAGACTAAAAATAGTCCGGGCAAAAACGAGGTCGACAGCTTTGGGAGGGGGAGGGGCAAACATAGTATTGCCCCTAGATTTTCTGTTTGGGGGCAATGTATTCCCCCCCATCCACCACTGGCCATCAGCACCTACTGCAAGTTGTAGAGCATTACCACAAGCCGTTTCCCGACACTAGGAAATCAGTTCTGGCGTACACTTCTGGCCAGGGCCCTCCAGAAGGATTTTTATATGTAGCAATGGACTTTTTTACATATTGAATAACGTGTGTGTTCTTTCTAGTCTGAGGATCAAAGATAATGTTTATAAAACAGTATTTTGTCTGACTATACTAGGAAAAACAGCCAGTTATTCGGATAAGGGTTGTGTACCTTATAACACAATATGTTTTTATGTAAAACGAAGAACGTGAAGTAATTGTAGTGGAAATAAGTCGAAAGGTCATGGAAACAATAGTTAAAGGATAATTCTTACAAAACAGAGCCAAAAGAGAAAAACATGAGACACCCTACGCTGTAGTCCCGCATTACGATGGAAATACCGAAATAGTTCGTGTTCAAGCGTTGCAGTCTCCATGGAGAGCTATGGGTAAAACTTCAAGCGATTTGCGCTGGGGTCAAATAATAATTTAAATGGCTGATTTTTTGCCCAATTTCGTTTCAGGTTTTACTCAACGGGAAAAAGAAAGGTAAACACCAACTTTTAAAACTTTGTTAATTTTGGGACACCCTAATATTTCACATTCCTGAAATTTTAGTGCACATCGACTGCAATGGACATTCTGCGCCCATGTCTAAACGATTTAAAGCAATAGGTGTTGGTTCAGGCATGGGAAAAATCGGCAGCAGTTCATGCTTTGGTAAAATATCCTACAATACTTTCCAGACTACAATGTAAATCGTGCATTACGTCATTGGTAAGACACAAAAAACAGCACAGACACCAAACATAAAAAACGCGACTTGAGATCCGAATTATAATTTCGTTGACAGGTTATCACACGAGATGACCTCCAGAGATCAAGTGAAATTAAACTTAACGCGCGCATTGACGGGGAGGGGCGGGTACCCCCTCGGGTTTTTTAAGGCAGCATAAAAACGGCGGCGCGTAGCGCCGCCGTACTGGGCATACCTTTTCTCTGATCATTTTCACAACCTTTGTCAACATTTCAAGATTAGGTCATCTCAGGTCAGGTCACCAGTACAGGTCAAGTGACCACCTAAAAAAGGTTTTAAATAACATAAGTCAGAACAGGATAAACTTATCCGATTGAAACTCATTCAGACAGCGGGCCCACCGAGTGCTCTAAAATATGCTCCGGCATTTTTTATATCGATGACCTAAGGTCATGTACTACGAGCCATGACCTTTCCATTAGCATTACATGGGAAAATGGTTTTAACTAATAACTTAGCAATGGATGGTGATAGAATGTTTATTTTAAAAGCATTAAACTTTTTTTGCGGTTCAAACGATATGTATTTTGACCTAAATTGAATTTAGCCTGACCTCAGATCAGGTTAAATCATTGATTTGACCTAATATGACCTAGCAAGGTCATATTATATATCAGTCGATTCGGCTTGCCACGAGGATTACAATATGATAAATTGTTTTGCTCTAATATTTTCCATAGAGAATTGGATGGACTACCCAACGCCATTTACCGTTTTTTTGCTATCTTGAGTGATTCTCGAGATCTTGTGGGGGGGTACCCACCCACCGTCAAAGCCCAGGTGGCTGTCAAAGCAAAGGTGGCTCACACCCCCGTCAAAGCGCGTGCTAATATTGATCTAGAATGCAACGTCAGAATTTCACATCGGGAATCCTCACAGAAGAGTCTCCTAGTGCGAGCACCCGAAAAAAACTCGTGCTCTCTTAGCTTTTAGAAAAGCTTGAACACTCGGCACAAAATCTGGATGCAATACCAACAGGGTATTTAATCAAGTTCTCTTCGCGCTTCCCTATGGCTTCATGTTTTCCACCGTCCAAAGCCATCGTTCAACTCTCAACTGCAATGTAGAGCACAAATGGCAAAATATCATAGCTGTCTTGTCTTAGGGTGTGAGGACCAAAAGTAAGAAAGCACTTTGAATAATCGTGAAAATACTTCTTACTATTTCCACCACTTTGCTTCACGCCTATCAGGTATCCATGACAAAAATTGACTTCGATGACGTTTGCTCGAGACATGGTTTGCACACGGCTTGCTGCCATTGTCTCGTCACCTTTTGAGAGCCTCAAAACCTGGGAAAACAATACAAAAGCATGGGATGATGCACGTTAGCACGCAACAGAAAAAGATAAATAAAACATGGGCAGCCACATAGGCGGATCCAGGGGGGCAAAGGGGGCACGTGCCCCAACGACCCTTTGGCGCCCCCTGAAAAAGTCACAGCGCCCCCTGAAAGGTCGAGGGAGCACCCTGAAATGTCGCTTCTGCCCAGGATGCTAAAATCGGCGCCCACCGACAGGATTTGGCGCTCACCTGATAGGTTTTGCCGGTCAAAACTGGCGCCCTCTGGTCTGGATGGCGCCCCCCCTGGGAAGGTGCCCCCTCCGATCGGAAATCCTGGATCCGCCAATGGGCAGCCACAATATTTTCGTTTAGAGGGGACACTTCAGCCGCAGGGCAACATTTTAGCACGTGACTGCCATTTCATATGCTGTGGCTAATCATTCATGACACACTGATTTGTAGAATGATTGGACTAGAATAGAATAGCTGAACACCCAAGGTCTCTAACCATGAGGGTTTGGGTACCGCAGACCGCACCATGACTTATACACAATTTGAAAGTCATCATATCTTAAAGCATAGATCACAAGAAGGAAAGTTATCAGGTACAGAGGACTGATCTTACCTGCGATCCAAATTTCTCCTGTTCTTGCGATGAGCTATTCTAGGCACTTCTGATGATCCGCCTCTGGTGTTGGTGTGGTGGCTGCTGGGAGGTGGGACTTGGCGTCCAGCATGGGCGTACAACGCTGATCCACCTCTGGTATTGGTGTGGCGAGTACTGGAAGGTGGGACTAGGCATCCAGCAGGGTCGTATCACATCATTCCACCTCTGGTGTTGATGAGGTGGCTGCTGGAGAGTGAAGCTGAGCTCGGGGAAAGAAAGTAAAGAATTTCAAAGATTGCTTTGAATAATTTTGTGACAAATTACATTTTTTATTCACTTCTAACTCAGTTACACTACAAACTTTCTATACCCATCCCCTGTGATGGCAACAAGGAGCCCAAATTCGTACAGGTTTTGGTCCCATCAGGTTGAAGTTTGACTGGTCCCCTCACTTTTTTGCTGGTGACAACGTTTAAGGCTGAAACAGTGCCGAAAATTGAAAACATCTTAAAGTATGATTGTTATTGACAGAGAAAGAAAGTTAAGAAAAGTAAGACAGATAATAAGTAGGTACAACTGAATCCTGTTTCTGTGTGATATATTATGGAAACGCAAGTGTTTTTGTAATGACATCAATGTTGAAGAGCCATTTGACAGAGCGATAAAGGTAAAGGAACACACTGACAAGTTGGATATTAAATATATATTCAAAAGCAAGCACACGGACGCGTTTCGTAACTTCTTCAGCGTGTGTTTGAAGGGTAGAATTATCCGTTAACGCATGAAGGTTTCTGTGAACTCACGTGGGCTAAACGTGGATAATATCAATAATAATTCATTTGACAACACTCCTTAGAATTTGAACTCAAACAAAAAAATAAGGCAGGAAAACCAAATTATAGCAATGTAGGTACCAGGGGTGTAATTTTCCGAAAATCTTTGGGGGTGCTCAGCTGGTGGGGGCGGCACCCCATAGGGGCGGCGGCGTTATGGGGGCGGCACCCCTTCATTGCACCAAATCTGTCATTCATCGGTTTTTTTGCGCCTTTAATACCACAGGGGACATTCTATTTGAATATTGGGCAGACATTCTTCAGCTACTACTAAACATGCTTGCTTTTTAGGCGACATCCCAAGGCAGCATATACGTCTTCAAATAATCAAATCTGAGTTGTAAATATATCCACGATTGAAGGATATCAGTTTTGCGGGGTCAAATTTTACCCTCGGAATAGCAAAGTGGATGGAAATTGAAATGAAAACAAAGGACTTAACACTACAAGAAAAGGGAGCAAGAACACCGAAATCACTCCAAACAACGCGTGTATTGTTCTGTAAATATTCATAAATATGGCAACTCCACTGTACCCATACATGCCCTTTGTTTTTTTCCCTAACAAAAATCAGGCCTTAACACCGCCTACCTGAAGAGATAGGACCTTCTGTGCGAAATAACAATAGTTTTCCATATGAATGTGCCCTCTCATCAAAGCCGTCCCCTGGAGAGCAAATAGGCCCAATTCATCCACTCAACGCAGGGAAATGATTTCGGCTCCTCCCTCCCTGAGTGGGCGCCCCTTGGGAGCCAAAGGCTGGGGATGGAGGCATCCCCTGGGGATGGAGGCGCCTCCCTTGGGAAGGAAGGCGCCTCCTCCCGAAAATCTTGCACACCAGCCCGAAAACGGAATCCACCGTCCCTGAGCTGGGGGCGGCAGTCATGAGCCCAGGGCGGCACGAATTAGAGCGGAAGTGTTAAGCCAGGGGTGGCATTCATTAGCCGAGGCGGTATTGATGAGCTGGAGGCAGCATGAAACAGGGCGGCAGTGATAAGCCGGGGATAGCACTAGTGGGCCACTGGCAGCAGTGATGAGCCGGGTACTGTTTGAATTAGGGCGGAAGTGATAAGTCAGGGCTGACACGAATCAGGGTGGCAGTGATAGGCAGGAGGCGGCAGTGATGAACCAGGGCGGCATAAATCAGGGTGGTAGTGATGAACCGGGGGCGGCATTCATTGGCGGACGAAGGGGGGGCCATTCCGGCCATGGCCCCCCAAAGCGCCGGAGGGGGGCAAACTATGTTTTGCCCCCCAAACACCGGAGACATTTTTGAAAAAGTTTTTACACTAGGTCGGTAGAGCACAAAAATCTTCGTTCCCACTCCCCCTTCCCGGAGAGCGATCATGTACTTCGAGAAGTAGCTTATGCTAGGTCTGTCGAGCACTGAAAAAGGTGTTTACACTGGGTCTGTAGAGCAAACAAATCTTCGCTCAATCCCCCCCCCAGGAGGAGAGGCAGGCATGGGTTTGGCCCCCTCAAAATTCGGGTCTGCGTCCGCCCCTGGCGGCATTAATCACAGTGGTAAGACGGAGCCGGCATTATTAATCAGGGCAGCAATGCTGAGCCGGGGAGGTGGGCGACACATGTATTGTGGGTGCTCAAATTATGATTGGGGGTGCTTGCACATCCAAAAGAGATAGAAAATTTCACCCCTGGCTGACACTAAAACAGTAAAAGCATGGCAGCAGCGGTACTCATACTCATACTCGGTTTGGGGAATTTCTCCAATAGGAAAACAGATAATGATTACACGATAGTGGGCTGCCTTTTTAAAAATATTTTTGCGTTCCCAACCCAGGAACATTTTACGCATTTGCACCACACACCAGGCCATTTTTGACATGTTAACTGGGGCCATTTGCCCCCAGTCGGCCGAAATCCCCCCAGTGCCCGGAAATTGGCTCCCCAGTGAAATAAACAGATGACTTGAAATTGGCCAAATGCACTCACCTAACAAAAAAACAAACACCACCCGATATTTATAACTTTGTTCTATTTCTGGTCCCAAATTGGCAATCCACAAAAATGTGTTAAACAATTTCCATCCGTGGCTATCTACTCCATCGTGCGAAGACGAAACAACGCGTGTAGTTACGGAAATCCCGGCAAAGCAGCCTCAGCATCAACTAATCACAATGCTGGAGATTAACGCTGGCCTACAACCAGGGGCGTCGCCACGGGGGGGACAGGGGGCCTGCGCACCCCACTTTTTGGCCAAAATTTCCTGATCTCAGTCAAAATGGGAGAAAACCGGATATTCTTATAACCAGCCGCTGCAGAAGGCAACAAGGAGCCCAACTTCGAACAGTATTTGGTCCTAACGTGGAAAGTTTTTGTCAGCGTCAGTTTGAAGTTTGGCTGGCCCCCACTTTTTGCCAGTGGCGACGCTTATGCCTACAACCAATCAAACATCCTGTTCTATCCCCCGGAAGCCCACATCCCAGCCAGTACCGTGTCATTGCATGATGCTCTCATTTCACACGCAGTCAGTTATCAGCGCTAAGAGCTCGTTCGTGGATTAGACAGGTCACGGTGTAGTCAAAGAGCGTAAGACTGTTTGTTGGTGTGGCAGTATCAAGTGCTTAGCCTTTTTATTTATGTTTGTGGTGGTAGCATACATAAGCGTCGCCACCGGCGAAAAAGTGAGGGGGCCAGCCAAACTTCAACCTGATGCTGACAGCGAACTTTCCACGTTAGTACCAAAAACTTTTCGAATTTGGGCTGCTTGTTGCCTTCCGCAGCGGCTGGTTATAGAAATTTCCAGTTTACTCCCATTTTGACTGAGATCAGGAAATTGTTGGTCAAAAAGTGAGGGGGGGTGATCGATGATCCAAAAAATGTTCTGGTTATGTGGATAAAATCATTCGATGGCCACGCGGGGTTCGAAGGGCACCCCTAGGTTCCTATGAGATGGGTAGTGTGCTAAAAAAATATTGCGTCTAGGCAATATCAAACTGTCAACAATTAGTTATAAACAGTGATACAAGTCGCTTTTTCTGTGGGTTTATGACTACCGCTAGGGGTCGTTTTAGCCTCAAATGTGACTTTTGTAGTGTTTATTCGCTTATTCTAGTGGAAATAAAACTTTGTCCCTCTTTGGCCCTTTTCTAACTCGGTTTGACCTTTTCCCCTGAAAAAAACCTAGTAGCCTTGGGCAGAACCTATAAGCTCTAGACATGAAATAACAAAAATTGACAAACATTGTTTAACACTAACGCGTCTAAGTCTTATTAACCCTCTCAAAATGGGGTCTTGCTCCTTGAAGACACTATAATGGCCAGTAAAAGAAATGCCCCCCCCCCACTGAGTTTTCCTTAAAAAGTGCCTTGCCACACACATGCAGACACACTTTATCATACACGGCAGCGGGGCTTACGTTTATCGGCAACCTTGTGGGACAGTCATGTTCACACGCTCTATTTCACACACCTCACCGTACCAGGCGGTGGGGCTATCCCGATTCCTCGGGCCCGGTGGAACAGATGACTGCTCCGGTGACACGCGGTGAGGTATCAAGTGGGCGGTGACACTGGACCGGTGGATCTGTTTAAAGGCAGATCAAGCCCGTGCTCCCAATAACCAGGGTGCTGGTTGGTCAGCGGAAGTACCTAGCCAAAGCGGGCACTACCCAGTGTACTGCCATTTCCTGGGTAGGAGGCGGTCGAGGAAAATGCTGCTAGAGGTCAGCCTTGACCCAAGGACCACCCACACTGGACCGAGGCGCCTTAACCAACTGCACCACGGTGGTGGTACGATAGTGGTCTGCTGTTTGCTTTCTGGAAGGGTGTTAGAGATCCCTGCTGACAGCAGGACCTAGGCTTGACCGGTTTTGGGGGCCATGGCCGGATTGTTCTCCTCGACGGTGATAAACCAGGGGCGGCAGTGATCAGCCGGGGTCACAGTAAGGATTCGAGGGAGAAAGTGTCTAAACCAATGACGGCTCATACATGGGTTAATTAAAAACGGGGCTAGCATTAATTAGACAGGGTTGGCGTGAATCAGGTCAGCAATGATTAATCAGGGCGGCAGTGATGAACCAGGGGAGACAGTGTTCAGCCAGGGGGCAGCAGGGATGAACCAGGGACAGCATCGATGAGCCAGAGGCGGCATGAATTAGGGCGGCAGTGATGAACCAGGGCAGCAGTGATCGGCCAGGAGACGGTCCATCATCATATTGGGGTTTTGGGACGCACCGAAATCTAGGGTTATACGGCGCCCATAAAACTAAATAGAATACTTAAATAAGACATTTCCGCACTAGTTTCAATAACTCATCAATGTTATAGCCACAAACCGACCGGATTTGGTTCGCTGTGTCGGAGTCACCAGGTGTCATTACGGCGGGCCTCATGATTTTACTAGAGTTGTTTTGTGTCATGATAAGCCAGTTCGATCTCCCAATGTTTCGAATGTGATAAGTAGGTCTCTTAAGAGTGTTGGCATAGCAGCATTCAACTATGAGCTTCGGACAGTTGATTGGACACAGGTTTCTTACGCCCATTCTACCGAACAAAAATGGCTTAGCTTTCACCACACATTCATACATCATTTAAACATGGTAGCACCACGCCGGAAAATAAAACAAAAACGGTGCAAGGCACCACCAGTATCGACAGAAACTCAACTTCTCATACATAATCGTCGTGCAGCTCTCACTTCAGGTGACCCGGCTGAATACCAACGCATAAACCGCCTCTGCCGTTCTGCCATTCGCAAGGATAGCGTTGCGCTGTACGAGAGGGAAATCAGCCGGGGTGGACGCGGTGATCTCTGGCGGGTGTTGCGCCCTGTTATCGGTAGCAAACAACAGCAGATGAGCTTCCCACCGATCGCGCCTGACGCATTAAATGATTTTTACGTTACTGTAGGACTGACCACTGCAGCCAGCGTTCCTGCACCCACAACACCAGTTACAATGTTAATGCCACGAGTAACTACTAGTTCATTTAAAGTCCAGCCAATAGACATGACTGCACTATGCCTAGCACTAGCGTCTATGATGCCTTCTAAATCTACAGGAGTTGACGGGATCAGCATAGACATGCTTCAAAAGCTCTTTTATGGGATTGGGGAACCTCTTCTTGATGTTGTAAACTCTAGCCTTATCTCAGGTGCAGTCCCTCAAACATGGAAACATACGATAGTGACTCCAATACCGAAAACCAGAACAAGCCAAAAAGCCATCTGAAACTACGCCAATATCGATACTTCCAGCGATCATGAAACTAGTAGAACGAAGTGTTCAGCAACGGCTTTCCAAATATCTGGAAGACAACCATCTCATTTCTGACGCTCAGCATGGTTATCGAAAGTGTTACTCTACGGAATCAGCTCTGCATGTTATTACAGACAAGGTGCTTTTGGCTATGGACAGGAGTGAAATTTCTATATTGGTACTATTGGACCTTTCGAAATGCTTTGACGTTGTTCCTCATTCTAAATTGCTAAAAAAACTCACAGTTTATGGCATAGATACCCAGTGGTTCCGTAACTATCTCACCGGTCACACATAGCAGGTCCAAATAAGAGAGCCTGACGGCAAACTTTCGATCTCAAAAAGTCGCAAAAGCAACATTGGCGTCTATCAAGGTGGGGCCACCTCATGCTTGCTGTATGTACATGTTGTACGCAAATGACCTGAGCCTGGGTGTCAATGATGACGTAATCATAATTCAGTACGCCGATGATACGCAAGTACTCGTGAGTGGTAATAGACGAGATTTGCAGCAAATAGTGGCTCGTATGCAGATTGCACTCAACTCGATATATGCCTGGTTCTGTCACAACGGTATGAAGCTTAACACTGACAAAACCCAAATGCTCGTTCGCGGCACACCAGCGATGGTTCGTGATTTGCCTCCGGTTTCGCTCAATTTTTGTGGCACAGTTATCAGAGACGCGAGAATAGTCAAGAACTTGGGCTTAATCATGGATGGGCATCTTAACTTTCAAAATCACGTTGACAATATCACGCACAAGTATACTGGACTCCTCGTTGCCTTGAGTCACACACGCCACGTGATACCCAAAGCCGTACTGAAGACCATTGTAGAAGCGCTCGTTATTTCGATACTGCGGTACTGTTTGTCTCAGTGGTTCATGTGGGGCGTCTCAAAAGCGTCGTGTGCAAAAAATGATAAATTTTTGTGCACGTGTTGTCACTGGAAAGCGACGTTACGATCGCATATCAGATGCAGTAAGGCAGCTAGGATGGCCAACGGCTGACGAGATGATAGGCTACCATACCGTGTGTGCCATTGAGAGAATTTTAATGTCATGTCAGCCATTTTATCTGAAAGGAACGATCGGACACCGGGCCAACCAAGTGCATCAGCACAACACTAGGAATGCTGGTCAATGGACCTTGCCGCGGATCCGAACAGAGGCTGGTAGGAGACGTCTGTGTTTCAGAGGTGTAACCTTGCTGAACAGAACGGGACTGGTGCCTGGTTCACCGCAGTTTAAGACGCAGCTCAAGGAAATGTTACCATATCTTTTAAATCAATGATGGTGGCCGGTTCAATGGAACGCATTTTTTAGGCGTTGTTTTAGGCGTTGTTTAAGTATCTTTTACATTTTTTAGCATTCTTTTATTGGTCTCGTTTTGATAACTTTTTTTGCTTTAAAATTGTTAAGCTTCTCAACACAGCAGATCTTATGAGTGATGGTATACGTGTGTCTGTCGAATTTGACCTGTTTGTTTACTTTTTAATAACTGACGTGAATGGGTGAAAAACCATGCATGATGTGGACCCTATTCGAATAAATCTGTATCTGTATCTGTATCTGTAGTCAGGTGGTAAAAGAGGTCAGGTTGTGAAAATTGTATCAAAAGATTATATAACACACATATAAAATAAATAAATACAATTAAGTTAGATATCAATACTGAAAATATTGGAATAAACAACTTCACATGGCGATGAGGTGGCTTAGTGGATAGCATCCTTGTCTTTTAAAGCCACTGGTCCCGGGTTCAAGTCCCGGCGGAAGCTCTAAAAAAGTTGATCTGATCCCCAAAATCCCTTCCAACAGGGTGAGAGTTGGCGATGATGTATGACCTTGGCATTTGGTGCGTCAACAATCATTATACAATTTCACACGACATACTAAGGTCAGCGACTAGGTCACATGAAATTCGACGTTATGTAAAACCTCCTAGGATGAATACATGACATTAAAACTCACGCTTCTCAGATATGACATAATGCTAGTGATATCCACAGAGGGATGCTCCCCACAGAACGCTCACTCCCCAGATATCCCCAGGATGCTCACTGCCCCGGGAGACTGCAGTGATGAACCAGGGGCGGCAGTGATCAGCCATGGGGCGGCAGTGGTCAGCCAGGGATGCCAGTGATCAGCCGGGTGTGGCAGTTATCAGCCAAGGGGGCGGCAGTTATCTGTCAGGGAGCGGCAGTAATCAGCCAGGGGTGGCAGTGATCAGCCAAGGGCGGCAGTTATCAGCCAGGGTGCGGCAGTTATCAGTCAAGGGGCGGCAGTGATCAGCCAGGGGCGGCAGTTATCAGTCAGGGGCGGCAGTTATCAGTCAGGGGTGCATTTATCAGTCAGGGGCGGCAGTTCTCATTCAGGGGGCGGCAGTGAACAGCCAGGGGCGGCAGTTATCAGTCAGGGGCGGCAGTGATTAGCCAGAGGCGGCATTGATCAGCCAGGGGCGGCACTTATCAGCCAAGGGGTGGCAGTTATCAGTCAGGGGGCGACAGTTATCTTTCAGGGGGCGGCAGTTATCAGCCAGGGGCGGCCATGAAAAACCAAATCAGGGCGGCCGTGAAAAACCACGGGCGGCACTGAGGGAAAGTGAAAAGTCAGGCGGCATTGATGAGCTAGAGGTGGAACCAATCAGGGTGGAAGTAATGAGCCCGGGACGGAACAACTTGTTAGGGGGGGCACGAATCAGGGCGGCAGTGATGAGATCGGGTGACTGCTCAGTAGGCCATGTCGTGATCACCACTGTTTCACAGGATCTTTGATTACCGGGTGTTTTCTAATGTATTGTTGGCCGCTGATCACGATTTTCTGGTCGAAAATGTCGAATTCGAAAAATATTTGCCCGCGCAAGCCGTTTGAAATTCTTCCGGTTTGCCAAAATTTCGATGTTTTGATATCTCACGGACCATAAAATGCAACTAATGTATTGGAAGGGCTCCAGAACTTTAAAACCATTCAATCTGAACAATTTGAAACATTTTTTAACTCCTTGAAATATATATTTACCTGGAAAAGTACCTTGGAAAGACAGGGATGTTTAAGCTTAAAAAGATGATAATAGATGGCGCGCATGACGCAGCCGTCAGTCAGTGTCCCGCTACGTCGCTTATGACAAGAAGCTATTAGCCAAAGGAGCTGGATATAGGATTTGAGCCTATTATGAATTCGATGAATGAACATTTACCTTCATAAGATGATCCAGATTTCTCTCGCTTGCAGTTTTAAATATAATTAGTAATGGTTGCTTTCAAAGCAGGTCCAATTAGGATGAGCCAGCCATATATAGATTAGGTATCTTAGCATGTAGTCACTGCGGAAAAATTTCAAGTATTAAAATGTATGCAAGAGCCAGTCGATTATGTTCAGATTAGTCTTGCTATCACAAGCAAGGAGAATACCGTATTTCGGGAAAAATGAAGCTACACGACACCCAGCTTGCCGTCAATACATGCCGTTGTCGGTCGAATTATGATGCTGCGGTTTGAAGAGACTGAGGCCAGGGAAGCGGACGAATTTCATGTTTCAATAGCTTCAATATTCGAACCGACCGCTGATGAAGTTACCGAGACTTACAGAAGAGCATCTGTGTCAGCAAGAAACAGGTACAAAGTTCGCTGAGAAATAAGGAAGCTTTATAATTTGAAGGAAACGATCAGAAGGCGCCTACAAAACATGAAGATATTGTAAGCATGGACAAAGCATGACACCATTGTTTGAAATATCAAACAGAGCTCTACCATCAAAAGTATCGGCAAACAGAACATTTCTGGAAGACCAGCGGTGAGCACAGAAGTTGTATATTGGTGGCTTGGATGCAGTCGTGACAGACCATTGGAGACGGCAGCAGCTGAGCCAAGCCACTGCTGCTGTCGTTGTGGCTACCAGGAGTTCTCCGGATGTTGCGTTCTGACGCAGCCAAAGCTGCGTCAGAACGCAACAGCACCATTGACAGCGACCGCTGGTGGTATATGCAGCAGCGAGCTTCCTATTTGTAGCATCACACCAGCTGCTAACACGCCGCACGCGATCAGGCTCTGGCAGGTATAAATCAATCTCGGAAAGAAAACTTATTTCTAAATGTTACACGGAAGTCGTTTATAGACTTGTCCGGGTGATTGTCATATTATTGTGCTCGAATACGGACGAGCCGGCCTCCCGATCAGGCCTCTTTGGCGGCAGCAGCAGTGGGTTGCCGCAGCTGCTGCCCTCTCCAATGGTCTGTCACGACAGCATCCAAGCCCCCAATATACAACCTCTGTGCTTCTCGTTGGTCTTCCAGAAATGCTCTATTTGCCGATGCCTTTGATGGTAAAGCTCTGCTTTATATGTCAAACAATGTGGTCATGTTTTGTCCGTGCTTACGATACCTTCATGTTTTGTAAACGCCTTCTGATCGCTTCCTTCAGGTTACGGTGCTTCCTTATTTCACAGCGAACTTTGTACTTGTTTCTTGCTGGCACAGATGCTCTTCTGTAAGTCTCGGCAACTTCATCAGCGGTCGGTTCGAATTTTCAAGCTATTGAAACGCGAAATTCGTTCACTTTCCTGGCCTCCATCTCTTCAAGCCGCAGCATCATAATGTGACCGACAACGTCAGCCCCAATCGAGAGCTGGTTAAGCGGCAGCATGCATGTGAATCATGTTAAGCGGCTTGACGGCGGCGCTAGGTGTGGTGTAACTTCATTTTTCCCGAAATGCGGTATTCTTCTTGCTAGTGATAGCAAGACCAATCTAAATATAATCGACTGGCTCTTGCATACATTTTAATACTTGAAATTGATCCGCAGTGACTACATGCTTAGATACCTAATCTATATAGGCTCGCTAGCTGATCTGAATTGGACCTGCTTTGAAAGCAACCATTACCAATAATATTTAAAACTGCAAGCGAGAGAAACCTAGATCATCTTGTGAAGGTAAATGTTCATTCATCGAATTCATAATAGGCTCAAATCCTATATCCAGCTCCTTTGGCTAATAGCTTCTTGTCATAAGCGACGTAGCGGGACACTGACTGACGGCTGCGTCATGCGCGCCATCTATTATCATCTTTTTAAGCTCAAACATCCCCGTCTTTCTAAGGTACTTTTTCGGGTAAGTATATATTTCAAGGAGTCAAAAAAGGTTTGAAATTGTTCAGTTTCAATGGTTTTAAAGTTCTGGGGCCTTTTGAATACATCAGTTGCCTTGTATTATCCGTGAGATATGAAAACATCGAAATTTTGGCAAACCGGAAGAATTTCAAACGGCTTGCGCGGGCAAATATTTTTCGAATTCGACATTTTCGACCAGAAAATCGTGATCAGCGGCCATGAATACATTAGAAAACACCCGGTAATCAAAGATCCTGTGAAAAAGTGGTGATCACGACATGGCCTACTGCTCAGGGCAGTGGTGATAAGTCAGGGGCGTCACATGTATTAGGGGTGCTCGGCACATGATTGGGGGTGCTCAAATTAGGATTGGGGTTGCTCAGGCACCCCCAAAGAGATAGAAAATTACACCCCTTCTAGGTACCCCCATTGAAGGCAATGCTGCCCCAGTCCCATAATTTCCTCTCAATTTTGGGCAGAATTTGAGCTGCCCAAATCACCTTGTCTAGTTTCCTGCCGAGTTCTGCAGACGTGCAAATAGTTAAACATGTAATCTGAGCTTGTTGGGCTTAAATTGAATTTAAACTTCCAACAAGCATCATAACTTTGAATAGATCCCCGGCACATAAAATAAGTACTTTTAAGCAAAACACCAAGTTTTGAGTCTCTAAAAAGTTCAACCACAGAAAAAAATGTAGGTAGGGACTTGGGTAGGAAGTGTAAGTTAATACATCAGCGAAAATTATGTGTATGAGCCTTATCTTACCTGTGATCCTGCACTCCTGGAGTCTGTGATTCTGTAACGGCTGCACACACGCGCGGCAGCCGCAGGTATTTCAAGTGGTTTTACCGTTTACTCCTACCACTCCTGCAACATCGTGCAACAACACAATAATATATAATAGAAAAACACATGAGGGCACGATGCATCCCAAAGCAAGAGAGAGAGTAAATGCATACACGGCATGGCACCCCACGGCATTTGCGACGCTGAGACGCGGCGAATTAACATGCGGAAGCTTCCCGCGCTCAGAAGGTAAACAAAGAGCATAATAATGGCCTTAAAAAGTTTAAGAATAACTATTTAAAAAGTGCCAATATTAATACAACAGCTAAGTTGATATACGCTATTATTGAAGTTCAAATTTAGAAAAAAATAGTTTTAAGGTGGGCGAAGATCCAATAATCAGCTGCTCTGACTGTTGCTCCTGGGGGTTTCGTCCGTCGTCGCCGTTAACCACCACAGGTGCCACTCACAGTGTTTAACACAAATCAGTCATGTCTAATAATATATTGTAAAAAAATTGTTAGAAAGTATTACAACATAGGTATATAAATATTGTACCAATAATCAGCTTAAATAGGGCACTAGAGGTCTACTTCATCTTGCACTAGAATTTAAAGTTTTTAAACTCCAAAAATGGTTGGTCCACCTAAAAACTAAGTAAAACAGTAAAGGTTTGTGACAAATTGTTAAAGCTCTGTTTTCTCCACACTTTTCTCCCAAAGGATATTTGCTAATTGTAACCCCGATTGAAGCTTAGTGGCATTGGAAATACTTCATCCATTTGTTTCCTGTGTAGTCCCTGAAAATTCAGTTCGCTCTTAACCAAAATGTTAACAATAGATTTCTTCCAGTCTTTTCAACACATGTAAATGACCATGATTTAGAATTATCTGGCGTGCAAAACATTCTTGAAACCTGCAAATACTACTCAGTTTCAACTTACAATGAAAGTAGCCTTCAAGGAAGTATCCCAATAATACATATTAACATTCGGTCACTACCCAAACATTTTGATTCTCTTCAAGCATTTATCTCGCAACTCAAATACAAGCCATTAATAATAATGCTCTCAGAACTGTGGTTAACTCCCGAACTAAAAGACTCATATCACATTAAAGACTATAATTTTGAACCTTCTTCACCAACACAATGCAAAGGAAAGGGGACAGGAATTTATATTAGCAAACATCTTTCCTACAGCAGGAGGGGTGACCTAGAGTCCAGTCTGATACAACATCAATCTTGCTTCCTTGATATTCATAACCTATTTCCCTTTCACGTTTTGGTCGGATCACTCTATAGATCACCATCATATCCAACAGCAATCTTTATGGACTATCTTGAAAAAACCCTTGATAAAATTTCATCCGAAAACAAGATCTGCTTACTTGGAGGTGACTTTAATTTTGACCTTATTAAATCCAGCTGCCAAGAGCACACCTCACTTTTCTTGCATTTACTCTCCTCACAGGGGTTTCATCCCTGCATTTCCCTCCCAACAAGAATAACATCTGAATCACAAACCCTCATAGATAATTTTTTTCTAAACGATAATTCTATCATTAAGTCATCATCTATTATATTGACTGATCTAAGTGACCATCTCCCGATTACTATTGAGTTGAATTCCACTATAAGATTACCCTCCCAGTGCCCTAAACCCCAACTATCTTTTGACTTTCGGAAAATAGAGATACTCAAACAGAATTTAGCACAAAGGTTCCGAAATTATTCTTCTATTATTGACCCTGTAACAGCAGCAAAAGTTATCCAGACTACTTTAAATGAAGAGATCACAAAATTATCAATTAAAGAGAAATCTCGCAGAATCACCCCCATTCGGCCTTGGATCTCATTTAGCCTTCTTAAATGCATCAACCATAAATCTGACCTCTACCTAAAATTTATGAAATCTCGAGATAAAGTCGATGAAACTAACTACAAAAACTACAATAATTACCTCACTAGCACGATTCGAACAGCCCGGAAGCTCTACTTTCAGAGAAAATTAAACGAGGAAAAAGACCATCCAAAAAACTCTGGGACACTCTTCTCACCCTTAGTCGTAAAAATAAAATAAAACGGGATCTTCCAGGACAATTCAAAGTAAATGATGAATACATCACTGAACCCTCTTTGATTGCAGACAAATTCAACAATTACTTTTCCACAATAGCAACAAAACTTGATCAGGCGCTACCACAGTCCACTTCAGATCCTCTTGAATACCTGGGCAACCAAACAACGCAACGTTTTGAATTTAACCTGGTGAATACGCAATTAGTAGAACAAATCATTTCTTCTCTCAGTAACAAAGGCGCCGGTTACGATGGAGTCAGCTCAAAAATTTTGAAAGCTATTAACCCAGTAATCTCTCCACACTTAACTCATTTATTTAACATATGTCTCCGCAACGGGTTATTTCCGGATGAATTTAAAACAGCACTCATAGTACCTATATTTAAGTCAGGTAATCGCTTCACTTTTACTAACTATCGCCCAATTTCAATCTTACCGGTGCTTTCAAAAGTTTTCGAAAAAATTGTATGTGCCCAGCTCACTGAATATTTGACCGAAATTGACATGCTATACAAATACCAGTTCGGTTTTCGGAAAAAACATAGTACTTTCATGCCCATTGCCCTACTCTACGATGATATTACCTCTGCCCTTGCAACAAAAATGATTTCTGCCACAATTTACCTGGATTTCAGTAAGGCGTTTGATACCGTGAATCACAAAATTCTCCTATCAAAATTACACTTTTGGGGTATCCAAGACAATTCATTAAAATTTTTCAAATCATACCTGTCAAATCGTTCACAAACTCTGAAGTACAACTCGACTATCTCAGCTAATCCCAAAAAAGTATCCCTTGGTGTACCGCAGGGTAGTGTGCTGGGCCCCCTCCTTTTCCTAATCTATATAAATGATATATCAAGAAGCTCATATACCCCGAAATTCTATCTCTTCGCAGATGACACTGCACTGCTATATACCGCTAAAAATATTGATGAACTACAATCCAAAATTGACAACAGTCTATCAGATATAACCACCTGGCTCCAATGTAACCGGCTCACCCTTAACACAAAAAATCAACTTACCAAATATTCTCCACTCGTAGTGTACCCAATTTGGCTATCAAAATTAATAATGGCGTGCTGGACAGAAAATTCACTACAAAATATCTTGGCGTCTACATCAATGAGGATCTGAAGTGGACCAACCATATACAAAGTATAGAAAACACAATATCACGTAATATAGGTCTTATACGTAGGTCACAACATATTCTGGACTCTGGTCATCTTCTCCTGCTCTACAATGCTCTTATTCTCCCTTTCTTGAATTACTGCCTTCCAATTTGGGGAGCACATTCAAATATCATTTAAATAAGCTGATGATGCTACAGAAAAAAATTGTCCGTTTGATAGATCAATCTGAGCCCCTTGCTCACACCAGTCCCTTATTTAAAAAATACAAAATCATGAAAATTGAAGATCTGACGGAAGTAGCCCAATTAAAACTCCTCCATAGCCATCTCAACCAGACTTTACCGTGCCCCCTCAGTGAAAGGATCAATACAACTAACCCAAATCCCCTTCTCCCTGATATAAGACGAACCCAACACTTTCAGGTCCCCTTCGCCTCAACCATGTACAGGAAATTTTCTTTATTCATTGCGGCCCCACGAACCTGGAATAATGTGATTACCCCTAAAATCAGAAGACTGGATGATATCCCACAAAGTAAAGCGTTTTTCAGGACAGTGATTACAAAACTTTACCTAGACAAATATTGAATATCGTAAACCCTCTTATTGGTATCTTTGTATCCCTAATTGTATCATTGTAAACCGTTAAAATAAACATATTATGCACCAGCTTTTGTCACTATTCGTCTCTTTGCATAAGTAAAGTACAAAAAGTAATACAAGCAAGTAAAAATAAGCATGAGTAAAAAAAGCGCTGTAATCTTTGATTTGGCAGTAAGGTACCACACAGGCCTGCCTCCGGCACCTGTACACCTATCATTTCCTCGAACTTACCACGCGCCCTCAAATCTCTCCACGACATCTGTAGTGCTATAAAAAATAATATCCACTCCCTTCCCAAATTCTAACAAATAAAAAACACCATTTCAGGACCTGGCGACGGCTGATTGAGAGTGGCGCCGTGGGTGCGCCGCTGGCCCGTGGTGGGGTGTGCGCCGGGCGGGTTGCGGCGCGTTCTCCGATCTGCGGCATCCATGGCGGCGTGCTTTTGCTACCCCGGGGCGGTGAAACCGTGGTGCTCGGTCCCGGGGAGTAGAGCGCGCCGCCAGCCCCTCCGTGGTCGCCTTGCCGGTGGGCGGCATCCTCGCCTCTGGTTCGCCGGGTGAGCGGGGCGCGGCTGGTCGTTGGCGGCGGGCGGCTTCGCCAGTGCGGGAGCTGACTTCTCAGGGGCGGCGCTGCTCCTGCTACCCCGGGGCGGTGGAACCGTTGTGCTCGGTCCCGGGGAGCTGAGCGCGCCGCCGGACTCTACTGTGGTCACCGTTGCCCGCGGACGACTTCTTCACTGCTGCTCACCGTGTGACCTGGGGTGGCTGGTCGCTGGTGGCGGACGGCCGCGTCGCTGCGGGGCCGACTCTGGACACCACGAGGGGCGGCGCTGCTCCTGTTACCCGCGGGGCGGTGAAACCGTTGTGCTCGGTCCCGTGGAGCGGAGCGCGCCGCCTAACCAAGAAGCGCGCGCCCAGAGTGGGGCCCTGCGCTTGGCAGCTGGGGCGAGGCTATGCCGCCCCGGTGGGTCGCTGTGGGCTGTCGGTCGGGCGGGCTGAGTCTCCGTCTCGCCCGACCTCGGCCGGCGCCTCCGCTCTTCGTCCGACCTGAATTGGTGCCGTTCGGCCGCCGGTACGCGGCGGCGTCGCCCCGGTGGCCCGCTGGGGTCCGTTCGACCTGCCGGGTTGTGTCCCTGACCTGCGTGGCCTCAGCCAACTGATCTGTATTTGTCCCCGTATGTGCTCTTTACCGCTGCTGCGTGTGTCTTCAATGTATTTGCCTCCATGTTTTATTTTGTGACTCGTAACCACGAGTAGCTGCCTCCCGGCGTAGCTTAGGGCCCCGCGCCGGGGGAGCATACGGTTTTTACATGGAAGTAGGAGTGTACGATGAGGTGCCATGTTCCAAATATACGTGTATGGATCTAAGATATAATTCTTTGCTGGATTTTGATAGTTATAATCCTCACTATCCATTTAATTTCCAAAAGGTGCCTATATTAATACAGCGTTTTCCCTTAAAAGTAATATTTTGGCTTTTCAAAATTCTCTTTTAAGTCCTAAAACTGCATAGAGGAGGATATTTAAATGGAATCTAACATTCTGTTCTGAAGTGGCGCAACCTAGTGTCTCTACTAACCGTGAAAAAATAGCCTGTTTTAGGTTCCTCGTGGTGCCCCGCACAGTAAAGAATTTGTGTATCGAGCTATCGACGCAGCAGCCGCCAGGGTTACCTGATGTCGATAACCCTCTCCCTCGTGGAGGGGTTTCCGGGGCGAAGGACTGTTCTTTGCGCGGGGAATTTTTTGGGTCTCGAACCCGGTTCGGCCGCGTGGAGAGCGAGCATGCGAACCACTACACTACCGGTCCCCTGTATTAGGCCGCTTTGAGGCTATTTAGTCAAGTAATTGGATTCTATTCAAGTCTCCGCTTTTCCACTCGTATTTTAAAGGGAATGTGGCACCTTCACAACGTGATTTTAACTGAGATAGCCAAGTTGTAAAGCAAGTCGGAAAACCCGGTACTCCATATTTCATTTGTCTTGGAACTCGATATTTCCGTAGAAAAAAGCTAAAACCTACCTGACACCAGCCCCCATCAGCCCGTCGCCGGGCGGCCATTGTTGTGAGCTGCCGGTGTGACGACATATGCTGACGTCACGATGAGCATAAGCCAATCGAAGCCCTTGAAGCGTTTCAAGTATGGTAGTGGTTGCCAGATCGTGACATCATCCACAGGCTGATATTTATTTCTTTTTCTAGAGGAGTATTTTTAAAAACCAAATATTGAGCTAATTGTACATTTTTCAGAGAAACCATTATTGGTTTCATTATTTTTGGCTAAAAGTACGCCTAATGTCACTAAATTCCAGGATTCAACCAAGGTGCCACATTCCCTTTAAAGGGAACGTGGCACCTTGGAGCCAAAAAATAATGAAGCCACTCATGATTTCTCTGAAAAATGTACAATAAGCTCAATATTTCGATTTTTAGAATACTCCTAGAAATAGAAATAAATATCAGCCTGTGGATATGTCACGATCTGGCAACCATTACCATACTTGAAACGCTTCAAGGGCTTCGATTGGCTGATGCTCATCGTGACGTCAGCATATGTCGTCACACCAGCAGCTCACAACAATGGCCGCCCGGCGAGGGGTGATGAAGGGGCTGGTGTCAGGTAGGTGTTAGCCTTTTTCTACGAAAATTTTACGACAATGAAAATACGAGTTCCAAGACAAATGATATATGGAGTACCGGGTCTTCCGACTTGCTTTACAACTTGGCTATCTCAGTTAAAATCACGTTATGAAGGTGCCACATTCCCTTTAAGGTCAACGTGGGATAAAGCTTCAGCATCCAAACCATTCCTTGCATTCCATTCAGCATGTCCCGTCCCACCCTGTCCCGGAAAATTTGTCCCAGAAATGGTCTAGTCCCGTCACATTCTGCCCATTCCGGGGACAGTTTCGGAATAGATTCCACTGACCAATCCGTCCGGATAAAACTGGGAAAATTTCCCCATCCCTGCCGGTCGGTAATTTCCCTCCCCGTTTTCTGCTTCACGCTACTGGGAAGTCAGTGGAGGAGTGACTAATCCCTTCCTGTGCGGGAGGTCGGATTGGAGCCCTGCTGCTAGCATAGTGGCAAACAGGCTATATTGCTGGGGCGACGGGTTCTGAGACGCCGGCGGCAGTGCCTGTGTGACGTGGCAGTCCCTGCCCCCCTCTGGCTGGCGCGCGCGGCGTCGCGGCGAGCGTGCAATATTTGGCCGCCGCATCCGGCCCCTGTGTTCGCCGTTGTGAACTGTTTTGGCACCGCTCCGGTCGCCCAAGCCTGAAGCCACGCCATTCGCGACCGCCAAGTCAATAACCGTCTCGCCGGCTGGGGCCGCTACCAGGCTTACCGGGTGGGCGCGATAGTCCAAGGTCGGGAATCAGAGCGGCGTGTCAAGTGTCGGTATACTACAAACATCTCTCTGAAGATAATTCGAGAATCGCTGTGGTTTTTTAAGAGGTGGGAGGGATTCGGACGGAGAGACGATGCATGTGCTGTCAGCATCATACATTGTTTACCCGTACACCTATGCGACAGATGTTGCAGTCAGGGAGATTACATATAATCACTTTTGTTACAGTGTCTGGTTGGTCCGTTACTTTTAAGGGAGGTTTAATCGAATGTACCTTTAATGGGATGGAAAATTGATAAACCCATGCGAATGAATATTAATTGCCACTTGAATGAATGAATATGATAAACTGTTTCTTGTTGCACAAATGTCATTGCTGGTTGACAAATTTCTGAATGGTTTCTTTTTTGGAGATACATTCCTTCGGCACAAATGTACCCATAGAACTCACAGGTTAGGATGGATAAAGCCGAAGGTGCCCTAAACGGACCGCTAAAATGTTTAAAATTCCCAAACTTTATGGGATATGCGCTTTTAAATGGGCCCCGGCAAATAAGTAAAATACAAGGGTGGAGCATTCGTTGTTCACAACGCCTTGATGCAGTGCGAAAAAGTAATTAACGTAATAAGCTCTCAGCGGTAAACATGTTCCGTATAATTGCTCCAACATGAAAACCTTCAATACAAAACAATGCATACCAATCACTCTTCTAAAGCACGCATCACAAACAAAAAGCCACATAGCGTCCACGCCGACAACTGCTTGTGCCACATTATCAGCAACAGCCCTTGGCAGCATAGCACAGCAGATACGCTGATGCCTCCTTAACTTTTGCGGCAGACACTTCCTTAACAAATGTATCATCGATGAGATACCAGCGAGCCTCTGGTTGGTTACAGCAGAAGGCAGTGTAGTGGCCAGTTTGGGCGCTGCCATGGTGTTGTATCACTGCGTAAAGATTATACACAAGGCCGCCAGAAAACTGCGGAGGGCCGGAAACCATCTGGTTGAGATCGAGGTCGCAAAGTGGGAAAGATACATGAGCGTGTACCTTGTGCAGTGTGTTGCCGCTGTAGGTAAACCGCTTGATGTGCATGATCAACACTGAGGGCAATCGGCAAATGTCGAGCTTCTTGTGGGTATCTTGTTTCCGTCCACAGTAAGAACACATCCAATCTGGTATGAGATCACCATGGACGTACTGTCGGAGGCACTGGTAGAGACTGTTCTGTGTGGGTGTCCCTGGACCTGAGGCCAACGGTAGAGAGAGCAGAGTGAAGTTCTCGAACGTAGGTGATTCGTGGCCGCAAGTAGTACAGTGCAAAACTGACTTTTGTTGTCCGTAGAACAGCCGCGATATTATGGAGTTGTTGTCTTTACAAAACTGTTGCCAAGCCCAGTCGGCATCCGTCTGATCCTCCGGACCATGTGGAATTAGCTCTTGACTTGCCGAGGGAGTGGCAACGTTCAAGTCCTCATGTAGCCATTCAAGTAAAAACAGTAAAAACTCATGCGCGTCGTGCATGCGGTTTCCAGCAAATTCCCTTCGGTGTGCACCCACCTCACCACGAAGCAGGTGAGGAGAAACAAACCGAAACCTCTGCGACCAGATCACCATCAGAAGACGTGCCACCTCATCAGCGATATGACCACGGGTTACCGACGTGGAGTTTAAGCATTCTTGGTGGGAGCCGCTGATGACATAGTTGACAAAGCCATCTGTGTGCGCCAGTACTTGAAGGATAACATTCATGTAACAGGTGTTCCCAAGGTTCTCCAGACCAGTAAAACCGACTGGTAATTGCAAAACCGAGGATTCGTGGGCCAGGCACTGACTGGCTCTGCTGGCAGATCGAATCCATCGGTGGGTGTCCTCATCTGCTGAGGGTGGATGGTGCGAGCAGGAGGACCGACAATTGTCCAACGGTGACGATGATGGGTAGGCCGTCTCATTATCCCCTGCGATGGGCTGCCTCCTTGAGGGTTGGCTACCGGGCGTCGTCACCATATTTTTGGGAAGCGCAGAGTGCGACATGTTTGCTGACTTCTCGCAGACATCGGAACCGCTGATTGTATTGACAGTCAGTAACACTGATGCAGCGTTCCCCCCTCACGACAGCAATTGAGCATCTCTGCCGCAGCCATTCGCTTTCGCGAGAGTCACCAGAAGTGGCTGCCAGCCGAGCTCCTAGCTCTTTAAGAAATACTCTTGTGGATGGTCCACAAGCTCCTGTCGTTTCGAAGGCGACTGGCTGGAACCTGAAGCGTTGGGAGAGCTCAGCATATTTTCTGCACTTTGCATCTTCAGCTTCTTTCGCTGCTGCTCCTGCTTTTGTTGCCGCAAAGGCAACGCGCGATGGTGCAAAGCTATTGACACAAGTTGCGTCCCACACCAGACATCGCCCTTGGGAAAACGGATATATCGTGATCCCATCTGGTCGCTTGCCATCACCCCGGTCGACGCCTTGGGGCTCTAAAAGAGCTGGAACACCGGCAGACTGCAGGGCCCTCCTCACGATATCGTTCAGCGCTGTATGGCGTGGATGTCTTCCAGCACTGAAACGGCATGTGAGGTGGTGATGTCCCTTGCTGTCTGCTAATGAGCCACACTTGCAGAGATGTTCGCTGCAGACGTCGGCGCCAACGCGCAGGGCAATAGCGATGCGGGTGGTATTGTTGTCCAGATGGGTTCCCAAGCTGGCTGACGGGAAGGCTCGAAGCCATGCCCCGCTCTCGGAGGTGGCTGCGCTGAGAAGGCGTGCTCTGTCAAATTGGTTTGCATCGGACAGCAGTGAATCTCTTTGCTGCTCAGCCAGGGAGAGTCCCATGCTTTCTGAAATGATTTGTCATCTTCCTCTGGAGGTGCCTTTTCGCCAGCCTTCTCTTTCCAGGCAGCCGTTGCTTGATAGCGTTCTTCTAATAGTCGCGTGGCGAAGTGTGCTGGTAGTATTGAAGAGATGACCTTCTGACAGCGGTGCAGCGACGCAATAAAGCTCGGAAGAGCAATATCTGACAGTCTTCTGATGCCCAGACCGCCAAGCCTAGTGGGCAGCACGGCCTGTTCCCAACTTAAGGTGTCAAACCTAACATTGACCAAGTCCTCCAGGGCCAACTTGAGGTCTTTATCAAGGTCTTCGAGCAGATCAGATTGCTGGAAGACGGGAGCAGCTCGGAGCAAGTATTGAAGTCGGGGTATCCAGAGACAATTGCGAAGAAGAAAAAGTGCCGAATGAGTGTCTAGGTGTTGAAGTTGTTTGATCATTCGGTCCAGCTCAGTCTGTTTCTCCTTGAGTGACGTTTCAGCCGCGGTTTCGGTAAGAGGTGCCCCAAGCAACGACTGTCTTGCGTCAGACAACAGCAGTGCCCCAGGGATGATGTTATGAACCTTTCTGAGTGTATCTGACTGCTGTTCCATGCTTGCTTTAGGAAGGATTATTTCGCATTTCTCCGAGTTAACCTCGAGGCCAATTCTAGCCATGGCAGGGATGAGCTGTTCCAGGTCTGCGCAAACGCTGGAGACCTCGCCACCCAGTGTTCCATCGTCCAGGAACCAGACATTGAGCGGGGAGCAGATCGCGCTGGCGATATGATGGGTGGCAAGTGAAAATAACCATGGACCCGGAAGGATCACCCTGTTGAATCCCGGTGACGGACTGGATCTCAGATGTTCCATGGTAAAGTGGTGTTGGCTCAGAATAGGCTTGCCACAGCAACGGGAAGAGCGAGGGGGTATGGTCTCTAACTGCGCTTAGAAAGTGATCACGGCGCACGGTATTAAAAACGTTGCGCATATCAATTTTGACAACCACCTCTGTTTGTTGGAGAGCATCTACGTACTGACGCGTGGCGTGTGAAGCAGCCTCACAGCCACCGGGTGTACCGAATCCTAGCTGAACTGGACGTAATTCTTCGCCAAGCAGAGCGCTAAGTGGACGCAGAGCCACCTTAGTGGCCAACCTCCGATAGGTTGAACCAATCGCAATGGGCCTGACGTCTCCACAGGGTTTTCTCAGCGCTATCAGTGAGGCTGCATAGAATGAAGAGCGCGCCGAGAGTGGTATTTCCCCGTTGAGTGCTAGGTTTACGAGACCGGTTAGTGCTGATGCCAGACGGGCACCAGCCTCCCCAGCGGACCGACTGACCAAGTCCTTTAGGTGTGCTGGCCGCAGTCCGTCCAGGCCCGCGCTGGAGCCGGTATCAAAGGAGGCTATAGCAGCCAGCACCTCATCAGTGGTAGTCTGAAATGGTTGGATACTGCTGTCTGGACCGGGTGGAAAGCTTAAGTCAGCTGGGGCGGCCGGATGTTTCTTCCTTAGACTATCTGTAACTTCAGTTGAGTCCTGGGCAATGACATCTGCGGATGAAAGCAAGCGTATTGCGCCTCGCACGTCTCCATCAGATAACTTATTGGCCACGTTTATCTTCAGTCTTTCGCGAGTTTTCGTGTGCTGTTTGACTTTCATACTGCTGGTGGCGCCGTGCCGGATTTTCTTGTTCGGTTTAGCGTGTGTTAGCACTTCGATGCTGTCTGTCCTTGTACTGCTAGCCCCGTCTACGAAGGAGATTGTCTGTTGTTTGATTTTGGCTGTTAATGTGGCGTCAGCTTTTTCGGTCTCTTTTCTGGGTACGCTGAGGGCTAGGTACGGGAAGCTCAGGAGACGTTCCCATGCATCTCTTGATTTATCATTGACAGCCTTCTCTAAGAGGGTGGCTAAAGCATCTGCCACTACAGCCCTCGCCCCCTTAGGGATCCTGCGAACTACAGGGCGCGAGCGTTTCTGACAAGCCAGAGTGAATGGCAAGTCTTCTTGGGTGTTCCGTACTTTCGGAGTGGGAGGGTGCAGAGATGGCAGCTGTGAGTGCTTTACGTCTCCTGCCTCGAGACTCTGAGACTGTGAGCTGCCACTGCTGCACTCTGGACACCACCAGCTGCCGAGTACCTCCGCTTGAGCCTTCTTGAGGCGCACACAAGAAAGGTGCCATTCCCGATGGCAGAGGCGACACTGGATATACTGTTTCCTTTTGTTTGCACTACCACAGTGGGGGCAGACGGGGCTGCCCGCCGTCCCGTCTGCCTCAGCTTCCAGCGCTGGTTTGGGTTGAATTATTGGGGACTATGTTCAGAAAGTGTCATTTGGAGACTACCTTCAATACAAATTTCACATCTGCCTTCTTAATATCACAGTTGTTATAACATCACATTTAATTCTCGCCCCAGATTCTCCTACAGATTCATTCTCGCGCCAGATGTATCTTACTTGATTATACCTTTTCTGCGCCGGTTATTCCGGCGGATCCCTTTCAACATTGTCACGTTTTTTGCCGTAAATCTGAGATGTGCCGTCGACGAAGTCCTTGATATAACGAAAATCTAGCTATTCCTTTATTTCGTTCCCTAAGTGGGATTCTATTGCGTCACTTCATAGCGGAAACCGTGCCTGAAATGCTGAAAAAGTTTTCCGTCCACATATTTCTACTCCTGGAATTAAAAAGCTCCACACAAAATACTGTGCGCCGAAATCGCCTTCACTTACCAAGTTTCTGTACTTCATTGAGAAGTGTGCTACGTCAACGGTCTGGAATCTTCTTTGAAGTCACAATATGCAGCGTTTCTACGGACTTTACTGCGCTGGGCATCCACACTTTCCGAAGATCTAATATAGGTACTTGATTTCCTGAGGATGGTCTACGTCTACACCGGGAAGGGCACTCCTTGAAGTCGCACTCCTGCCGCTCCTTTCTGGATATTAATATACCTATTCCACCGCCTGCAGATCGCTACAACTTGGTCCACTCAGGAGAAGGAAGTGAAACACACTCGTTGTAGGAAACAGGACAACAGAGTTCACCCTAAAATACCCTGTGTGACTTGATGTGATAAAGGCTTGATGTGACGATTCCCTCTGGATGTGACCGCTATTGTTCAGCACATATGATACGATGTGACCTAGTAAAAAGAGCATCAGTGTGAAACCGACCAGCACTTATGGAAATAAAGCTACATCGACCAAAATACCACCCTGCGTTGACAGATGCGGGGCGCGCTATTTAGCTGGCGCAGATGTGACGATATATCAAAGCGTCCGAATCGCGATAAAAGTGGGAGAAATCGAGCTATGGCGGCTAACTATGGCGGGCAAAGTTAGAGTATTGCTTTAGGGGAAGACTAAAGATACAATTACGGTTCAGGAAACGGATAGGCTAACCAAATATGAGTATATCACTGGAGCACAAAGACCTAGCTGTTAACTCAATCAAGGCACGTGACTTCCCCAAACGTGTCAGTGGTTAGATTACCGTGGAAGCCATTGCCATTGTGCATTTCGAATGCAAAAGCCAGAAGTCTCAGAGTTAATTAATATCCAATAACACCCCACATACCTACCTGCCTTTTACCAGGTGCAGTGTCACCGGGCGATTCCCTCTGTGGCGGGGTGCAGTGTCACCGGGCGATTCCCTCTGTGGCGGGGGTGCAGTGTCACCGGGCGATTCCCTCTGTGGCGGTGGTGCAGTGCAATTAGCTAACTGTTCAAGCGGCTCTACTAGCATTCGTGCTCTTGCGACAATCGCGAACAATTTATCATGCGCCTAGTGTGATAGCACAAGATTGTATGTACATACCTACGACTGTCCTAAGAATATCCGTTTGTTTCAGATCAAGGATATTCCGGAAGACGAGCAGTTCTCCTTCTGTTATAAGGTATGCACACGCACAGCATGCTTTCTGGCTCACCTCCCGCATGGGACTCAGTCTTAATCGCGATTATTGTTTGGCTAGATACGACGAGGTGTCTTTCACTATCCTTTTTATAAAAGTTTGAGGATTGCGTTATTCAGTTGTGTCGTGTGTGCTGTCAAACCATGGGCAGAACCATTGCTTTCCACCAGGGGGATTTTTGGCAGGTGACGACATCCAGACAATAGGTCATGGGTTACGGGGCTGGGACCGCGTTACACAGGGACTCCTGGGGAGAAAAATCGGGGGTCACGGGACGTTACAGGGACCTCCAGGGGGCCAGTGCATAATGGGAGGAGGCATTGCTGGTTTCTATCTTAGATCCGACTATAATCCATTTTCAGGGCTTTTAAGTCTTATCATTAGAATAAACAACATTGCATGTCTCCCGGGTTGCAGTATTTTTTATCATGAATTGTGTCCAAGTTGTTTCCAGTACGGCTGTTGGAGTTGAAGTCTCACTTAAGTCATCAAGGGACTTGTCACGGAGACCCCGGCCCCACCAACCGAACGAGCAACTCCACAATGAAGGGTTGATTTAGAAGCCAAAGTTCAACGTCCCACAAAGCACAGGGACGGCCGCCCCGCTCAGGTCACCCTCCCACCAGTCTGTTGCCAGCCGACCTACGTCGGATAAACTGTTGAGCGCCGGAGCGTCTCAGGGGAACCGATCCCAGGCCTGGAAATGGACATGCACTGCCACTGCATGTTTGTGAGCAGCGGGCCGGAGCCCAACGCTCTACCAACTGAGCTACCGGGGCGGCTCGGTCCCGTATGACGGTGAATTTTCACCTTGTAACTGGTTGACATCAGTTGTTGGAAAAATTGTACGTCTCCCGGCGTTGAATAATGCTGCGTATGACGTGAATGTTCACCTTCTAACTGGTTGACGTCCGTTGTTAGTTTTCTTGTCCCGGTGTGCCACCCAGCGGAGGGGGGGGTACTACGCCTGTGGTATTGGGAGCCACGGAGTCAAAAATCCTGAATACACACTAATTTTTAGGAAAATGTGAATAACTTGGCTACCGTGGGGAGAGGAAAGAAATGTCTTCCACCATCTCTTGGAGTGTTACTTGCGAAGAAAGCTGGGAACTCTTCTGGGCCGTCTTTAAAAATTACATAATCCAAAGGAATATGGGTGAGTCGGCCCCAGCATTACCAAAACTTACACATGGGTATCAAAAAAGGCTACATGGGGAGGACGGGGTCAAAATAGGGGAAAGTGGGGGTCATGGACACCGTGGGTAAGACGGACACTCCCTGTTTAGGACGAACTGACCGTGCCACGACCGGGAAAAGCGTGTAATACGCTTCCTTTTAGCGCGCGTCGGTCGCAGAGCAACGTTGGGTCCGGTAAGCTCTCTAGATTTTGTACAATTTTCATAATAGTAAAAACTGCAACTCATGTGTTTTTTCCCAATCAAATTCGTAAGGCATTGCATGGATGCTTCTAAAGGTACTTTGTTAGCATTACGTAATATGGCTCTTCAAGATGTTACATTTTGTTCACTGCAGTCGCTGACTGTGTAATCGCAATGGCGTTCGATTCATATCCAAGTTTGTTTAGGAAGAGCAAAGTGCGGGAAGACGGACACCACGCGTGGGGCAAGATGGACATGGTGTCCATGTTACCCCGCACAAGAGTATATTTAATTTATATAATATAAGCTAGAATAAATAAAGGCTGATAGTTTGGGGGTGGGGACACAGGGTCCGAAATGCTGGAGAATATATATTTAATTTTGGGCGTCATCCAGGGGCAGGTGTACCCCTCGACCCTCAGCGCCTCCTGAAATGGCCAAGGTGCCCCCCCCCACCCTGAGAGATTGGTGGGGCCCCTAAAGTTTCGCTTCCAACCCCTCCCCTCAGGAGCGGGGAGGGGCAATCTTAGCCCTGCGAGAGGATTTGGCGCCCACCTAATAGGATTTGTACCAAAAGTGGCCCTGACAGGCGTGCACCCAGGATTTTTATTTGGGGGGCGGCTGACGAGAGGGGGCAGCAGGCCCATGGAGGGGGCGGCATTTGCCTCAGGGGGCGACTTGTTCACCCAAAGGGCGGCCAATTTTCGCATCCTGGGGTGGGGGGGGGGTGAGAGCGGCGAATTTTTTTGCTCCACACACCTAGTGTAATTTTTTTAGGGGCGGCAAGTTGGGTGCAGGGGCGGCAGTCAGTGTAGCACTGCCTCTAAAAGTCAGATGAAGGCTGATCCTTCCCCTCGATGGGCGCCTTCGGTGCTTCACATGGATTGGGCGGCACTTTGGAACCAAAACGTTTGGGGGCCCGGGCCCACTGTCCCCCTGGGTGCGCACGTGCCCCTGATCCGGATGGCGCCCCCGGCAACGTGCCCCACCCCCTGATCGGTGATCTTGGATCAACCTATGCACAGTTCCGTGACAGGCCTTGATACTTTGATCCTCCTTCATTAAAAAATTCAGAAAAGGCATGATCCCCTTTGACCCTTTGAAGGAAAAAAAGTAAGAAAATGTCCCCTTCCCCGCGGCGTACGACAGTCGCCTAGTGGGCGGATGCAGATGGAAATCTTCAAGGCCTCGTTGGATCACTTTGTTCATCTTGTCCATCTTTCCTCATGGGATGGCCATGTTACCCCATTAGGTGAGGCGAAATTAACTTTTGCTACTTTTTTCTAAACTTTACGCAAATTTTAATCTAATAATTAGAGACACATAGCTGCTTGCACAGTGATATATAAATGTCGAAGTATCTCTACAGTCAAAATAGGAACGAAACAAGCTCATTAAGTCATCGAAAACTCACACCATCGTTACGGTATCCGTGACCCCTCACTTTCCCCTAAAGATGCACGTTACGTAGTTTATGGACGGTCCTTCTCGATACCTGAGGGGCCATGGGCGTATCGAGGCGAAACGTTGCGGGGCGGGAAACCTTGGCAAACTCCAGAAAGCATAGCGGTTTTGAAGGACATCTGTTAAAATCGTGCAAAAGTGGGAAAAATGTGAGCGCTGAAAATACCCATGGCCCGATTACCTCTACTGAATCCACCAGTGTGTGCCCAACATTTAAAGGAAGGTGTTCATGGTAGGTAAGACAGTTCGGTTGCTTAGAACAGCACGACTTCACTTTTTTCAAGGGTGACAAAACCCGACGTCGTCCCTTGCTAGGCCTCTATTCAACGAGCTTTCCATAACATTTTTCTTTCACTTGTGGTGCACTTTACCGGCGCAGTTACCCTAACCCTCTTTTCCCCTATCGCCATGTGATTTTGTGCTCACTTCAACATTCTTCCCCCAGTTTGACTTCTTGAAGGAAAAGGCCAAGCTGCTTCTAAAGACATCGTCCATGGGGACGTCCACAGGCAACTGGACATCTCTAGAAGAGCTGATGAAAGGATACAAAGGCAGTCTTGGGGAACCTATGGTGAGTATGTCTTTCGTTGGTGGCCTTACGAGCTTTTGTAAAGAAACAAGGAGGAAGGCCACCATATCACTCAAGGTGATATTCTAACTCACCTCATTTTTTCACATCATTTTTTTCAGTTTTTCACCCAAATTTAGCCACTCTTCACATGCGACTTTTACAAAAACATTGTCAAGTCTAAGATTTCCCGCTCTGGTCTCGCGGAGTCATAGGTCAGCTTTAGATCACCAGGTCAAAGTGACCTAAGCCAGATAGGCTGCACATATCATGAACGCAATTGCATCTTTTTCGAAAATGCTACTTAAATTTCAAGTCATATTTAGCTCTTTCAATGTTTGAAAAATTAGTTTTGATCTTTTCAGACCTTTAAAGCTGACCCCAAAGGTCAAGAGGGGCTTAAAACCGGTATGTGCATAACTTCTGGACAATAGGTGCAATAGGTACCATCTGCCAACTAAAAAATAAAATTGAAGAATTCAAAATTCAAGAAAATCTAAGAGAGTTGATGGCAACTTATGTATAATTTGACCCATATGCCACGGTTTTTTTCTATCAGGTTATAAAGATATGTTTCTTGAAATGTTAATATGCTTACCATCCTGTCAGTTACTGTACCCCGAGTGTTGGTTGTTGCGCTTCATCAGGCGATGAAGCACTGGTCGACGGACCGATGGTTTGCTCTTCAGCGCCTGCAAGGGGTCAACCCCGTGCTCATCACGCTCTGCAAGACAATACCCGACAAGTAAGTCAAGAACAACAGTAACTGAGTCGACTCACCACCCTCTTTTGCTGTACAACTGTGTTTAAAAGGCTGGCTCTTCGAAGAAAATGAAATGGTGCTCTTTTTGTGAGCCAGTTATTTTGGAAGATTTCATACTTTTGTTTCGCTATAATAGAAAATGTACTATTTTCATATATTCGCCAGACTCAGTGAGTAGGAAATAGGGATGGGATTCCTGGTCCCAGTGCCGGGAGCTCAGTTGTTCCCGGCGGGACCCACGCTGGGACTGGGACTGAAGGGTCAGGACCACGCCGGGAAAAATAGAGGCGATACTTTGTATCCCGGCACTGGGAGCTCAGTTGTTCCCGGCGGGACCCACGCTTGGACTGGGACTGAAGGGCCAGGACCACGCCGGGAAAAATAGAGGCGATACTTTGTATCCCGGCACCGAGAGCTCAGCTGTTCCCGGCGGGACCCACGCTGGGACTGGGACTGAAGGGCCAGGACCATGCCGGGAAAAATAGAGGCGATACTTTGTATCCCGGCGCCGGGAGCTCAGTTGTTCCCGGTGGGACCCACGCTGGGACTGGGACTGAAGGGCCAGGACCACGCCGGGACCAGTCATTGAACAAAAAAGTGTCATGTAGAGCGTACAGTTTCAAAAGCACAATTATTTGTTAGTTTTTTTAGTTTAATCTTAACAATCATATTACAATGATACAGCTAGCTAGGTGTGTAATTCGGCTCAATATAAGGATTTTCAGCCCCTGAGCGGGTACGTAAAACCCAACCCTAAATTTATACTGTAATTCGCACTTTAAAACCACATCTTTATTTGCTATTTCTCTTTATCTATTCGACGGTTAAATACTCAAAAGTAAATGATATAACCGAACAACTAAACCGAATGTTTAACCAATGATTTTGCATATAGGCGCTGGAATGGGTCAAAGCCCGGAAGCCGCCCCGGTACCTCAGGTGGTATAGCGTTGGACTCTGGCCCGCTGCTCAGAAACATGCAGTGACAATGCATGTCCAGGCTTAGGATCGGTTTCCCTGAGACGCTCTGGCGCTCTATGTTTGGCCGACGTGGGTCGGCTAGTAACTGACTGGTGAGAGGGTGACCTGAGCGGGGCGGCCGTCCCTGTGCTTTGCGGGACGTTAAACTTCGGCTTCTAAATTAACCCTTAATTGCGCGAGTTGCTCATTCGGAGAGTCTCCGTGACAATTCCACTGATGATTTTAGTCAGGCTTCAACTCCAATAGCCGAACTTGCAACAACTTGGACAAACAGGGACGGCGGATTCCAAGGTGCAAGTGGTGCAGTTGCACCACTCGATTTTTTCAAGTGGTGCAAAAGTATCTTTTTGCACCCCTTGTTTTGTCTTTGTCCAGGGAGGCGCCCCTCCCCAGTCGGCGCCCCCGGCCGGTCAGAGAAAATCAAGCCTAATTACCGCCTACCTGAAGAGGTAGGATCCTCTGTGAAAGATATACATTTTCATATATGAATGCCGCCCCCTTACATCATAGTCGCGCCCTGGACTGCAAAATGCACCCCCCTTGGGTAAAGGCGCCCCTCTGGGTAGCATAGGCGCCCTTGGATAGCGTAGGCACCTCCTGGAAGCCGAGGTGCCTCCGGAGAACAGAAACGGCGCTCCTGGATATCACATGCGCCCCCTGGACAGCAAAAGGCGCCCCCGCAGAGAATTGGCGCCCCCTGGATAACATAGGCGCCCTTGGGTAGGTAAGGCGCCCCCTGGAGAGCAGAGGTGCCTCCTGGAGAGAAAAAGACACCCCCGGAGAACAACGGCGACAGGGACGGCGGATTCCGCGGGACAGGGTCTGCAGTTGCACACCATGAAAAAATGTTTGTGTGCAAAAGTATCTTCTCGCACACCTGGTTTTGACCTAACCCGGAGAGGCCCCCCTCCCCCACGGATTTGGGTGGCACCCCCGGATTTGGCTGACGCCCCCGGCCGGTCAGAGAAAATCAGCCCTAATCACCACCTACCCAAAGAGGTAGGATCCTCTGTGAAAGACATTTTCATACATGAATGGCGCACCTTGACATCAAAGCTGCGCCTTGGAAAGCAAAAGGCGCCCCCTTGAGTAAAGGCGCCCCTCTGGATAGCATAGGCGCCCTTGAAAAGCGTGGGCGCCTCCTGGACAGCTGAGGCGCCTCGGAAGAAGAGAAACGGCGTCCCTAGATATCCCATGCGTCCCCTGGTTAGCACAGGCACCCCTTGACAGCAAAAGGCGCCCCCCCGCAGAGAAAAGGCGCCCCTCTGGATAGCATAGGCGCCCTTGGAAAGCAATGGCGCCCCCTAGACAGCAAGAGGCACCCCTGGATTGAAAAAGGCGCCCCCCCCAGTAGAGGAATAACGACGCCCCTGGATGGCATAGGCGCCCTCTGGTTAGCACAGGCACTCCTGTACACCAAAAGGCGCCTCCCCCATTGAGCAAAGCACCCCCTCTGAATAACATAAGCTCCCTTGAATAGCGACGGCGCTCCCTTGAGAGCAGGGGCGGAAGGTACGGCGGATTCCGCGGGACAGGGCCTGCAGTTGCACATCATGAAGAAGTGATGGTGTGCAAAAGTATATATTTTGCACACCTGGTTTTGACCATGTCCGGAGAGGCGCCCCCCCCCGATACGGATTTGGGTGGCACTCGATTTGGCCGGCGCACCCGGCCGGTCAGAGAAAATCAAGTCTGATCACCGCCTACCTGAAGAGCAGAGGTGCAGAAAGTATGCTGGCTGTCACAAACTCAATGCGACGTATGCCTCCTCTGTCACACAGAGCTGGAAATAATAATTGTATACTTGAATACTATTTCCAATATGCTGAATGTCCTCTACTTGTCCCTTACTTTTTGCAGCAGACAAGGTTCTAGCACCAAACCATTACAGCATGAAAGTAGTAAACTGAGTTTTCATTTATAGATCATGCTTTTGTTTTGGAAGGAAAATTTCCAATTATGGGTCATTTTTCCAGTATTGGGGTCATAACTACTATTGGCAACTCTGACCGCAGTTTCTGCCAATGACATGCATTTCCCTTTTGAAGAAGTTTCCTTTTTGAAAGGAGTGTTTCCAATTATGGTACTTTTCCACATGGTTAAATGTAGCAATTATCATGAAAATAGTCATTAATGGGAAAATACCTATCTATTAATGGGAGCGTACATGTACACACAATTGGGAACCCTAACCACAGCTTCCCCCCACTAAACTTCTATCTCACATATCAACAAAAGGAAAAATGTCAATGTCAACATAGTATTTGGATCTACCTAAAATGTGTTGGTAAAGTGGACCTTACGTAGCATTTTTATAAACACATCAAATGCTTAAAATTTGCATCCCACTCACGATCATCACCTGCCTGGTCATTCCTTCTTGCAGTAACAACTCTGAGGCAACTAGCCCGCATAGATGTAAAATTATGTCTATTGGCCTAATAGGTACAGAGGTATTGGAATTCACATACCAAAGAAAGATCCAGTGTAGTCAAAATCCTGCTTTAACTCCATGCAGTTCAGGTCCTGTGTGTTGCTTACCACCACTGGTAGTAAGCAACACGCCCCCAACCAGCGTTTTTCGAAGTCTATTTCTTTCTGAGATTTGCTGTGATTTTCTGAGATAAGAAGGGGGCCTACTCAGCCCCCTCCAGTGCACGTTAGTTCCAGGCCCCTCTCCAGTGTGGGTGTTAACACTTTGTGGAGGACTGCATTAGCACACATTTGCTATCTGTACAATATTGATATGATAATTTGATCATGAAAACTCACCTTTCTGTTGTTGCCAGCCTGTTGATAAACCCAAGTTTAATATGGGAAAGTGCATCAGTCTTGCAATAGCCTACATTTATCTTAGATAAGCCATGGGCAGCAATATTTATTCTAGCTAGTTTTAGCATGCACTGATCTCAAATATACCTAATAAATATGCCCTCAAAATAAGTGGCTTCCGGCCTGTTTAAATTTTTGGCAGGCTCTACATCACATAAACATTTCTAACTTGTCTTGTCGCTGTTGCGCAGTTTAAGTAGAATTACTGCCCAGCTGTTTATTTTTTCACTCACTTAGTACTTTTATTAGTAGCTTTTAGGCGTACTTAATACTAAATTCGAAGAAATAGGGGCCGCTAAATCGAAGAGACTCAAACCGTAAATCTGATTTAACCTGAAAAAATGGACAGAGAAGTACTTGATTAAGTATCTGCGTTATCGTTAATGCCTTAAATATGCCCACAATCGGGTATTTCTCGAAAAAATTGACTGTCACATTTCCGGTATCTAGGCGACAACTTTCTGCAAACTACTAACAATCGGCACCATTGGGCTGCATGTTAAAATCTGGCAACTGTGACAGCGGTTTGCGGGTTTTCTGCAGCGGGGGTCCCTCGTTTTAGTAGAAACTGAACACAGTACCAATATTGTATCACTAATGGTACGCTGTGCAATTGAAGAACAGAGCTGCTAAGTTAAAATGTTCCCTACACGCTGCATTCTCTATTTCGAAAATATGTGGTTTGATTTTGAGCCATACAGTCAGGATCGCTATTTTGTCACAATTATGCACTTCAATTTTCGTAAATGTGTCACAAACTCCGGTAGCCGAGTTGGCAAGTTTCTGCACCTCTGCTGAAGAGGGAGGATCCTCTGTGAGGAAGCCCTTGAAAGCAAAAGGCGCAGCCATGGAGCAAAGGTACCCCTCTGGATAGCAAAGGCGCTCTTGGATAGCCGAGGCATCTCCGAAGAAGAGAAACGGCGCCTCTGGATATCACATGCGCCCCGTGGTTAGCACAGGCACCCCTGGACAACAAAAGGCGCCCACCGCAGAGAAAAGGCGCTCTCCTGGATAGTATAGGCGCCCTTGGATAGGAAAGGCGCCCCCTGGAGCGCAGAGGTGCCTCCTGGAGAGAAAAAACGCCCCCCCCGGAGAGTAACGGCAGCAGGGACGGCGGATTACGCGGGACAGGGTGTTCAGTTGCACACCTTGAAAAATGATAATGTGCAAAAGTATCTTTTCGCACACCTGGTTTTGACCTCGTCCGGGGAGGCCCCCACGAATTTGGGTGGCACCCCCGGATTTGGCCGGCGCCCCCGGCCGGTCAAGAGAAAATCGGACACGTCGCCTATCTGAAGAGGTAGTACCCTCTGCGTAAAATAAAATACACTTTAAAATATGAATGGCGCCACCTGACATCAAAGCTGCGCCCTGGACAGCAAAAAGCGCCCTCCCCCTTGAGTAAAAGCCCCCTCTGGATAGCAAAGGCGACCTCTAGACAGCAGAGGTGCCCCTGGACAGAAAAGGCACCCCCCAATTGAGGAGTAACAACGCCCCTGGATAGCACAGGCGCCCTCTGGTTAGCACAGGCACTCTTGTACAACAAGAGGCGCCCTCCCCCATAGAGCAAAGGCACCCCTCTGGATATCATAAGCTCCCTTGAATAGCAATCGCGCTCCCTGAACAACACGGGCGCCCTCTGGATAGCAAAGGCGCCCCCAAAACAGCAAATACGCCCTTTGATACTAAAGGCGCCCCAGATAGCAGAAGCGCCCTATGGACAGAAGACACCCTCTGGATAGCATAGGCACCTCTGGACGGCAGAGGCGCCCCTAAAGAAGAGCAACGGCACCCCGGGATAGCATATGCGCCCCTGGTTAGCACAGGCACCCCTGGACAGTAAAAGGCGCCCCCGCCCCCTGAGTAAAGGCGCTGGGCCTCTGGATAGCATAGGCGCCCCTGGATAGCGCACGCGCCTCCTGGACAGCAGAAGCGCCTCCGAAGAAGACAGAAGAATGGCGTCCCTGGATATCATATGCGCCCCCCCCAGTTAGCACAGGCACTCCTCGATAGCAAAAGGCGCCCCCTCCCTCCCCGCCGGAGAGAAAAGGCGCCCCCTCTGGAAAGAATAATCACCCATGGACAGGAATGGCACCCCCTGGAGAACAAAGCAGAGTATTTTTTATGGAACACTCAGTGGGGGGGAGATTTTCTTATGCTGGCCATTATAGTGTCTTCGGGGGATCAAACCCCCATTTGGAGGTGGCGTTAATACAATTTAGATGGGCTAGTGTTAAAAAATGTCTCCCAATTTTTGATATTCCATGTTCTAAAGATTAGAGATGCTGCCTTGGACTACGAGTTTTTTTTCGACGGGAAAAGGCCAAACCGGGTTTGGAAAGGGCCAAAGGGGTCAAATTTTATTTGCGCTAATTTTTTTAATTTCGTCCAAGTTCTTCCCAGTACGGCTGTTGGAGTCTGAGTCTCACTAAAGTCCTCAAGAGGCTTGTTACGGAGACCCCGACCCTACCACCCGGACGAGCAACGCCCACAATGAAGGGTTGATTTAGAAGCCAAGTTTAACCTCCCACAAAGCACAGGGATGGCCGCCTTGCTCAGGTCACCCTCTCATCAGTCAGTTGCCAGCCGACCTTCGTCGGGCAAACGATTGAGCGCCGGAGCGTCTCAGGGGAACCGATCCCAAGCCTGGACATGCACTGCCACTGCATGCTTCTCAGCAGCGGGCCGGAGCCTGACGCTCTACCAACTGAGCTACCGGGGCGCCAAATGGCCAAACAAATACCACAAAAGTCATATTTGAGGCTAAAACGATCCCTACCGGTTGTCATAAACCTACAGAAAAAGGACAGCACTCTTGTATCACTGCAGTGAACAGTGCCCTGTATAAAACTAAATGTTGATAATTTGATATTGACTTGACGAAATAATCTTTTAGCACACTGCCCATTTCATAGGAAGCCAGGAGTGCCCTTCCAATCCCGCGTGGCCACCAAATAATTTTATGCACATAACAAAAAAATTTGTTAGCATCATCAATTACCTTGGCTGCGCCAATCCCCGCTAACATTTGATATTTTCCTGCTTTTCCTGTGAATTGTTTGCTCTTGAACAGTGACGGATCCATAGGCAGATCCAGGATTGCCAATCGGAGGGGGGCACATTCCCCTGGGGCGCCATCCGGAGCAGGGAGCGCCACTTTTGACCGGAAAAAACCTATCAGGTGGGCGTAAAATCCTATCGGTGAGCACCGATTTTCGCATCCTGGGGGAGGGTGGGAAGCGCCATTTCAGGCGAGTGCCATCGACCTTTCAGGGTGCGCCGTGACCATTTCAGGGGGCGCCGAGGATCGATCGGGGAGGCTGCATCTGCCCCTCCCCTTTGCCCCCTGGATCCGCGTATGGGCGGATCTAGAGTTTTGCTAAGTGGGGGGAAAGCAGAGTCTCAGAGCGAGCACTTTACCATCAACGTTTCACCAAAAGGGCGCCTACGGTATTCGGTTTTCGGTTGCCGTCATTTTTGTGGATCGTATTTTTAACAACGTTCTGTCCCTCCCTCCCCCACCCATAACAGTTTGTACCAGGCAAGCAAGATGCCTATTTGGCGTGGTATTTGAAACGATGAATTGCTAAACAGTTCAGTCCATACTTTTTCGGCACCTCTTAAAAAAAACTGTAACTGCCACTAGGTCATGGAGAAATGCAAGACACTTGGGAACATACAACAGCTGAACATAAAGGTACATATCTGAGGATTTTTCTATTTGTGAAGAGGGGTTAAGTTTATTTTAATATCAAATATGATAAGCATCATTTTGCTTTTCCACGTGGCCACGATTCGTAAGATAATGGTGAGAGGACATTGAAAATAATCGCAGGCGAATTGCTCTTGTCCGTGAAATTTCGAGAGGTGTTAAGAGAATTTTGGTAGCCATGTGATTGAATGCTGAAATAGATCATGGCAGGAATAGGCATGTGTGATTTGTAATAAATGGGACCCACTAAAATAAAAAGAAAACAGTTCCAACGTGTCCAAGTACTATATTGATAAATTGATAACTTTTTTTCGTTTATTGACAGTGATTTTCGCGTTTAATGATGATGTGCAGTGTTCAGATCGAAGTGAAAAGACCATTCAGATTGATAAAACAACTATATTTTGTCACTGACCATCCCCTTGTACATTCAACCATCGTCTTCAGGTCAAGTTCAGGACGCATCATTTAAGAGAAGAGGTGAGCGCAGTGGCGGATCTAGCCGGGTGGTTTGGGAGGGGCAAACCAAAGTCGAAAAGAAAAAAACGTCGCGCAGTGAAAAATTGCGTTAAAATATGCCTTTTCGGTAGGAGTTTGGGAACTGGAGACGAAAAGCAAAAAAACGACACGGGGTGAAAAATATGTACTCCAGATACTTTTTTCCTATCCAAGCCCCAATATTTACTCTAAACTTCACTAATTCTGTTTGAAGTTGAGAGTTGAAGTACAAAAATCTTGCTTACAAGCTAAAAAGGAGACGGGGAAAAAGGAGGTCGATCGCTTTGGGGGGGGGGCAAAAACATAGTTTTGCCCCGAGCTTTTCCGTTTGGGGGGGCAATTGCCTTTTTGCCCCCCCTGGATCCGCCACTGGGTGAGCGTGCACTGTGCATGCCTAAATCGAGACCCAGCCGCCCTCCCGATGGACAGACCGCGTGGAAATACGTCCTCGTCGCGTTTGGTTTCGCGCACGCCTACGACGTAGTGGACCACCACCTGCTACGCGTTCGCCTAATGGAGATGGGGCTGCCAAATTGCACGATGGCCTGGATTTGGCAGTGGCTCGGGGACCGAAGAGTCAAGGTGGAACTAAATGGCGTGCTTTCCAGTGAGCGCATTTTCCGAACTGGCCTGCCGTAAGGAAGTGTCTTATCGCCAATTTTATTTTTGTTATGGGCGGCTCGGCTGGTAGACGCACTCCGCGCGGTTCCCGGATGCTCCCCCTACATGTACGCCGATGATACGGCGGCTCTCTGCATGGGCAACAACATCCAAGTCGCCAAGGACCGGGCGCAAGCTGCTGCTGGACCCTCGTAAAGTGGGCCCGACAGAACAAAATTGTAGTATCAGGAGCCAAGATCCAATGACTGGTGATGTCCCAGTGGGCCAGAGACGCCGATCCTTTCAGTTTTCAGGTCGACTGAAAGTCTGTCACTGCTGGAGACACCCTACAGCTACTTGGCGTCACCATCGATCGGCTCCTCAACTTCGGTCCACGCTGTAGGAGACTGTGGGAGAAGGTCCACCCCCGCATCTCCTACCGTCAACTGTCCGGCTGCAACTGGGGGTTGCACGAACAGCACCTCCGAACCATCGCTACGTGAGAGGGGCGATGGAGCAAGCGGCCGCAGCGTGGCTCCACGCCATACCGCCATTTCATGTCGAGCTGCTGGAACGCAAAATGAGAGCGTCGGCGCGTATCATCACAGGATGCACCCGCCCCACCCCCAGCCGAGGCAAGACTCCCCCGTAGCGGCCAGAAGGAGGGTACTCGCGACCCGAATGCTGGTGAAAGTCCATGCTCTGCCGCCTGAAGACCCTCTGTGAAGACGTGCGGAGGCGACAGTGCCCTCTCGACTCTCCTCGGTGACCAGTTGGCGGCAGGTGGACAGAGAGATGTGAGGTCAAGCACGCATCTCCCTCCCCATCGAGTCTCTCCTTCCTCGACGTCTTCCACCGTGGGTAGCAGGAGAGTGAGTCACATTTCAACTAGACGTGGGCCCACTGACATCGGGAGCGCCACCTGTCCGGAAAAAGCGAGTAGCTCTCCTCAACCTCGCTTCCCTGACTCGATGTGCCACATGGATGTGGACCGACGGGTCAGTGCACGGAGGGATCATGAGCGGGGGAGCTGGGTCTTCATCGAGTCACCAGACGGAGCCCAGCATGAGCTCAGGCAACCAGCAGGCTCGTTCTCCTTGAGTTTTCAGGCTGATATGGTAGCCCTCCAAACTGCCTGTGTCTTCCTACTGGACCACTCGTGCACACAGAAGATCCGGTCATCTTCAGCATGGCCCGCCAAGGTGATGACGCATTATAGAAATAAAATGGCTTCAATGTCGGTAGATAAGACAGCGAATCGGTAAAATTCGCTAACTTCCTCGCCATTCTAGGATTAATTCAACGGTGGCACAGTGAATAAGTGATGATGGAGGTGATGATGGATTTGATGATGGGCGTTATGATGGACGTGATGATGAATGTGATTATGGAAATGACTATGGAGGTGGTGAAGGATGTGGTAATGGAGGTGATGATGGAGGTAGGGATGGAGGTCGTGATGGAGGTGTTGCGGACGTGATGATGGAGTTTGTGATGGAGGTGGTAGTCTGGTGTTGAGCATTATTATGTGAAGCAAACAAATATGTAAAGAACAAAAAAACTTCCTCGCCATCAGCTTAGACACCTGGTACAAACAGCAAAAAATGGCGTATAGCTATGAAGTAAAAATGGATCCTTCGTAAGGCAAACTAGAAAACTTCTCAACATCGTCACCAAAAAATGCACGCCCTGTGCCATTGTCACTTTCTTTTGCAGCCATCTGTATAGAAACAGACGTGGTTTTCGAACGGCTCCGCACGCAAGTTCATAAATTACTGGCGCGTCGGTTCAGGAGGCAAATTTTTGCTTTGTTGGAGTAGGTCTGTGTTCGTCTCAACTGTCGAGATGAGCTATAGTTCAATAACCGCTGCTTCATGTGGTTCTACGAGGCTGCTGTCGATACCAACCTGTGTCAGCCAGGCACAGACTCTCACTCCCGGGTGACGGGTTGTAACACGCGAGCCACTGTCTATCTGACAGAGGTAGGCGTCGCCAAAAAATGTTTGGCATGTGGGGCATGTTGGTGACTGATTTTAAAGGGAACGTGGCACCTTGGTAAAATCCTGGAATTTTGTGTAATTAGGCGTACTTTAAGCCGAAAATAATGAAACTACTCATGATTTCTTTGAAAAATGTACAACAAGCTCAATATTTTGATTTTTTAAATACTCCTCTAGGAAAAGAAATAAATATCTGCCTGTGGATGATGTCATAATCTGGCAACCACTACCATACTCCGAAACACTTCAAGAGCTTCGATTGGCTGATGCTCATCGTGATGTCAGCATATGTCGTCACACCAGCAGCTCACAACAATGGCTGCCTGGCGAGAGCTACATGAGAAGTACATTTCGGGTAGGTTTTAGCTTTTTTCTACGGAAATATCGAGTTCCAAGATAAATGATATATAGAGCACCTGGTTTTCCGACTTGCTTTACAACTTGGCTATCTCAGTTAAAATCAAGTTCTAAAGGTGCCACATTCCCTTAAATGGCTTAATGCAAAGCGAGTATCTTACTGCGTATTTGTAGCGGTATTTCATTAATTTCCACTATCATGCTCATTATGGGTGAAGCTTGGAACGCCCCTGTTACTATTCTGATAGCATGATGATGGACATATCGCTAATCTTTTTCGCGGACTAAGGAGCGGCCTCATACACAATAACGCCGTACTCGGACTTCGAACGAATAAGTGATCTATATAGCATAAGAAGCTTATAACGTAGCGTATAATGATGAGCGTATAACGTGCGTATAACGTATATATAGGCGATAAGCGTATAACGTGTATAGCATGAGAAACATTTCTCTATCCGCACCGTATCTCATTCTCGTCAACACCTTCAGTATTTTCAGCGTATCGAAACATTTTTTTGCGGAAATCCTTCAGGTGTGGCACATAGGTACGAAAGTTTATCGAGTGTGAGCCCGATAAATCTGGTTTCTGCTCCAACGTCGATCGGATTTCCGCGAATTTACAACATCGAGTATTCAGTCTCAATGTCTATTATAGTACTTTGTCTTTAAACTTGAAAATTTCAGTCCATTGCATATGATCCATTGCTGCAATGTGTCAAGGTCAAGCTGCAGCCGCCTTTGCGCAGCTGCTGTAGTGGACGCTGTCACCCATATTGTGAACTCTTCAACGAAAAGCACATGCCGTATGTTTGCGGGAAGTGTCTGCAATATCATTGGTCATAACTGCAAACAAGGCTATGAAAATCACAGAATCCTGGGCTATGCCACTCTGTTGCTGATACGAATCCGATACGACTGAGTTTTCGCGAAATCAAAAGTACCTACTTTTCGGAATATTAGAAATAAACCACCTCAAGTGGCCTCGCATGCCGAGTCCAAAGAGTTTCTGCCGAACGCCCTTGGATAGCAAAGGCGCCCCCCAAGGGATGATGGCGCCCCCCTGGGGAGGAAGGCGCCCCCTGGGGAGGAAGGCGCCCCCTCCAGAAAGTCTTGCACCACTTCTCGAAACTGGAATCCGCCGTCTCTGTGGGCAAAATTTATAAAAACACGAACGACCAAACGTTTCAATATCCCATTTAAAAGGCCCATCCACCACGTTAGGATATTCATTTCCTTTTAGCCCGTATTCCTTTCCTTTTTGCCCATATCTGAAACTGTGCTTATCGCCTCAACTCGTATTTGGTTAGTGACTTTAGTGCTTTTATCAAGCAATGCACATACTTTGAAAATAAAAAGCCCTCAGCCCTTTGATCTCACTCCTGTGAGGAATTATCATCTTTCCCCATACCGAACAAACAAGAAGCATATGCCACACATGATGCAGGGAGAATTAGCACGCACCCCGTGCACCGCGAAGCTGTCACTGCCTGCTCGGCGGCACAGTACAGCTTCCAGGGAACAGAACATGTCGGACGGTGCAGTATCAACGCAGAATAGGGTTTCCGGAACAGTATACCGATGTGATAGAGAAAGGGAACCTGTTTATGCCTTAACACGTGCATTGATGGGGGGGGCGGGTGCCCACTAGGGTGTCCCAAAATACCACTTTTTCGCCTGTGCAAGCTTGCCGGTTTACACCGCATTCTCCTTTGAGTTAATAATGAGCATGCAAAATTTGGATTCGATCCTCTGAGGTTTGGTCCCCCCGCCCCCAAAACTGGTGAAAATCGAAAATCGTTGTATTGGCTCGAAAATGGGTTTATTCGAAAGCTTATGACAGAGGAAAACATATTTCCCTCATACAAATTGCTGTAAAACCACTTCTTCATCGTTTTAGAGAGCTAAGAAGTTCGGAATTGCGGTGTCACTGGACAGAGGCGGATCTAATAAACTTTTTTTGGGGGCAACATGAGCAAAATGAAAAAAACAGTGTCTTTTCAAGAAAATGGACCAAAATTGGCCAAAGTGAGTAGAGTTTTTCACTTTTAAGGAGATGGCTGGATTGGTTTTCCTTGTATCCACCACTGGTATGGACATGACAAATTATATATTGTACTTCGCCTGATTTCGGGAAACAAAGTCATTTGCAGCACCACTACGGATATAAGTGCATGGTACCATTGTGACCGTTAGAATAAATATTCCATGTTTTCGTTCCTTTACGGAGTTGTCGTGTCATGAGTAATTTGCAGTTAATGTTGAAGCGGTCTACCTGAAGCAAATTGTACGATGCCTTCAGCATACTCGAGAAAAGATCCAACGATGAAGAAGAGACAAGTCAGCGACGGAAAAAAACATGCGGGTTGACCTCTGAAGTAGTCTTTCACGCCGTTGTGACCGTTAGAAGAAATATACCATGTTTTTGTTCCTTTACAGAATTGTCGTGTCATGAGTAATTTGCATTTAATGTTGAAGCGGTCTACCTGAAGCAAATTGTACCGTGCCTTCAGCATACTCGAAGAAAAGATCCAATGATGAAGAAGAGACAAGTCAGCGACGGAAAAAAAACATTCAGACTGACCTCTGAAGTACTCCAGGGATCAATTGAAACGATGAGATGACTTTGTTGGTAAATCCATTGAACTGCCTGCCAATCAGCTACCGACCAGGCGCAAAATCCTCCATAGGTACCGAGCCCTCCGCATACAAGAGCCTAGTGCAACAAAGCACTACTTAGCTGGACAGATCGCTTTAGAGGTCCAGGCGATATTAGTAACCGTTCGAGTGCCCTGTAATACTGTTTACAGCAGCTGTCAGAAGGTGTCATGCATACGCTAGGCGTGTGGTTCAAGCAATCCTGAAATTTGAATCGAGAAACACTTTCATTTCAGCGCCAGCTCTATTAATTTCATCGCCTGCTCATGGGAGTCGGTTATTCTTTTAGTGGTAACAGTGACGAGTTCTTAGGGAACCTGCATATGATCATGAGGGCTAACAACAATCCTTCTTCGCAAGAGGACTTCAGTTTCTTCATGAATCAACACCAGGTGCCTAATCCTAGAATTATATAAAATATTTTCTGCTCATGCTGTTCTTCTTTCTTGTTGTTTTTCTGGCGATGCTCTTCGACAAGCTCTCCGTGGTCCCCGCTGAACACATTGAAGTCAAGCAGATTGCAGAGCTAATCACCCTCTTTCATGGACCCTACTTCTTGCAGGCCCTACTGACTGCGGGAACTCCACGGCTTGACCTCAGACTGTTCCAGGACATGAAGACCTATTCAGGGCAGCTACCAACCGCTGCGAAAGCCACACAGTGCTCTATCATGCGCCAACCGTGGCATTTCACGGGGGAAAATGTCGTCCTCTGGTTGTTTAGTGAGGGTGTGTCAACAGATGAAAATGCAGAGGTAGCTGCTGCAATCCCTGACAGTCACACAGCCAGGAACATTGGCACCGGGAAAGCCGATGTTGTCAGTAGCAGATAAGCTGACAAGTGGTGCAAAGGATCTGTGACTTCGTCCGACCGCGCTAGCATTCAGGTGAACGAACGTCAGCAACCTGTCGTTACCACCCAGGAATCGGCGAGTGATGCAGACTTCATCAGTATGAGCGCTTTCATGGAAAATGTAGCAGTCACAAACGACAGCGCGGAACGATCGGTGAAATACATCACGGACTACAGCGATGTTGCCCGTGAAGGTGACATGAGGGCTCGGAACTGAGAGTAGCCTGCGCACACCGTCTCCAAGCGCCGAATCTCGAAAAAGAGCTGGATGACGTGCACTTGTAAACATATGAATATAGAACTAGAAGGTGTAGTCTAATAAAGTTTTGTCTGATAGCAAGTTTCCTTCCGCATTCATGGGCTTCCGAATAAACACATTAAAGCCATTGGCTTGATGATATGGTGTGTCGTTTTGACGGCACCGATCGGTTGCGAAAAAAATTAACAATCATATTTGTGCAATGAACGCCCGCTTTCCATGCCATTGACAATCCCAGGGAAAACCAATCCAGCTATGCCCTTGAAATCGGTTAAATTGTACAGACTGTGGCTGATTCTGGTCGATTTTCTTGAAAAAGACAATGATTTGCCCCATATATCTCGCGCTACACCCAAAAAAGGTCATCAGATCCGCCTCTGGCCAGTGATCTTGCAATTAGAAATTTCTTAGCTCTATAAAGCATCAAGAAGTGGTTTTACATCAATTGTATGAAGGAAATAGGTTTTGTTCTGTCATAAGCTTTCAAATGAACCCATTTTCGAGCCAATGCAACGGTTTTCAATTTTAATCAGTTTTAGGGGGGTGGGTGGACCAAACCTCAAGGCATCGATTCAAAATTTTGCATGGTCATTATTAACTCAAAGAAGAATACGATGTTAACCGGCAAGCTTGCACAGACGAAAAAGTGGTATTTTGGGACAACCTAGTGCCCACCCCCTCGGGTTTTTCGGAGATAGCATAAGAAACGGCGGCGCTACGCGCCGCCGAACTTGGCTTCCGTTTTCTCTCATCATTTTACAACTTCGGTGAAAATTTAAAGGTTAGGTCATCTCAGGCCAGGTCACCGGTACAGGTCACGTGGACCTGACCTAAAAAAAGTTTAAGATCGCATAAGTCGGAACAAGGTGAACTTATCCGATTGAAACTCATATCACATAATGGGCCAACCGAGTTCTCTAAAATGTGCCCCGGTATTTTTATATCGATGACCTAAGGTCAGGTACGAGCCATGACCTCTCCATTGGAAATACGTGGGTGGGAAAAATAGTTTTGACTGAATAACTCAGTAACGGATGGTGATAGAGCGTTTATTTTAGCTGCATTAGACTCGCCTGGTCTTTGCAGTTGTAATGATATGCAGTTTATATAATTTGACCTTAACCTGACCTCAGGTTGGGTCAAATCCTTGATTTAACCTAGCAAGGTCAAATTATATATCATTCGATTCGGTTTGCTGCAAGGATTCATATAGTTCAAGTAGTTTTGCTCTATATTTACTTGTTCAGATGTAATGGCCGAAAACCTTCATTTAGGGGAGACCGGGGCAAAATGGACTTTGGGGCAAAACGGATTTTAGCTGCTTCGGTATGTTGCTGGTGTTTCCACCAAGATTTTAGAGGATGAGCTGCTGCTTTGGACAAAGGACGTCTGAAAATAGCGTGTATATCGTCAGCTAGCGGCATCATTTCGACGCGAGCTGGCTGGAGAGAATTTTCCTGTAAGTATTACGATATTTACAAGTTTTAAATCTTCGTTTTTTCGAGTGACAAACTTAGTTCAGTTCTGATGGTGATATGTATGAATAAGTGACAGTGTAGGTTTAGGGTAAGGGTAATTTCAAATTTCGAAGCCTGCTATTTTTTCCGACACATAAAAACTTGAATCGGAGTATCTGTGGGGCAAACGGACGGGGTAAAATGGACCAATGGTGTAAAATGGTTTGATGGTCCGGTTTACCCCAATCAATTAGGATAATTTTTATGTAGTTTGTTATTGTAGTAAAGTCACAGAAGCAGCAAAAAAAAACAAGGCAGGGGCGAGTCCAGGCTGGGCGGCAGTCCTGTGCCAAAATGAACGCAGGTTAAAATTTTAACTGATTTAAAAGAAGTTGACGCTTTAACGAAAACATGATGTTTCTTCGTCATATTAACCAGGCTGCCAGGGATGCGGATTTATATATCTTTGGGGGTGCTCAAGCAAAGTACAATGACAGCAGGTACTGTCCATTTTGCCCCTTGCTGAAAACCATTTTGCCCCAGGTTGGGGGCAAAACGGACAAAAACATTAGCTGATATATTTTACTGCCATGTTTTTCCAAATTAATTTTTCAAGTAGATACTCTTACATTAGAGACACAATTCATTAGGCTACGTCAGGGTGTATAGCTTAAAATTTTCTGCCCGCTATTGAGCTTGCTATGTTAGAAAAACACTTAGGGTGTCCGTTTTTGCCCCGGTCTCCCCTACATGTTATCCCTATGACGGCATGTTTTGACCTCTCATGACCCTTAAATGTGACCTGTAAAAAATAGTACGCATATTTTCGATGGAGAAGTAGATGGGCTACCAAACGCCGTTTACTGTTTTTTGCTACCTACCGTGGTTCTCGAGATCTTAGGGGAGGGGGGGGCGGGTACCCCCGTCAAAGCGAAGGTGGCTCAGACCCTCATCAATGTGCATGTTAAAAAAACCTCTGATTGAACAAAGGACGAGAGCAGTGCTTTCCCAAGCCAGTTGTAGGTGAGAAAAGTTATATTCTTTCTTCAGAAAAGAAGGGGACAGTGCCCATTATACGCCCTCTTACGCCAAGGATGGATCCAGGATTTTGCTGAGGACTGGAAGCAAAGCCGGAGGGGGGGTGGAGGCCGGGGGGTAGTTTTGGCTAGCATGAAGGGCGCTGCCGCGACACTAATTTTGGTGTTTTCAATGCATTTTAAAACAGAAACGACTTTAAAGTGTCGCCGTGGAGAAGAAGAACTTCTGAGATTCGGAACGGCTTGTCAGACTTGAGTTCATTGTTGCCTTCCGCACTGCCTGATTACCCAGTTTTTGGATATATTCGCTATTTAACTGAAATGGTAAAATTATGGATGAAAAATGAAAAATCAGGCCGCTGACCCCCCCCTCATAGAACTAGTATTCCAACACAATTCGCAGTGGAAACGAAGGTGGAGAGCAGGACATATTTCAGGAAAAAATCAGTGGGGGAGGCATTTATTGTGCTGGCCATTATAGTGTCTTCAGGGGATCAAGATCCCATTTGGGGGCGGGGGGGGTAATACAACTTAGAGGCGCTAGTGTTAGAAAATGTTTCCCAATTTTTGTATTCTTCCATATTCTAGAGATTATAAATGCTGCCCAGGACTGCCAGTTTTTTTCGGAAGAGAAAGGCCAAACTGAGTTAGAAAAAGGTCCAAAAAGAGGCCATTTTCACAAATATGGCCAAATAAACACCACAAAAGCTAGATTTGAGGCTAAAACGACCAGAAAATTTACCTGTATCACTGTTTAAAACTAATTGTTGACGGTTTGATATGGACTTGACGCAATATTTTTAACACACTACCCATTTAATACGAAGCCAGGAGTGCCCTTCCAATCCCACGTGGCCATCAGATGGTTTTATCCACAGAACCAGAAAATGTGTTAGCATTATCAATTATCTTGGCCACACCACTCCACGCTAACATTTAATATTTTGGGGGAGGATGGAGCCTCAGAGGATGCACTTTGCCACCAACTTTTCACCCAAAGGGCGGCTATAGGTAGTATCGCATGCCTCGCGTCCGGTTTTCGGTGGCCGTTATTTTTGTGGATTGTAATTTTAACAAAGTTCTGTCTCTCCTTCTCACCACCATAACAGTTTTTCTGCCGCTCTGTTGTTTTTTTGGTGTCGGAAGATCTTTTTACGAGCAGAGAAGGCCAAAAGAAGTCATATTTATACAAGGGAAAACCAGAATAGCTTAGGCGCCAGCTACTAGAAAAAGGACCAAAAAGGCCAGATTCCAAGAAAGGGCGAACAGGAAAAATCGCGGGGCCATACACAACAAAAAAGAAAAAATTCGAGATATTTGGCCGATAAACTATTTTATTATCTTTTATGAGTGTGGCAAGGTAAGTAAATTCCTAAAATATCGAACGCAAGTGGTTTATAGTCTAAATTGAGGCAAGCTTTTATGTGTATACATACCTTCTATGATGTGTGGATGTTGCTGTCAAAATCACTTAGGGAATGTCGTGCAAAACCAGTCAATAATTTTGGGGCTTATCAACGCACCACCTATCAGGGTCATATAGTGTCTTCAGAAATCAGTAGCACAACCAAGGGGAGGGGGGGCAGGGGCTATGGCCCCCTCCAAAATTTTTGGGGGCACACCTTGAGGTAAAAATAAAAAATATATATGTATCAAAAATAAAAATACATGGTGTTATAACAGAAAGAATCAGAAGGGGGAGGGTACACCTTGATCAATAATAGGGGCACACAGGATTTGGGCACACATTGGACCAGTGGCGTAGCTAAGGGGCCCTAGGGGTTCTTGGACCTCCTTGGGCCGATCTTAAGCACTGCAAAGGATTTTTGGATCAGGGGGGCCCACCTTGATCAGGGACCCACCTCGCGGGGAGGCACACCTTGATCAATATTAGGGGCACACAAGATTTGGGCACACATTGGACCAGTGGCGTAGCCAAGGGGGTCCTGGGGATTCATGGACCTCCTTAAAGTACTCCTGGATCAGGGGGCCCCCGAGTCAGTCCTAGGGCCCTCCCCCAAGGTTCGTTGTCAGGAGCCCCGAGTTAGTCTCAGGGATCCCCGCCCTGAGAGTTGGTCTCAGAGGGTGCAGGAGGGGGCGAAAGTCGGTCTCAGCCCGCCCCTCCCCCAAAAGTCAGTTTCATGGCGCCCCTGAGAGTTGTTCTCAGTGGGCCCCGACAGGGGCCCTCTGAGAGTTGGTCTCAGGGCCCCCGAGAGACGGTCTCAGGGCTGCTAGAAAGTCGGTTTCATGGAGGCCCCCTGAGAATCAGTCTCAGGGAACCCCAAGAGTCGGTCTCAAAGGACTTCCGAGAGTTGGTCTCAGGGGGCCCTGAGAGGCGTTTATAGGGGACCCCGAGAATCGGTCTCAGGTGGCCCCCGAGGGTCAGTCTCAGGAGCCTCTCCCCGAGAATCTGTCTCAGGGCTCCCTCAAGAGTCATTCTCAGGAAGCCCTGATAGTCGATTTCAGGGGCCTTCGAGAACTAATGAATAATAACTTGGCTTTATTGATTATTATAAATAATGAATAATATCCTAACTACTAGTTATATAGTAACTAGTCTAATAATTTGGGAGACCCAAGTTATTATAAGTGCCCATCAGGTTTGGTATAGGAGGACCTCCCCTCAGGCGGCCCCGAAAGCTAATATGGGGACCCGAGGATTAGTATTATGGATGCCGCCAAGTGTTGCCCTCTGGGGTCCCCATGGTGTCAAGGGCGTCTCTCTCAGGGGCCAAGAGCTATTTTTAGAGGGCCCCGAAAGCTAATTTGGGGACCCGAGTGTTATTATCGGGTGCCGCAGAGTGTTGGTCTCAGGGGGCCTCCGAGAGGTAATCTTGGGAACTCTCAAGAGTTAGGCTCAGGTTGTGCCCCCGAGTTTTGGTCTAGGGGACCCCCGAGAGTCAGTCCCGGGAGCGGCCCAAAATTAGTATCAGAGGACCCCCGGGAGTCAGTCTCAGGGGCATCCGAGAGCTAAGCTTGAAGTTCTGAGAGTAATTCTCAGAGGGGCTCCCTAGTTTTGGTCTAACGGGACCGAGAGTGTATCTCAGGGGGCCCCGAGTTGGTCTCAGGCCCCTGAGGGCTAATCTGGGGTCTCTGAGGGTTAGTCTCAGGAGCGCCAAACACTCAGTCTCAGGGGTGCTTTGCCCGTGTGTTAGCCTTACCGGGAGGGCAGGGTTAGTCTCTGAGGGCTGTCAGGAGTCATTCCCAAGCCTCCTTTTCAGGGGTATTCTCAGGGGCCCCTCAGTTTTTTTCTAAGGCACATATAGCCTCAGCAGCTGACGTGCCCTAAAAAACTCAATCATCATCATCCCAATTTTGGTCTACGAGGCTCCGGGAATCCGTCTCAGCGGTCTCCTGCGAGCTAATTGGAGCCTTATGAGTGATGAGCCTTATGAGTGCCGTAAAGTGTTGGTCTCAGGGGGTCCCCAAAGAACTAATCTTGGAAGCCCGAGTTATTTTTAGGGGCCTTTCAGTTTTGGTGTAAGAGTGGTCCGAGAGCCATTCTCAGAGACCCGGCAATTAGTCTCAGAGGTGGGGCGCGGTAGTGAAGTGGTCAGCGCAGCTAGCTTCCACGGAGCCGACCCGGGTTCAAGGCGCGGTGGTTTCCCTAAACAAGGAGCAAGCTGGTTCCCGAGAAACCCTTCCAACAGGGAAAGAGTTGGCGACACTGTGTAACCCTGACAGTTGGTGCGTCGGTAAGCCCCAAAAATTAATTATATTAGTCTCGGGGTGTTATTCTAGGAGGCCTCCGGAAGTTGCTCTCAGGGGCCCCCTGGTGCTGCCCTCAAGTGTCCCCGAGAGCTAGTCTCAGCGAGCATCCCTGAGCATCAACCCCTTCCTCTCCCCGTTCAGAATTAGCCTCAGGGCCTCCCGAGAGTAAGTTCCAGGGGCCCCAAAGGCAGCCACAGGGTACCCCCAAATGCTGGTTTTGGTGGACCGAAGTACTGATTTGCGAAACAAGTTTTGGTTTCGGGGGTGCATAAGAACTGGTTTCGGCGCCGCCTAAGAACTGGTTTCGGCGCCATGTCAAGTGCTAGGGACAAGGCTGGAGATCTCTTCTCGACCCAGGGCGGTGGTCTTGCGTGGCTTAGCGCTGGGACAGTAATACAAGCCCTATACAAAGCCTATCAGATATCCAAATTCCAAGAGAGTCCTGACCCCCAACCCCGAGGGATCTCCACCCTTGGCTAGGGAGGGGTAAGTGAGCGGTTTCATCAGTAGAACCGTCCAAGGATAGCATTATATAGCATCTGGGGCACACTCCCATATCCCTGTATTCTGCCTTATTTTTATTTTCGTTTCTTTGCAAATTTCCTGAAAGAGTTCCTAAATTCGGTGTTAGCAAAGTATCGGTAATAATTTCCCGTAGAGGAGACTAATTTCTTTGTGCTCAAAACGATCGACCTTCAATACCTTCAAGATCAAAGCTTGAAAGGCTGATCAGTCTGATAAACAGAGTGAATTGAGGTAGAGTCAGGTTTAACATCATTTGCGCAGCAAAATGACATTTTCCGGAATGTGCCATAAAGCTAGCTGTTTTTATAGCCACATTTTCATATACCTATGGGCCACCTTTAATATTTGGAGACCTAGATTCACTAACTCTTGGTCTGATTGAGAAAAATAAACTATAAAGAAAATAAGAACAAACACTTAAAAAGGCGCCGCAAAATGTTCTTTGTGGAAATGTAAGGGTAAAAGACGATACGAAAAACATAAGAGATGACCACCGGTTACTAAGGGGGCCCCTCAACGGTTGTCGGATCTCCCCTTATTTTTATACACCCCTTGCCCGGATCCTGGCTATGCCACTGCGTTGTATATTTGGTTTTACATTTGGACACACACAAAAACCTATTCCGGCACACACAGCACATTAGACACATGTTAACTGGCATTTGGGAACGGGTTGGCTCAGGATTTAGAAGACACGGTTTAGAGGTCCCCAGAGTTGCTCTCATAGGCCCCCAAAAGTCTCGGGGGCACCCAGATTCTGTCTAGTTGGTCTCAGGGCCCCAGGAGTTAGTCTCGTCGACCCCAGAGTTGGTCTCGTAGGGCCCTCAAGAGTTAGCATGGGGGACCCCAGAGTCAGTCTCGGGGTCCTCAGAGTCGTTCTCGGCTGCCCCAAGAGTTGTTCAGGGAGGGGGCGTCGAGAGCTAGTCTCGGGGCCCCAGAATTGGACTCAAAGGGTATCCCAAGAGTTAATCTTGGCCCCTATAGTCGGTCTCGAGCCGGTCTTGGGGGCCCCCTGAGATGCTCTGGGGGCCCAAGAGTTGGTCTCGAAAGACCCTCAAGCGGTGTTGGACCCCAGCTGTTTTCGTGGGCCCCAAGTGGTGGTCTCAGGAGCGTCACGATTTGTTCTTGGGGGATCAATAATTGGTCTTAGGGCCCCAGAACTGGTCTTGAAGAGCTTCCGTGGTGGTCTTGAGGGCCCTCAGGAGTTTGTCTCGAGCTCGTCTAAATTGGTCTCTGGTGGACCCTAAGTGTTAGTCTCAGGGGCCCAAAGTTTTAGTCTCAGACCTCAATAAGTTAGTCTCAGGCGGTCCCCAGAGTCAGTGTCGGGGCTCCTGAAGCTGTTTTGGGGGTCCCAAGAGTTGGGTCTATGGGGTCCCAATAGTTGATCTCGGGATTTACTCAAAATTTCGTTTCGTGCCCCCAGACCTGGTTTCGGAGGGCTCCCCAGAGTTTGTTTCGAAAGGCCCACAAGAGTTGGTCTCAGTGGCCAAAGTTTTGGTCTGGGGCCCAGAAGCTGGTCTCGGATATCCCCCAAGAGTCTGTTTCGCGGCCCTAAAGCTGGTTTCGGGGCCTCAAGAGTTGGTCTTGAGGGCCTCAGTGTTGGTGTCGGGGGCCCAAGAGTAGGTCTTGGGAGCTCGCAGGGTTGATCTCCATGGGGGGTCCAAGAATTAGTCTCGGGAGCACCCCAGAATTTATCTCTGGGTCTGAAATGAATAATGAAAAGATACCAGACGTATTTACCAAAAAATAAATTGCAACAAGCCAGTTGGATAAAGACAGTCAGGAAAAGTAAATTGATTCTGTGAGAATAATGCCACTTGTTTGCACGTTTGTTAACGACCAAGTAATACCAGCAGCCCGATTTCTGCTTTCTTTCCTGTCCTGTCTTTTTTGTCCGGGAAGGTTTTCCCGTGCCTGGCCAGGCAAATTTTTTGCTAAAATCGCCCCAGACCAAGTCTAGGAGCTTGTCTTAATGAGCTTCTCTACCTAATATCGTATCCTTACAGCAGTTGAAGAATTATCTTAAATAGGTCATATATTTTATCCGTAATTTGCAAAGGGAGAAATATGCCTACCGGACATAATTTCCTGAGTGAACAGCTAGCTTTTTGGTCATCGTTTATACATTCATAAAATGTAACATAGTTTTAAATTAGAAAACATTCATTGGGTTTGTTTAAACATTTTTACGCTATTTATTCATCACCAAAAATAGATTGGGATGTCTTGGGTGCGTTTTAAAGAGAACATGCGATGGATTCTCGTTCAATTGATGACCTTATCATGACCGTGTGCTATTGGTTTTTTTCATCTTGAACTGTAGGTGATCAAATATTTTAGTGCAATGCCTACAAAATAATAAAAATGTCATCTTTCAGCAAATCAATAATTTTCATTTCATTTGTGTATCTACATTATTGTGCACTGGTATTATGGTGCAACCTTGTTATACGTTTAATATCATTGGCTTCATTCATACTCTTTTCTGTTGGTTGTCTGCGGGTCGTTGAGAAAATGGCAATACCATGATTAGCCATGGCACGCTCACAAGCGTTAAGTTGTCACAACTCAGAATTTTAATTTCATATTTGGTCATGCGGGAGAGGCATGACATAATTGCTCATTGAAATGTGACATCATTTCCCAACGAAACTATGGAAAAGCAGTTAATCTCAATGCAACATTGTACGTCCCGACATTTAATGAACCTAGCTTTTATGATATATAGGTTTTTACCTTAAGCAAAACCGAGGGAACGCATACAGGTAAAAACCGACTATGACCATCTTAAGCTGGATGTAGTTCTAGAGAAAAATATGCATTCTAAAGCGGGATCCAAAATAGGCCTTCAAATCTTGAACTGTAAAAAAACTCGCACTAAAACAGGGGGCACACCCCAAAATAAGTGCATGTTTTTTTGCAGACTAAAAAAGGGGGCACACCTAGGTGGGGGGCACACTCTCAAACCTTGCCCCCCGAAACGAAATCCTGGTTGCGCCACTGACTTTTTCCCTCTTGGAGAGGTTTCCCGGAAGCCAGGTTGATGATTCTGACGAAGGGCTGTGACCGAATCTATAATTTCTCCCAATTTTCGACATCAAGGAATCTATGAGAAAGGCCGAGTAACAACTTATCAACTTGATAGAAAAAGATTAATGCAGTGATCTCACTGTAGAGTTAACGTATGCTACCACCACAATAATAAATGAATAGGCTGAGTACTTCACACTACCACACCAGCAACCAGTCTGACGCGCTTTTTCTACACCGTGTCCCGCCTAATCCACGAACGACCGCTGAAAACTGATCACTGCCTACGTGTGAATTGAGAGCATCATGCAATCCCACGATACTGGCTGGAACGTGGGCTTTCGGTTGGATGGAACACGATGTTTGATTGATTGTAGGCTATCTCCAGCGTTGTGATTAGTTGAGTCTGCTTTGCTGGGATTTCCCGTAAATACATACTTAGTTTCGCTTTTTTCACGATGGAGTAGACAGCTACTGGTGGAAACTTTTTACCACAGTTTTTTTAACTGTCAATTTGGGACGAGCAATTGAACAAAATCATTATTATTGGGCGGTGTTCTGTCTTATTTTCGTTAGGCGAGTTTGCGTTTGTTCAATTTAAAGTCATCTTCTGTCTACCAGAAGCCGCTTCAATGAGGGGGGGCAATTTCTGGGTAAGGGGGCATTTCGGCCGACTGGGGGGCAAATAATCCCCAGTTAACATGTTAAAACATGGCCTGGTGGAGAGGGGACACTCTTTTAATTCGAGCTGCGCTGCCAGCAAGGCGCACCGTTTTTCTTCTTCTAAATTATCATGGCTAACTAGCGTTGTTCTTTACTTCCACCGTTATTGAAAAGTCAACCATACGCATATAAGCTGTATGCAATGGTGTAAGGTCTTCTTAGCGCGTGCCTAGAAAATGTTAGATATAGCTCAAAATATTGTCAAAAAATATCAGCGGGTCCTTTTAGAAAATCAAGCCAGAGTGTTACGCCCTCGAGCTAAAAACATGTCTCCGTGATAGCATCTCCATAAAAGTATGTCTCCGTGATAGCATCTCCAGAATTTGAGATGCATTCATGTCTTGCTATTTATATACGGAACCATTTGTCTACATCATGTCATTAGATTCTGCGTTTTTTATTTCAATAATTTTAAATGGAGTGTATAATATTAACAAAGGCCAAACTGTCCTTAAAACTGTGTTTGGCAACTTGATATACCTTTAAAAATAGCGATCCCAATTGTGTTCGAAAATCCACACCCTTGCAACAGGGGCTTAACACGGAGAAATCCTATTGTGTGAAATTTAAGGGAAATTGGCACATTGGTGCGATTCCAGAACGGATTTATTTTATGGAATATATATATATATATATATATATATATATATATATATATATATAAAACATATATATATTTTTAAATCATGGATTTGACCTTATTTCTGCCGCAAAAATGATGAAAGTTTAACATTAAGAAGTATTTAATTTTCTTTTCCAAGAGGCAACAAACTCTAAATAGGCATGACGTCAAATTGACGTACGATCTGGTAATGTCTCCTCCCACGATAAAGCTCTTCATTTAGGCCAGAAATGAGTAAGAGTTTAAATGAAGCGTTTTTAGCCAAATCAAATTGGTGTTGGAACCTTAAAAAACACTTCCGATTTGTGTTATTTTTCCCATATATAAACATTTTCATATTTGAAAATATTCAATGAAGCAAGTTATACACATCTATAATCGCCAATACCAAAATCATGTTTGGTTCACAGTTTCAATTAGATCTAGGTAGAAAATGTGTCTTCTCAGTGTGATGTCAGTATTACATCGCATAGTTGTGATAACTAATGGTCATTGACCATCCGAGGAGGAGGGGGTCGGCGGTGGGTTAAGTCTTACCCTTTCCGTAAACGGTAGGTATGTTGTCGAATACATGGAATATCGATTAAGTGATTTCTCAGCATTCTCTATCACATGGCTGTGTCAGTTCGAATACCATCATAAAGGTGCCACATTCCTTTAAGTGCAGGTATATCTCTAATGCTCATTACGAGAAATAAAATTGATCTAAAATACTTTACTCTCGTCAACTGAATAGGAAACCATCAAACAATAGTAGCCAAAATAGCCTTCAGTCCTTTCCCTCAAACTTCAGGCCCTATCTCCGTTGGTTTGCACCCAGTGCCGACTCGCGTCACGGCTGTATTGATGTAAACGTCTCTAAAATGGCGCTGGCGTGCAGGCTTCCGACCCCAATGATCTATAAACGAGTAGTTGGTGCCAGGGTGGCCGTCGTTATCACCCTGCTGGGTTCTCGCCACCTGCCAGAGGCAGCAGCAGACCGGGGCCCTGCAGTCCCGCAAACGTCCGGTCTGCAGCAGACCGGGCCCTGCAGTCCCGCAAACGTCCGGTCTGCAGCAGACCGGGGCCTGCAATCCCGCAAACGTCCGGTCTGCTGTAGACCGGGCCCTGCAGTCCCGCAAACGTCCGGTCTGCAGCAGACCGGGCCCTGCAGTCCCGCAAACGTCCGGTCTGCTGTAGACCGGGCCCTGCAGTCCCGCAAACGTCCGGTCTGCAGCAGACCGGGCCCTGCAGTCCCGCAAACGTCCGGTCTGCAGCAGACCGGGCCCTGCAGTCCCGCAAACGTCCGGTCTGCAGCAGACCGGGCCCTGCAGTCCCGCAAACGTCCGGTCTGCAGCAGACCGGGGCCCTGCAGTCCCGCAAACGTCCGGTCTGCAGCAGACCGGGGCCCTGCAGTCCCGCAAACGTCCGGTCTGCTGTAGACCGGGCCCTGCAGTCCCGCAAACGTCCGGTCTGCAGCAGACCGGGCCCTGCAGTCCCGCAAACGTCCGGTCTGCAGCAGACCGGGCCCTGCAGTCCCGCAAACGTCCGGTCTGCAGCAGACCGGGCCCTGCAGTCCCGCAAACGTCCGGTCTGCAGCAGACCGGGCCCTGCAGTCCCGCAAACGTCCGGTCTGCAGCAGACCGGGCCCTGCAGTCCCGCAAACGTCCGGTCTGCTGCAGACCGGGGCCCTGCAGTCCCGCAAACTTCCGGTCTGCTGCAGACCGGGCCCTGCAGTCCCGCAAACGTCCGGTCTGCAGCAGACCGGGCCCTGCAGTCCCGCAAACTTCCGGTCTGCTGCAGACCGGGCCCTGCAGTCCCGCAAACGTCCGGTCTGCAGCAGACCGAGGCCTGCAGTCCCACAAACGTCCGGTCTGCAGCAGACCGGGCCCTGCAGTCCCGCAAACTTCCGGTCTGCAGCAGACCGAGGCCTGCAGTCCCACAAACGTCCGGTCTGCTGCAGACCGGGCCCTGCAGTCCCGCAAACGTTCGGTCTGCAGCAGACCGGGCCCTGCAGTCCCGCAAACTTCCGGTCTGCAGCAGACCGAGGCCTGCAGTCCCGCAAACGTCCGGTCTGCTGCAGACCGGGCCCTGCAGTCCCGCAAACGTCCGGTCTGCTGCAGACCGGGCCCTGCAGTCCCGCAAACGTCCGGTCTGCTGCAGACCGGGCCCTGCAGTCCCGCAAACGTCCGGTCTGCAGCAGACCGAGGCCTGCAGTCCCACAAACGTCCGGTCTGCAGACCCCCCAGTCCCGCAAACGTCGTCTGCAGCAGACCGAGGCTTGCAGTCCACAAACGTCCGGTCTGGTGACCCTGGGAAAAACAGCTCTAGGAAAAACTCCCCCTGGGAAAAATAGCCGCAACAGTGAAGAGACACAGAGCACTGCAGAAAGAAAGTTTGGCTAGGGCACGAATTCCTTACTCCAACCTTCCCTGCATCCGCGCTTGCGCCCAACTATTGTTTATTGAACTATAAACAGGTTCCCTACCTGCACCTCACACGTGCTGAAAGGAAGTTGAGGCATCATTTATAACCTATTAAGGCCCAAGACAGTTTTAATTGTCCAATTTCGACAGGAAACGTGCGGTAGAATGCGTTAGAATTATAAAACACGTGCACAAAGTTTTGGAACAAACATGTTAACTCTAAGGTTAATGTCTTCAATGACAATATTTGTCGCCGACGGTCTTTTCACCATGAATTTGCATGGTCCCCGTGCTTTCTTCTACCAACTGGACTTGCGCTATGTTTCTGGAAAAGAAATAAATAATCATACTCATGCATGAACACATACGTTTTGAACCTGTATACAGAGGCAGATACAAACATGAGCTTAGGGATTCATGCCCCCTCCCCGATGTTTCCGAGTGTCCATATCTTCTTATTAAAGGGAATCTGGCACCTTGGTCAAATCCTGGAATTTAGTGTTATTAGGCATCAGAGTTGTGCGACTCGCGAGTCAGAGTCGGAGTTTAACTCAAATTCCGACTCATTCGACTCTGAGTTGAGTTGAGTTGAGTCGAAAAAATTAGACAAGTGAGTTGAGTTGAGTTGAGTCGGTTCACAACACATCAATGAGTTGAGTAGAGTTGAGTTGTGAAGACAGCGAGTCAAATGAGTTGACGAAAAAGTTGGCTCAACAGGTAAACATGTTGTCAAGTAAAAGTGTCTGAATTTGCCTACCTTTTGCAAACCTCCTTTAACCTCCTTTAAAACATTTTCTCTCAGTGTTTCAACTGTTTAAATCAAAGTTTCAATTTGTTTCAATAAACCAATAATTATATGGTTCAATTGCTTATTTTAAAGGCCCATCCGGTCTGAAGGAATCCCTAGGCACAAATAATACATACACTCAAAAAATTAAACAGGTTCCTATCACTGGCTTTGAAGTGGTGGAACGCACTACAAAATACATTTCAAAACTCTAAAAACTTCTCATCTTCAATATTTAATATTACTTCTTTACTTTAAACACTCCAACAACCAAAACGCGTCGTCGTGGCTGATTGTTGTCGTTAGTGGTGGTTTTCTGAGAATAGTGTGCGCCAGGGCATTTTTTAAGGAAAAGTCAGTGGGGGGGGGCATTTCTTGTGCTGGCCATTATAGTGTCTTCAGGGGAGCAAGACCCCATTTTGAGGGGGTCTAATACAACTTAGACGCGTTAGTGTTTAAAAATGTTTCTCAATTTTTGTGTTATTCCATGTCTAGAGATTATAGATGCTGTCCAGGGCTGTCAGGTTTTTTCAGCGAAAAAGATCAAACCGAGTTAGAAAAAGGGCAAAAGAGGGCAAAGTTTTATTTCCACTAAAATAACCAAATAAACAATACAAAAGCCAGATTTCAGGCTAAAAAGGAGCCATAGCGGTAGTCATAAAACCACAGAAAAAGCGACTTGTATCACTGTTTAAGACTAATTGTTTTAACACACTAAAAAGGCTAAGCACTTCATACCGCCACCCCAGCAACCAGTCTAACGCACTTCGATTACACCGTGTCCCGTCTAATCCACGAACGAGCTCTTAGCGCTGACAACTGACTGTGTGTGAAATGAGAACATCATGCAATGTCACGGTACTGGCTGAGATGTGGGCAGGGGCGAAGCCAGGGGGGCACAGGGGGCACGTGCTCCCCCCATCGGTGCCGGAGTGCCCTTATGATCGCTAGGCGGTGTACCCCGTTTGTTTCGTGCCGCTCGAAATTTGGTAACCTACGCAGTTGAACCTAGATGCAACTAGACCGCATTTAGTGATTAAAACTATTGTTTGATAATTTAGAGCCTTTTTCGTCAGCTAGGGCATTCTGTCGCCTTTTTAAGCAACCGGTAGGAGTAAGAGCACATAATCCGTTTCCAGCTAATGCCTCATCGTCGCCAATAATCGTACGGGTGGAGCCAATATGGTGCCCCTTGAGCTCATCTGGTGCCCACTGAGCTGGTTTTGACCCCTTGAGCTGATCACGTGCCCTCTAAGCTAGTCTGGTGCCCCTGAGTCAATCTGGTGCCCCCTGAGCCATAATTGTGCCTCCTGAGCCCATCCCATGCCCTCTGACCTAATCTGGTACCCCCTGATCTAGTTTGGCGCACCCTGAGCCTATTTGGTACCCTTTAAGCTGATCTGGGCCTCCTGAGTTGATTAAACAATCTCCTTAGCAGCTCTGGGGCCCTGAGCTGAGCTGGGCCCACTGAGGCTGTTGAGGGCCCCTGAGCTGGTATGGGGCTTCTGGACTGATTAAGTGCCTCCTGACTTGATCTGGTACCCCCGAGCTGATCTGGGCCCCGAACTGGTCGGGAAAGACTAAGCTGATCCCTTGTCCTTTGAGCTGATATAGTGCTCCCTGAGCTGATTATACCCCCGCTCTGGACTGGGGACTAAGAATTTATTTGGGCCCTCGAGCTGATCGATCTGGTGCCCCTGATCATTAATATTGCTCCTTGAGCTGAACTGATGCCCACTTAGCTGATCTGGTGCCTCCTGAGTCGTCATTGTGCCTCCTGAGCCCAGCTGATGCCCTATGAGTTAGTCTGGTGCCCCCTGAGCTAATATGGTGCCCTTTAAGCTGACCTGGGCCTCCTGGGTTGATTAAGGGATTTCCTGAGCAGCTGTAAAGTCTTGAGCTGAGCTGGACACACAGAGGCTGATGAGGCCCCTGAGTTGGTATGGGGCTCCTGAGCTGATTAAGTTCCTCTTGACTTGATGTGGTACCCCCGAGCTGATCAGAGCCCCGAGCTGGTCGGGGACCACTGATCTGATTGTTTGTCCCCAAAGCTGGTCTGGTGCCCTATGGGCCGATCTGCTGTCCCCTGAACAGCTTTGAGGCTTTTGAACTGATTGGGCCCAGAGCTGGCGAGGGATCCCTGAGCTAATTTGGTGCCCCTGACTTGATCTTGCTCCTTGACCTGACTTGATCTTGCCCCTGACCTGACTGGGGGCCCCTGAAATTATGTTGGGTCCCAAGAGCTGATCTGGGCCCCAAGAGTGGATCTGGGTTCTGGGGGTACCCTAAGCTGGTCTGGGCGCTGAGCTTGTGATAGCCCCTTAAGTCGGCCTGAGGCCCCTGAGGTGATCTGGCGCCTTAAACTGTTCGGGGGCTTCTTGAACTGGTTTAATGCCCTATGAGCCTATCTGGGGCCCATTGAGCTAATCTGATGACCTAATCTCTGGGGCCACTGAGCTAGTCTAATCCCTGGGTGAAGCATGAGCTGCTCTGGGGGCCCTGATCTACATCAGGGGCCCCTGAGGTGGTCTTGAATAGATAGAGAATAATAACACTAGGCCAACTCCCATCATCTCGGGGCGGGGTCACTGAGCTAGTCTAGTCCCTGAAGGCACAACTGGTGGGATGGGGGAAGCTGCTCTAGAGGGCTCTGATCCACACCTGGGGGCCCCAGAGCTGGTCTTGAAATGATGGGGAGTAAGAATACAATGGAAACACCCCTTGTAAAAGGAGCTAACGAGGAATGAGGCATCGCTAAAACGGCTTGTGATGGTTACGCATCCCTGGTTATATAAATTATCATAGGCGTAGGAACGGGGGGGGCCAGGGGGACCACTGGCCCCCCCACTTTTCAGTGATGGGCCCCCGCAACGAAGATAAGAATATCAAGAACTGTAATATCAAGCAAGAAACCCTAACTATAGCTTGCCCCGGAACTCCGTTAAACTTACCTGTATCCCTAAACTAAGTTGAGGTCCTATGAGTCGATTTTAAGGTCCCCTGAGCTTCTGGGGGCCCTGAACTGGTCTCTGATGCCATACGAGCTAATCTGGGCCCCTTGAGCTGAACTGAGCGCCCCTGAGGTGGTTTGGGCAGCATGAACTGTTCTAGGATGCCTAAACTGAGCTAGGAGCCGTGACCTTGAACAGGGCCCTGTGAGTTGGCCAGGTCCTATATCCACCGACCTGGGGGCAGTGGCGGATCCAGGGGGCAAAAGGCAATTGCCCCCAAACGGAAAGCTCGGGGCAAAACTATGTTTTTGCCCCCCAAAGCGATCGACCTCCTTTTTCCCCGACTCCTTTTTAGCTTGTAAGCAAAATTTTGGTGCTTCAACTCTCAACTTACAACAGAATTAGAGAAGTTCAGTGTAAATATAGGGGCTTGGATAGGAAAAATGTATCCTGAGCCCATATTTTAACCCCGTGACGTTTTTTTTTTTTTTGCTTTTCGTCTCCAGTTCCCAAAATCCTACCGAAAAGGCATATTGTAGCGCAATTTTTCACTGCGCGACGTTTTTTTTTTTTTTTTTTTTTTGCTTTTCGACTTTGGTTTGCCCCTCCCAAACCAACCGGCTAGATCCGCCACTGCCTGGGGGCCCCTGAGCTGAGCTGGGACCGTAAAGTTAATATTGTCCCTTGTGCTAATCTGGATCCCCTGTGATGCACAGAAGACCCTAAATTTATCTGAGGCCCCTGCACAGTAATAGGGCCCCTGCCTTGAAATTGGGTTGTAAGCTTTAATTGAAACCCTGAACTGTTCTAAAACCCCATATATGCCGACAAGGGGCCCCTGGATGATCCGGGCCCTTAAGCTTATCTGGTCATCAGAGCTAATATTGGCCTCTGTGTTGAACTGAGAGCCCCTGAGATGGTCTGGGACCCCCTATAAGGCTTTACAGCCACTGACCACTGAGCTTGAATGGGCCCCTTGAGATGTTCTGACAGTGGCGTAGCCAGGGGAGGGGGTCCCTGCGGTCCGTGGACCCCCTTGGGCTGACCTTATGCACTAAAAACACGACCATTGATCTCAGGGGCCCCTGAGCTTGGTCTCGGGGGCCCTCCCGAGCTTGGTCTCAGGAGGCCCCCGATAATCGGTATCAGGGGGCTCCAGAATACCGAATATTGATCTTAGGGGACCCTTAGGTTCAGTCTCAGGGGGTCCCGAGCTTGGTCTCAAGGCCCCTCCCTCTGAGCTCGGTCTCACGGGCCTTTCGATCTTGGTCTCACGGGCCTTTCGATTTTGGTCTCAGGGGCCCCGAGCTTGGTTTCAGGGCCCCCGAGCTTGGTCTCAGGGGCCCCGAGCTTGGTCTCAGGGCCCCCGAGCTTAGTCTCAGGGGACCCCCGAGCTTGGTCTCAGGGGTGCCCCCAAGATTGGTCTCAGGCCCCCTCTCCCCGAGCTTAGTGTCAGGGGCCCTCGAGCTTGGTCTCAGGGGGGCATCCGAGGGTATCTGATGCATAAGGCTGACCGTATGCACTGGAAAACACCAGCATTGGTCTCGGGGGCCCCTGATTTTGGTCTCAGGGCTCCCGAGCTTGGTCTCAGGGCCCCCGATCATCGGTATCGAGGGCTCTGGAATACCAAACATTGATCTCGGGGGCCCTGAGATTTGTTTCAGAGGCCCCGAGCTTGGTCTCACGGGCTTTCCGAGCTTGGTCTCAGGGGGCCCCCGATCATCGGTATCGAGGGCTCTGGAATACCGAACATTGATCTCGGGGGCCCCTGAGCTTGGTCTCAGGGGCCCCCGAACTTGGTCTCAGGGGACAACCGAGCTTGGTCTCATGGACCTTTCGATGTTTGGTCTCATGGGCCTTTCGATCTTGGTCTCATGGGGTCTGGAGCTTGGTCTCAGGGAACCCCCGAGCTTGGTGTCAGGGGGCCCTCGAGCTTGGTCCCAGGGAGCATCCGAGCTTGGTCTCAGGGTCCCCTCAAGCTTGGTCTCAGGGGCCCCCGAGCTTGGTCTCAGGGGTTCAGGGCCCCCCTCGGGGTGCACCCGACTATTGATATCGAGGGACTCATGAGTGAGGCACGAGCATTGATCTCATGGACGCAGAGTTTGGTCTCAGGGGCCCCCAAGGCTGGGTTCAGGACCCCCGAGTATCGGCATTGAGGGACCCTAGAGTACCGAGCATTAGTATCGGGGGGGGCTCGAAATATTGATCTTGAGGGCCCCGGAACATCGGTGTCAAGTTACTTCCGAGCAAAGCGCAAGCATAGGTCTAAGGGTGCGCCTGAGCCTAATCTAAGTGGGTCCCCGAGCTTGGTCTTAGAAGCCCCCGGGCATTAGTATCAAGGGGCTCCGGAGTATTGGCCTGGGGGAGAAATTATTTTAGGGGCCTCCAAATGGTGATTTCGGAGGGCCCCCAAAGTGTGGATGCAGTGGTGTAGCCAGGAGGCCCTAGGCGTCCGCAGACCCCTCGGGCCAATCTGAACCACTGCAAAGAATTATCTGATCACGGGGCCCCAGAGCCAGTCTCAGGGGCCCCTGAAGATTTGTTCTCAGGGCATCCCGAGTCGGCCTCAAGACCCCCGCCCTGAGAGTCAGTCTCAAGGCCCCCGAAAGCAGATTTCGGGGCCCCCAGAGTGTTGGTCTCAGGGGCCCCAAAAGTCGGTATCAGGGGCCCCGGGAGTCTATCTCAGGGGAGGTGGGGGGGGGGCGAGCTAGTCTCAGGGGCCCCAGAGAGTGGTTCTCAGGGCCTCACAAAAGTATATTTTAGGGGGGTCTCCGAGAGTCAGTCTCAGGAACACCAAAGACTCAGTCTCAGAGGTGATTCCACCCCCCCGGGTGTTTGTCTCAGGGGCGCCCTAGAGTAAGTCTCAGAGAGCTGTTGGAAGTCATTCCCAGTCCCCCTCCCCCCACCCCAAAGACAGCCTCAGGGGACCCCAAGGGCTAATCTGGATGGCCACGATAGTCAGTCTCAGCCCCCCCTCCAGAGTAAATCTGGGGGGGGCCAATAATTAGTCTCAGAGGTGCTGCCGAATAACTAATCTCAGGAGCCCCGAGAGATTCTCCGGGGCCCCCAGTTTTGATCAAGAGGCACCGTGAATCGGTCTCAGAGACCTCCTGAGATCTAATCAGGAGAGCGGCCGAAAATTAGCTTTGTGAGTGCCGCCAAGTGTTGGTCTTAGGTGGCCCCAGAGCTCGAATAAAAATTTTCAAAATCATATGCCTCGGAAAAAATGTATCTACCCCTATTGCGTACTAAAAAAGACAAATTGAAACATGTCCATCAGGCACCATTATCGAAGAAAAGGCAAAAATTAAACTAATTTTACCATAAGAGCAAATCGAACTCTTCTAAGGTCCCTGGGCTAAGCTGGGGGCCGTGAGCTTGAATGGAGCCCCCTGAGCTGGTATGAGAGGGGACCCTATATCAGCCGATCTGGGCCCCTGAGCTGAGCTGGCCTGTGCTGAACAAGAGCCCTGAGCTGGTGTGGGGCCCCTGAACTGTTCTAGCGTCATTGAGCTAAGCTGGGATCCGTGAGCTTGAACAAGCCCCTTGAGCTGTTTTGAGACCCTACATAAGTCGACCTGGGGACCCCCGAGCTGAACCGGGCCCCTAAGCTAATCTGGCACCCTGTGCGCATCTGGGGCTTCACTGTGATGAGCTTCTAGGGGTCCTGTGCTTATGTAGGGTCACTTGATAAGCTGGCCCCGAGGCTAATGGACTGGTCTGGGCCCTTGAGCTGACTGATCTAGGTTCCTGAGCCATGGTCTGGACCTTGGGGCCCTCCGAGATAATTTGGCGGCCCCTGTGTGGCATAGGCATAGGAACCGGGGGTCAGGGGATACTGCCCCCCTTTTTGAGGTGGGCCCCCGCAACGTATATGCAAATATCAGCAAGTACGCTGCCTGCAAGCCCCTGGAGGAGGAGCGCTTCGTGAAAAACCAAAGCGCCTACTACCCGAGTGTTTCCAATTGAGTCCCGAGAACTGGTCCCAATCAAACTCCATCCCATATCAATCCCAACACAAAGCATGAATCGGATATGGACCCTGCATTAAATGCTGAGCAACAGTCGTCCCTGAGCCATTGAAAGGCGTGACGTCCTTCGATGCCAGGGTTATATGGCGTCGCCAACTCTTTCTCTGTTGGGAGGGTTTTCTTGGGAGTCAAATTGCTCTTTGCACAAGGAATCTGCCGTGCCTTAAACCCGGGTTGGTCGCGTGGAAAGCAAGGTTGCTAATCACTATATCACCACGCCCACACCTCCACAGCATCACAAAGCTGGCCATCAAGTACCTACATTGCACTTGCAGTCATGCTGGAGCTCTGCATTTTAGGTATCGAAATATAGCTAGACGTATTTATTGTGATCAGCCTTTACCTAAATCAATCTCTAATGATGGAAAGAAGGGATCCGTAACAGCTTAAATAAATGTTCCCATTTTTGTCATTAAATAAGCAAAATGTTGATTAGGCATAGCGAAGTGAGGCTGTTTGGTATCAAAGCATTGTCTGTAGTTTTCTAAACAGTTTTTAATTTTGTAAATGTGATAAAAGGGCCTAAACATCTGTAAATATAAGAAACGGACTCGTGGTAAAAAATGATTGAAATCCTCCAAAAGAGCTTAAAAATGTATTTCGTATTTGAACAGGGTCTAGGTAAAAAACCCAAAAATGGTTTTTTTGCGTTTTACTATGATTTATTAGATCATAATAGGTACAAATCAAAATCATAGGGCAAAATTTAATTCCTCAATTTTCCATACGTTGACATCCTAGTGTGCATGCGTGCCTTATTGACACCAAACGAGCTAACTAATTTTTTTTTATAATTATGGACCCCATGGACTGGGCCCCCCTTGAGGTGGGCCCCCTCTAAGGTTGGCCCCTCCACTTTTCAAACCGTTCCTACGCCCCTGTAAATTATTATACTGGTGGTTTCTGGGAAGGGATGATAAAAGACATGTGCCCCTGAGCTCAGAGAACAGTCCTCTAATCCAGGATTTCTATTAGTTTATTTAAATTAAGAACTAGTTTTCACAATTTTCAACCCTGTCACACCATACCCATCCAAACCACCGGCCTGTTCACTTTTTCCAATACCCTTAATTGGGACCGATCCTTGAGAATATGGAACTTAATAAACGCGTTCACAAGGTATCTCCCAAATTATTCCGGCAGCAAAAATTGTATTCTTCCAAAATCATTATGCCACTCCTCGTCCCACGGTGATTCTGGGAGGCGAGGAACTTAATCTACGTTCAACCAGCGCTCAGTCGTCACGGCAAAACCAGCGGGCATAACAAATGAATTTTCGACTCCAATATTTCGTAACTTGCACATGATAACAGATATCACAGGCTCCGCTGATTTATCTGATGTTAAGTATTTGCATGAGTTGGCTGATTTGCCCTTAAATCTATTAAAAACAGTCGCGTTTTGGCTACTTCCATGAAATTTTGGTGATTTTTTAAATCTAGTTTTCCTTCTCCGTCAATGCTTGATTTGCATTTTTATTCAACCATAGATGGCCAAAAAATTATATAAACAAAGATAAAGTAAGTTTTTTTAGGTTACGTTAAAACGTGCCCCTTTTCTCCCGGGGTGCCCCTCAAAGTTGGTTTGCCCCCCATACTAAAGCTTTGGCTGCGCCCCTGGATGTGGGCTTCTAGTCGGGTAGAACAGGATGTTTGGTTGTAGGTCGGCGCTCATCTCCAGCGTTGTGATTAGTTGATACTGCTTTGCCGGGATTTCCCGTAACTACGCGCTTTGTTTCGTCTTCGCACGATGTAGTAGACAGCCACGGGTGGAGATTTTTTAACACAATTTTTGTGGATTGCCAATTTGGGATTGCCAATTTTTGTGGATTGCCAATTCTATAACTTTGTTCTGTTTTGAGAAACAGAACAAAGTTATAATAATCGGGTGGTGTTCTGTCTTATTTTCGTTAGATGAGTCTGCATTTGGTCAATTTTAAGTCATCTGTCTATTTCACTGGGGGGCAATTTCCGGGCACTGGGGGGGGCATTTCGGCTGACTGGGGGGGGCAAATGGCCCCCAGTTAACGTGTTAAAAAATGGCCTGGTGTGCGCCATTGCTGTCTTTGAAAAAAATCAGCCGAGTATGGGTTCAAGCTTAACTAGCCTCAAGGCAAAATTGTAAATATCACGTGATAGTTCATGAAGTAATGCAAATACTTATATGCCTACATGCTACATTTATTCTTTTGACCTAAATGCGCCGTCTGCCGCCACCCTTTTAATTTTACCTATTAATAGCAAATACTGCTATTAGCATTGAAAAATTGGACCTTTGATTCGACAAAAATGTTGAGATGTCTTTATTGCAACAATCAGAGGAATTATTTCCTGCTACTGTTCTTGTCTGATCAGAGACCCTTACTTGGCATCTGTGTATTAGCAATTTTCTATGAAATCGTTCTCCAATTTTGCTTGAAGAGCGATAAGTATGTATTTTATTAGAGGTTCTGACTGAAGCTGAAAATTTGATTCGGCTTAAAATATGAATATATTTAAATCCAACACATCAACGTTGATAGAATTTTCATTGCTATTGTCCTTTGTCATATATGGTATACTTTTCCTGGGGTTTGCTGTAATTCTTATAATTAGCAATTGCAACTAGGTAATTATTGCTTAAATTTTGATAAAAATCTTGGGATATTAATTTTAATTTATAAAAATTACCTAGTCTCATTCTTTAACTGAAAAAGCAACACCTATACCATCCCTACAAATCAAAATACAGTTTATATCATGTTCTTTTAGCTTGAATCTTTTTTGGCAGTATGGAGGCTCAATTTGTTATGCCTGTGCTGGTGTAACCTTAGCGCTTTTAAGGTCCTTTCCATTTCATTTACTTAGTTTTATATGCAATGCTCCTTTTAGAAGTAATTGCAGCATGTGGTAGCTTTTTAGGGCAGTGACAGTCTGGAAGAATTAATAAGTTATTCATGGTTGCTGGGTAATTGTTAACCAATGTTTGAATGCCAATTAATTAATTTTGCTTCCATTAATCTTCCGTTTCATGTCAGACTTTCTGAACAGCTTGATTTTTCCTGGTTTATTGATTTATTTTTTATATTTATATATTTACCATGTATTTATTTCATTTTGCAAATGAGTCGAAGTTTGAGTTGAGTTGAGTCGTGAGTTGAGTCAGAGTTGAGTCAGAGATCGCGGGTTGAGTCAACTCACTGAACTCTTGATCATGAGTTGAGTCGGAGTTGAGTCAACTGCTCTCAGTACTTGAGTTGAGTTGAGTCGACTCAAGAAAATTCTGAAACGCACAACTCTGTTAGGCATACTTTCAGCAAAAAATAAAACCACTCATTATTTCTCTGAAAAATGAACAATAAGTTCAATATTTTGATTTTCAAAATACTCCTCTAGGAAAATAAATAAATATCTGCCTGTGGTGATGTCATGATCTGGCAACCACTACCATACTTGAAATGCTCCAAGGGCTTTGATTGACTGATGCTCATCGTGACGTCGGCATATGTCGTCACACCAACAGCCATGACAGCTGTGGCCTGCTGCTAGGGGTACATGAGGGGTAGATTGCAGGGAGGTTTTAGCTTTTTTCTACGGAAATATCGAGTTCTAAGACAAATGATATATTGAGTACCGGGTTTTCCGACTTGCTTTACAACTTGGCTATCACAGACAAAATCACGTTATGAAGGTGTCACATTCTCTTTAACATTTGCCCCGGTGCGGGGTGTTTGAATATCCCCTCCGGTTTTTCTGTCGGCAAAAAAATGGAGGCGCGAAGCGCCACCGTACTTGGCACACATTATCATTGATCAATTTGCAACTTTTCCTTTTTCAACTGGATCATCCCAGGTCAGGTCACCAGTGTGGGTCCAGTGACCTCACCTCAAAATAGGTTTTAGATGACATAAGTAAGAACACGGTGAATGTATGCAACTGAAACTCTTATGGTACAATGGACCCACCGAGTACTACAAAATATTTCTTATCGATGACCTATGGTCATGTACGGATAATGACCTTTCCATTGGAAATGGCTGGGGAAAACGGGAATTGAGCGAAAATGGCTCTATTTCTGTAGATTCAGCTTAGAATACCTTCCTATTCTCCAAATCGTAGTATTCTAGGCTTCTTTCAAGGTTCATGTTGCAAGTTTGGACCTATGACCTCTGAGAGGTCATCTGGGGCTACCTAAGTAGGTTTTCAGACTTGGGCCAATAACTTTGCTGGACATGATGATAAGGCTTTATTTTGATACCATTAAGTTTGGATTATTATTGCAAGTCGATTGATATGTATATTGACTATGCTAGGTCAGATGGTGACATTGACCTGGCCTCAGGTCAGTTCATTTTATGTTTGGACCTAGTATAGTCATATAAATCATTGGATTCGCCATTACGAGAGAAAACGAATGGTGCCTAAAACCGATTTTAACTCAAATCTGTCAGACGCTAGAGCCCAGAAACTCTTCTCTAACCTGTCATCTTCATGACCTACCATGACCTCATTATTGACCTGAGTAAAGAGTAATTGATGTAGTTTCTTCATGAATTTTTCAGAGCTACCCACCAGCGTTCGCATTTTTTCGCTATCCCGGATAGGAGTCCAGATCGATTGGGGGTGTTTGAAATCCCCCTTCCCACTACGGCGAAGAGGCTTGGGCACTCTAGCCCCTGAAATCGATACTTGGATACACAATAGATTGGTCAATTTTTACCGTACCTGGCATCCAACTTTAACCTTGCTTGACGTGGTCATGTTCGGCTTTTGACAGGGAGAGCAGGCCGCCCTGACGGCTCAGCTGGCAGAGCTGAATCCCTGGTCTGCCGCTCATCATTTAACACGTACTTGAAAGAGTGCGGGAGGGAGACTCGGAACCAACTCATCTGAGGCATACCAGCGCTGTTTATTTCTATTTGTTGGCATTGTCGATTTGGTGCATGATAATGACACATGACACAGCTGTTGATATTGTCGACAGATTGGGTGTGAATGATGCAATGCTGCGCCCCTTTCTGGAGGGACAGACCATAGCTGAGGCTCTCCAGCGGAGGAAAATCTTCATCATAGACCTGGAATGTCTACAGGGAATAGAGCCAATGGAAGATACCCAGGTAGTGAAACATTTCCTTTCACATAGAAACGCTGTAAACGTGTTGATTTGCTTTGGTGTGTCTCATCTGAAAAAGTAGCACTGTTCTATCTTCGAAGCATGCTTCTTCCAACGAAAGCCAGGGAACAGGACAGAGCCTTGGCAGTGACTGCACCACGCTTGAAACTTCAATGGAACATCGTAATGAAATCATTGTTATCAGAGGTGTGTATTTCTATCTCTCTGGTGGTGCCTGGGCACCTCCAATGAATCGTTATGTTAGTGTCAACAATCCCTTTAAATTTAATTGTTTAACATTTTCAGGACATTAAACTGGTTTTAATTGTTCCAGCAGGCGTGTGCCAGGGCCGAAACAAGGATAATATCATGCTGTCTATTTTTCTGATGGCTATAAGCATTCTTTAAAATTTGGGCACCCCCAATGATTCCCGGAAATCCACGCCCCTGATTGTTATGGTTGAAAACTATTGTATACAGGGGTTTGGATTTCTATCTCTTTGGGGGGGTGTTCCGACACTTCCAGTGATGTGCTGGGCACTTCCAATGGTGATTTGGGCACCTCAAACTAAAAGACAGGCAAGTCCCAATGAAGTGCGTAAAGAAGGGGAAATTACCAACAAATATGTGTTCCTCAGTGTAATAGTGGTATTCTCCATCTAACCAACCCAAAACATACTGCTTAATTTTAGCAAGTAAGGCAAATCCTCAGTCATACCTAATGGGCAATCAATAGTCAATTTACATTCCTGCAAGACAATTTATTGCATGCTCCATACTTAACACGCGAATTGACGAGGGGGTGATACCCGTCCCCTCGGGTTTTTCGGAGATCAAATGAACATAGCAGCATATGGAACCGCCATATTTAATGTATGTACATACATACATACCAATGTTCTCATCATTCTTACATGTTGTATTGAAATTTTTGGATCCAGGCCATTTCAGGTCAGGTCACCATTACAGGTTAAATGACATCACCTCCAAAAATATTTAAGATAGTGTAAGTATGAACACGGTAAACCTTTGGTTTGAAATTAATATCCCATGATCAGCCTACTAGGTACTATAAAATATTTTTCGAGAATTTTTGGATGGATGGCCTTAGGTCAGGTAGGAGTCATGCCCTCTCCATTGAAAATATGTAGAACAAATGGTTTTAACTCAATACCGTAGTAATGGATGACGGTACAGCCTTTATTGCAATGACATAGGGTTCATCTTATCCTTGAGGTTCTAATGATATAAAATTTTGACCCCAATTTGACCTTGAACTGACTCCAGGTTAGCTCAAATCCTAGATATTACCCGGCAAGGTTATATTATATATCATTTGATTCGGCTTGCTACGAGGAGTCCAATTGTGTAAATGTTTTTCTTCATCCCTACTAGTTCAGATTAAATGACTGAACACCTTCATTTCAATTCCATGATATTTCTATGGTGACATGACTTGACCTCTAGCGACCTTAAATACGACATGAAACATTGTACAATTTTCTTAGAGATTGGAATGAGCTATTCAACCCCGTATATCGTCTTTCGTTACCTAGCCTGGTTCTCGAGATCTTAGAGGGGCGATTACCCACACCCAGTCAAAGTGAAAGTGGCTCAGGCCTCCGTCAATGCGCGTGTTATGTGCCGATCATAAGCAGTGTCCATAAGCTACGTCCATATGATACCAAATATAATACACAATAGCTGGATTTAGCGCATATTTACCCCTAAACAAAATGTTAACATTAAGGCCAGCACGTTGAAGAAAGTTTTGAAACCAATAGAAGACGCTGCATCATGGGGACGTTTGGTCTGTGGTGGTGTTTTAGAAAATGGGTACACATTTGTAAACATTCGTATGCATCGACACATACCTGCAGTATAATATCAATAATCAGCACCCCTTCTATCTCGTTTCTGCTGGTTAATACCATACCATGAAATGACAGTCCGATGACCTATTTTATGTTCTATTAAGATGCAATAGTGTTTCCAAAAATGTAAAACTAAGGTGCTGGTTGCCTGGATGTACAATGAATGCTGCACCACTCATTAAAGGGAGTGTCCCACTTTTATAATGCGTTCTGAATTGAGATAGCAGTTTTGTAGAGCGTGTTGAGAAACCACTATTGACATATTTAATTTCACCCAAAGCTCTCGAGTAAAATTCCGCCAGCTTTAAAGTTCAAAGTAAAGGGGCTTATTTGCTTATTTCAAATCCTGAAGGAATAACTTCCATATGGTAGCAGTAATCTGATTCGTCGTAAGCCCTGAGCCTCACCCACTCGCTGAAAAATGCCATGCTGTCGAGTGAACCAGCATGTAACTGCCTGTGGACCGAAAGCCTCGGGCAAGTTAGCGTCCAGTCAATGTGCATTTGGTCCAAATTGCGCCCAATGACCCAAACACATATCACATTGTTCCTCCCCTGGACTTGTAGGAAGAAGTATCAATTGTTCATGTCAAAATCGAACTCTGAAATTGTTTATATACATCAAAAATGTGCATTATCGTTCGACCACTCAACAAACACGGCTATTGCAACGACATCTGACGCTCAGTTTTTGCACCAGTAGGTACTTGCACTGCACACAAATTGTGTCATGCGGAAACGCATCGAATGGGCTTTTAAAGCGAGTCTATGATCAAGATTTAGGATTTCACTGATTATCAAAACTGTCATTTTTATGACGTCACTTATTGTTAGAAAAGAAGAGATATTTCTGTTTTTGCCAATGGAAGTGGGAAAAAATGTTGTTTTCTCATTTCAGACCTCCCTTGTTCAGTGGCGGATCCAGGGGGCAAAAGGCAATCCCCCAAACGAAAAGCTCGGGGCAAAACTATGTTTTGCCCCCCAAAGCGATCGACCTCCTTTTCCCCGTCTCCTTTTAGATTGTAAGCAAGATTTTGTACTTCAACTCCAACTTCAAACAGAATTAGTGAAGTTTAGAGTAAATATTGGGCTTGATAGGAAAAAGTATCTGAGTACATATTTTTCACCCCGTGTCGTTTTTTTTGCTTTTCGTCTCCAGTTCCCAAACTCCTACCGAAAAGGCATATTTTAACGCAATTTTCACTGCGCGACGTTTTTTCTTTTCGACTTTGGTTTGCCCCTCCCAAACCACCCGGCTAGATCCGCCACTGCTCTTGTTCTAAAATTGTTATTTGTAAAATTTAGACAAAGTGGTCCATTCCCTTTAAGTACAAATTTAGAATCTAAGATGCAATCGCTCCCGATATAGAACACTGGCTATTTATTACTCCAAAACCAACCCCAGCTGCAGCTGGATCAAAACCATGCACCGCCAACATACTCCTTTTGAAGCCTCTGGTCAAGCTAATTGAAGTACATGATTCAGAACTTGTTTTAGCCTTAACACAAGCCGTATGCCCTGCTCACCTGATGTTCCAGAAACGTTTTGTCTGTTTTTCCCAACCTAACCTAGGTGAAACAATGAAAAAAGACAGAGAGGGAAGTGAAGTAAAAGCACAATAATTGGCACTATAGCATTAAAATAAATAAGTATTTTATCATTGTTAGCTTCGATTGTTATTTTATGACTGTCATATACTGTTAAAGTATGTCATAACATATATTCTATTGTATAATGTTTGTCTCACGCAGAAACACCACAGCGCGTTGTGACACTGGGTGCATGACCGCAGACATGTTTAATATCTGTCAATCTGGGTGCTCGACCACAGGCATGTTTAATATCTGTTAAACATCTATCACACAATGACATGTTTTGGGCCTTTTTAAGTGATGATGAGGTGAGAGTGACTAAAGATGAGCATGATATCCTCTTTCCGTTGCACGGTCAGACCAGCGAACGAGGTGGGATCTGCTGCTCACCAGACCTCACGGGCAACAAGAGGAAGGTTACCTTGCCGTGAATGTTACCGATCCATAGGTCTGGTCATATTGTCGTGCGAAGGTCAAGTCCGGAGAAGAGAGTCTGGTCTGCGCTGAGTTCTTTTGCTAGTAAGGGTTAGTTGATTTCCTGCGCCCTCCCCGAAAAGAAAAGTGAAACGAGTAACTTCGGAGAGAGCACATGTCATAACATATGTAACAGGTCATAATATGTCATAACATATGTCATATATGTTTCGTCATATACTCTTAAATTTGGTTAGAATGCATGTAAATATTCTTGGTGAGCATATTTTGATGTTTTTACAAATTTAAGTAGTTGGTCATGATATAGTGGCGAGCTTAAATGTCTGCATTTATGGAGCTCTTAATAATGGCAAATACAGCGCCTCAGACACAAATAAAGCCGAACACGGTGTATACTGGGCGATTCCAGGACAAATCGACCAAGGCTTGACACCACCGTGTCCAGAAAAAGTCTGGCACTTAACCAACGGTGACCGAGTTGTAGTCCGAGGCATTTTCAGGAGGGTATCTTGTAGGCCCATCTTTCCATGCTTCATAACTCAAAACCGCATAGCCTGATCCACAGTTTTATATACCATTGAACTGGTCTTGCACCATCAATTAATTTAAAAAAGGAAATTGTAAAAAATTAACATTTTGACTTTAAATTGGTTTCACCTTGTCTTTTGGGACCTAGTTTGAACTATTGGCAATTGAAATTGACCTTTCAGACACACAATTAATCTGCTTCATTGGATAATTCTTTTTCTAATGCATTTTTGCTATAAATTTCGAATTTTTAGCACCTAAGATAGGTATGCAGACGGCCTGCAGACCACTGCAGTAGTACAGTAGTGCGGTCTTATGCTTAACACCGCAAACAAAGTGGTGGCTTTTGGAATCGGTTAAATGGCATCCTGGACCAGAACCATGATTTTCCGACTTTATATTCTGATGTCAAAAATTATGTTTGTATTCTACGATGTTCTGCTTTTTTCTCCCGGGCGAAGAGGCGCTTCCAGTTAATGTTCATGATTATCATTCGTTTTCAACAGTCGTGTACCCTTATTAAATCAAGACCTTCAGCACCCAGCTTTCAATGTAATCTCAATTTGGTGGAAATGAGGCAGTGAGTGACGTCACAAGTCGTGTCAATTTTGTATTTTTGTATTTGACTTACACGGCATCTCCACTATTCATGTGGCTATTCTGAAGCCGGTCGTAATGAAGATGAGGGACATAAATGACAACTTAAGCAAAAACACTGTAGAATAAGGATAAGGATAGGATGGTTGCTGGGGAAGGACAAGGATTACCCACGGGGCGGGTCGCCACAGGCGCCGCGCTCAACCCATGGGGTGAGGTAGTGGGACTTGATGAAGGGATCCGGTGAAAAAAACATGGAAAACAACAAACAAGGCGTGACGATGACGGTGATGATGAATTATTCTCGTTCTTTTTCGGCTGGTCTCTCTTTTCGTTCTTGTGCTGTTGGCTGTCACATCTGGGATTGTCGCATTTCTTGTTTCGTCGATTTACGGGCCAAAGTTCGTATGGCTAAAGTACGCATAGATAAACTTCGTACGCAAAAGTTCGTAAGCAAATGTACGTAGGGTATAAAACTCGTATGCCAAATGTACGTACGCAAAAGTACGTACGCAAAAGTTCGTAAGCAAATGTACGTAGGGTATAAAACTCGTATGCCAAAAGTACGTACGCAAAAATACGTACGCAAAAGTTCGTAAGCAAATGTACGTAGGGTATAAAACTTGTATGCCAAAAGTACGTACGCAAAAATACGTACGCAAAAGTTCGTAAGCGAATGTACGTAGGGTATAAAAATCGTATTCCAAAAGAACGTACGCAAAAGTACATACGCAAAAGTTCGTAAGCAAATTTACGTAGGGTATAAAACTCGTATGCCAAAAACGCGTGCGCAAAAGTACGTATGCAAAAATACGTAAGCAAATGTACCTACATAATAAATGCATGTAAGGGAGGCTCAAGCCCCTAGGCCACCTGAAATGCGACCATAGACAGGGGCGTCGCCACAGATTTTCGGGTGGGAGGGCCGGCGCCAGGGGGAGGGGGCTGGCGCTCGTGATGAATCCCTATGTTTACTCTAACGTGACATTTTCAATAGTATTTCCAACCAAAAGCGGGGGACTGGCCCCTCCCCGCCACTTTCCAAGAGCGGGAGGGTCCGGTCCCCGAGGCCCCCGGTGGCGACGCCCCTGGCCAGTGGTCTTAGATATCCACCACTGCGCTCAAGCTATTTGAAAGCCCGGCGAGATGTGGGCAGGTGATGATTACCTCTGGACTTCGTGCCATGTAATTTTCCATGCGATTTTTTTTTCATGGCGAATATTTTACCTCCATGAGCTTTACTCATACGAATTTGTGTCATTATGAAACATGTTATCCTTACGAACATTTTGATCATATGTGCTTTATCCCGTACGAACTTTTCCATACGAACTTTTTACATTACGAACATTTTACCCCTACGGACTTTAAACCATACGTACTTTATCCATACGAACTTTTTACGTCACGAACATTTTACCCCTACGTACTTTAAACCGTACGAACTTTATCCATACGAACTTTTTACATTACGAACATTTTACCCCTACGTACTTTAACCCGTACGAAGTTTTTCCATACGAACTTTTTACATTACGATTATTATCCACGTACGTACTTTATCTATACGTACTTTAGCCATACGTACTTTTGCGTACGTACTTTAGGCATACGAACTTCTTCCTTACGTACTTTGGTCCGCAACCCTGTTTCGTCGGCTGGTGACTGGGTTTGCGCTGATGTCGTGACATGTCGTTTGGGAATCGTTAATGTCCTGGGTCGTTTTTCGGCTCTTAATCGTTCTCGGTACGCACACACTGGTCGATTGTTAGTTATCACTTGTACATGTTTTTCTCTTGCTGCTGGTTCCTGTTCTTTCAGTTCTTCCACGGCTTATGTTATTAATGCACAGCACATTGGTTCTGTTCACTGAGGGGTTTAGGTAAAAAACACGTGTTCTTGAGAGAAAATTCAAGCAGATATTTTGTCGCAGAAAATATGACAGGATATGAAAATTCACAAAATTACCCAAACTTTAAAGCTTTTAAGCGACACAAAATTCACATGACCGAACTGAAAAATTAACTTATTTGAATTCAGCACTTCTTCATGTACAAGGCGGTTACTTTATTATTAGCTAATGACTAATATTAAAGTAGCATTAAAGATGGGTAATCTTAGAAAAATGTTTTTTGTAGATGCCGATTTTTCAGGTCAAAATTTTCTTACTGACCAAGCATTGATACGAGGATGGGAGAGGACACTCAAGAAACACCAAGCAGCGTCAAATAAATGTTTTAAAATACTGCAGTGTCTTGAGTGGCTATATTTTTGAACACGTTCAAAATGTTTAAAATATCTTTGCAAAATCTTTATCGCAAGGCACATGTCAGTGTACCGTAAAAAGGTAACTAAACAGTCTCAAATAGTGATGGATTCTTGCTCGGACCTTAACCCTCGCCCCAATGGGTGGGGGTGTTTGAACACCCACTCCCTCGGGTTTTCTCCGACGGACTAGAAAACAGCGGCACGGAACGCCAGCGTAGCACGCACACCTTATCCTTGATTTGGTACGCAACTGTCTTAAAATGATAAGTTTGGGTCATCTCAGGTCAGTTCACCAGGCTAGGTTAAGTGACCTCACCTCCAGAAATGTTTCAAGTGGCACCAGTGGAAGCAGGTTTAACTAACCTATTCATCTGATATTCATATCACATAATGGGCCGACCGAGTACCACAAGTTGTGGTAGCACGGTTTCTTATATCGATGACCCAGGGTCAGATACAGGACGTGACCTCGGCTTTGGAAATGCATGGGGTAAACGGGAATGGTCAAAACGGCTCTATTTGTAGCCATGGCATGTATTTGCACACACACCCACACCCACACCCACACCCACACCCACACCCACACCCACACCCACACCCACACCCACACCCACACCCACACCCACACCCACACCCACACCCACACCCACACCCACACCCACACCCACACACACACACACACACACACACACACACACACACACACACACACACACACACACACACACACACACACACACACACACACACACACACACACACACACACACACACACACACACACACACACACACACACACACACACACACACACACACACACACACACACACAGTATGATTAAAAGACAAGGCAGGAGAAACCTTCGCATTCAAGTCCAGCGTCAGGCGCCGCACGATACTCCTGAGATCAAATATGAGCACAGGTAGAGTAAAAGAAAAGCCTCAGAAGAGTGACAATGGGAGAGTGCCGGGAAGAAGGTAAAGGAAGTGTTGAGAGAGATGTGGTACCGATGAGAATGTGAGACGGTGAGTGAGACGCGATACCGTGTCGGGCTGTGAGCCCCGAGAAAACCAGCTCGGGCGGCGAAGCGAGTAACGTGGCGACGACGGGTCCGCAGCGGCAGGGGGTGGGGGGGGGGCGCGGGCGAGCTCGCCGGGAAGCCACGGGGCACGCGTTCACGCAAAGCAACGGATTTAAGATTCCGACGCGGCCGGCCCGCGGGGACGCAGGAGCAGGCCGATAGCGGCGCGGCGGACGCTGTTCGAGTATCGGGACCGGAAGAATGGGGAGAACAAGAACAAGGATAATCAGGCTTAAGACATACTGGACATATATCAATGAGCACCCGGGTTACGGCTGAGTTGCGTTGAGAACAATCCGTACAACAGAGTAAGACATGTTCTATTTTTCCCAATAAGAAGCTGCACAGACGGCGGAAAGAGAAGGCAGAGAATTGAACAGATATTTTCGTTAGAGTGCCATCCTGTATGGACAAAAGTAATTTCATGTCAGAGTATTGTATAAACATTATTGTTGGTAACAAACAGTAGGTTTCAGACGGTACGCTGATTTTGCGTGGTTAAATAAACGGCCAGGAATTCGCTGAGGCCTATCAGCTATGACTCTAGGTTAACCCATTGACAACCAGCGACACCTATACTCCAACAGCCATTCGCAGTCGCGGGTGGCGCCTCCAAAGGCCGCAACTAGCGCCACCACGAACAGGCCGAGACAATTGCCCCCTCTGCTGCTGAATGCAGATAGTGAGTAGCATCACAGACAGGCAGCCCCACACTGGCGCAGACGTCATGACAGCGACTTGACTGGATCAAACGTCAGTTAAGAGCAGGCATATGGACAATACAGAATCTAGCAAAAACCATTGTCGAAGGCAAGTTTTGAGCGACAACAAATTTTGTATACAGTCAACCTGTTCCTCAGGGGCGAGCGGGTCATAGGCAGGGGCATGTCGTCTCTTCCTATGCATCTACACATGGCTCAGAGTGGGTGCTCCAAAAGATTTTAGCATCGGCCTACGATTGTTATCTATCCCCGAAAAATTATCGCACGTGACGAAATGTTGCTCAATGTTAATATCTCCAACCACAACGTCAGTTGACTGGTGATAGCATAGTCACCGTTTTTATACTGTCAGTTAGCAACTAATTCGATCGGGCAGCAGATGGCTATTGTTAGAACTATACACAAGCACCGGCGTTGTCGACGCAGCATAGGCACGTGTTGGTATCACAGACCGTGTAGCAGCACCACACCAATGCTGATGTCTTAGTAGCAATGATATAAGATCGTGGGTCACGATGTCCGTACATATGTCTGTGACCTCTAAGAGGCCATCTGGGACTACTTCAGCAGGTTTTCAGACTTTGGTCAATAACTTCACAGGAAAAATAGTGGAAGAGCCTCTATTTTGGTACCATTACGCTCAGATAATCATTGCAAGTTAACTGATATGCATATGGACTATACTAAATAAAAAGTGACTTTAAACTGACCTTAGATGAGGGAATTTGTATGTTTTGACCAAGTATGATCACGTATATTGACCTAGTATGATCGCTCCACAAAGCGTGTTTGGGGTCGGAGCTTTTGATACAGAGATTCGTCAGCGAATCGGAATAGTGACTATACCGATTCGCTGATGAAGCTCTGTAAATACAGAATAGTCTGAATAGTAAATCTGAAATTCTATTGTTTTCGGAAAATCTGAAAATAGAATAGTCACTATTCCGATTCGCTGACGAAGCTCTGTAAATACAGATCGAAAGCTCCGACCCCAAACACACTTTGTGGACTAAGTCCGAACGATCATATACGAACTCCGAACTCCACACCATGTCTTTTCAAGACTAGTATGATCACGTAATAGATAATTCAATTCACCCAAACGAGAGGAAGTAAATAAGTTCCAAGAAGTCACTATAAATCAATCCTGGTAGACGTTAGAGCTAAGAAACCCTCTCTAATCTGCAAACTTCTTTGACTTATCATGGCCTCAATATTGACTTAAGGTAAAAAAGTGACCGATGTAGCTTGTGGTTCGGAGGCCCACGAGGGGCGGGTTTAAGTGTGCATGGGTGTGAACTTATATTTCTTTTGGAGTGCCCGGACACGTGCGATGAAATTTTGAATTAGTGTTAGAATATAGTTTCAATTTTATTTTTATTACTTTGATGGTACTAAAGGACTGTGAGATGGCTAGAACAGAGATAACACTAAGCTGTCTTCTTTTATATGATGTCCATTTACTTTTCTTAATTTGGACACCCCCAATGGTTTTCGGAAATCCTCACTCCATTGCACGGAAAGCTCACACACTGCAGTGCGTCAGTCAGCTGTTTCTGTTGCAGCTGTGCTGTCCGATCGCGCTGTTCTACCTGAACAAGGCAGGCGACCTCACTCCGCTGGCAATCCAGCTGTTCCAGCATCCAGGCCCAGACAACCCGGTGAGTAGCTGAAGTTCCTGCTGCCAGTCCTGAGCTGCTGCTGGGTCCTTCAGACTGGCTGCGGGCCGGGGTCATGGGTGGAGCCCCCGGGGTGGGGGTCAGCCCACTCTGGATTTTGGGTCTCTCGTAGGGCTTGTATAGAGTGTATGTTACCATACTAGTGCCAGTGTTAATGCATCGAGGACTCCCGGATCCAGAAGGGACCTCCAGCCCAGGCCGGATTATTCGTTCCATGTGCCTGGCTCCACCTCTCATAGTAGTAGACGTGTGTTACGATTTTGCCCTGGGAATGCCCTTAGTGGAGCCTAAAATAATATACTCGATATTCACCAACATAGAAAGTTCTATGTTGCCGGGAAAAGCTTGTACGCTTTGTTAATCGTGTATTCACAATAGTGATACGAGAATATAAGGAAATAATGGAGGCCAGGTGTTGGCAAACCGAATGTAAACAGAAGGGATTACCTTGAAAGCTGACCGGATAAATCGGCATGCCCTGGGAAGCTAGTCTTTTTTCTTCTTTCTCCGACTCTTTAGGGTTACCTTCTAAGAACAGGTCAGCCATGTCCTCACCCCACACGAATTAGTTACAAACGACGTCACTTTCCAGTTCCTTGGTAATTCCCACGCTCGGCACTCGCGCAGCTCGTCCGTTCTCACTTACGACGGCAAGGCCGGACGAGGGGCGTCACTCAGTCGGTTATTGACCTGCCGGTCCGGGGGTATCCTTAGTGTGGTTTGCGATTTCCACCCGAGGAAGCCCAGCGCGTGCACAGCTTTGCGATCGGTGGAGTATAAGGACCGAACTCGATTTCGTGCTCTAAAGATATTGAGGTTGAGTTCAGAAGAAAGCAACAGCTATGCGTGCTGAAGCCCAATCTTACAGCATACGTTCCAAAACGTCAGACCGGGCAAGTCCATTCACGCTCCCTGCGCCGCTAAGAACACTGGCAATGTATTCGTTTGTATTTATTTAATTCATTTCCTACGGGATGACCCCAATAAAGGGCAAAGTTGCGGAGATAAAACAGTGGTACATCACTATATGTGTTTGTGTTGTTGTTGGCCAGCTTCGCCCGAGCGTGGGAATCACCAGTTACCTGGCCATTGTCATTGCCTGTACACAGCACTACTGACCGCTGACCCCCCGCTGCAGGTATTCCTGCCGAACGACCCGCCGCGCCTCTGGCTGCTTGCCAAGATGTTCTACAACAACGCCGAGGCGCAGCAGCACCAGTCCTGCACACACCTGGGCTTCACCCACCTGCTGATGGAGGGTGTGGTCATCTGCACACACCGCCACCTCTCGCCCTCTCACCCCATGTTCCGGCTGCTCGCTCCCCACTTCCTCTACCTGATCGCCATCAACACCAGAGGCCTGGAGAAGCTCATCAGCCCGGGAGGATGGGTGGACAAGGGCATGACCGTGGGCGTTGCCGGCATGTTCGAACTCATCAGGCGCGGGTAAGTGACACAATCTTACCGAAAATCAATGATTGGTTCTTGGCCCTGCTGGAGCCATTCTCTGATGGTGTTCCTGAACACAGCTCTGGCGAGAATATGTTAACCCGCTCCCCGGTGGGCCTCCGAGCCACTTTCGCCCTGGTGGGAGGGTGTTTAAACACCACCCCCCCCTGGAAATTGGCCCATACGCGGCATAGCCAAAACATGCGAAAGCTGGTGGATAGCTCGTAAAAATACATGAATAAACTATATCCGTCACTTCTTAGCTCAGGTCAATATTGAGGTCATGACAGGTCAAAGAAGGTGGCATTTTGAGTCGAGTTTTTGGGCTCTAGCTTCGGCCAGAGTTGAGTTAAAATCATATTTAGGCACAATTCGCTTCCTCTCGTCACTGCGAATCAAATTATTTATAATATGACCGTACTAGGTTAACACACAAAAATAACCTGCCCTCAGGTCAGGTCAAGTTCACTTTTGACCTAGCATAGCCAATATGCACATCAATCGACTCGCAATAGCAATCCAAACGCAATGGTATCAAAATAAAAGCTGTATCATCATTTCATGCAAAGCTATTGACCTAAGTCTGAAAACTGCTTAAGTAGCCCCAGTTGACCTCTCAGAAGTCACAGGTAAAAAATTTCAACATGAACCTGGAAAGGGTCCAGGATACTACAATTTGGAGAATATGAAGGTATTCTCAGCTGTATCTACACAAATACAGCCCAGTCTCTGTTTTTCCCATACATTTCCAATGGAGAGTTCATGATCCGTAGTTACTTAACCTTAGGTCATCGATATTAAAAATCCCGGAATATATTTTGTAGCACTCGGTGGGGCCATTATGTGGTATTTAAGTTTCAATCCGATATATTCATCCATTTCTTACTTATGCCACCTTTAACATTTTTTTAGGTGAAGTCACCCGACCTGCACTGGTAACCTGGTCTGAGATGACCCAATCCTAAAATTTTGGGGCAAAGTTGCGGAATTGATCAAGGATAAGGTGTGCGTAGTACGGCGGCGCTTCGCGCCAGCATGTTTTCGTGCCACTAGAACCCGAGGGGGTGTTCAAACACCCCAAACGGGGCGAGGGTTACCACGCGCCCCGCTGTGGTCCCTGACATGACACGCCCCGCTTGGAGCGTATTTTGCCCCCTTCGTATCTCGTTTCCAAGGAGAGCTAAAGCAAAATTACGGACGGCATTCAATAGCTCTTGGCGGGACAAAGATAAATTATTCGAACTATTTCTATTTCAGGTCAATATTGAGGTCAGCATAGGTCTAGGGAGGTTCCACAGGATTACAACAGGGCAGTGTATGTTTCCTCCTCTAGAGTTTAAATCAGTGGATCTAGATCAAATCTGTATGCATCTTTTGATTCCTCTTATCGTGGCGAATCGAATGATATATAATATGGCCTTGCTAGGTCAAATGGTGAAGATGACCTGACATCGAGCTAGGTCAGGGTCACAGAGTGGCCTGGTATGGTTATGATGCACATCAATCAATCGACTTCCCGCGATAAGATAAGCACAATGCAAGCAAAATGGAAGCTTTACCTAAATTCAGTAAGAAGTTATTGGCAAAATAATGACTGTGACCTTTGATGCTTTGTGACCAAAAATGCTCCAGTGAACTGACATGACCTTTGAGAGGTCAGATTGCCCAAAAACCCAATTTTATGGTCAACATTTTGGTAACAATACATGTATTGATGATTTTCATGTTTATCTATCCAGTATTTACTGAAAAAGAAGCCTTTATATTTCACCATTGACTTCTAATGGGATGACCAAAAATTGACCCCACCTTAGGTCAATAATATCAAAATTACCAGACAGCATATTTGTAGACCCTAATGGCCTCATCATATTGTGAAAGTTTCAAACTGATCATTTGGCAGATATTTCTTTGGCGCGGCTTCAAACTCGTGATGTTAGGTTTTGAGGTCGGGTTGCTTGACCTTGAATTGTTTTTTCACCTGAGATGACCTGACCAAAAACATTTGGTTAGATGCGTAAAATTGATCAGGGATAAGGCACTGTAAGTCTCGTTGTTCTGCGTCTTTTCGGTTATCTGAGGTAAATCAGGAGGGGGGCGAATTTCGTCCTCCCAGCGGGGCTTGTGTTAAAAGACACGGGAAGGCGTTATCTTTGTGCAAAATGAATCCCTGAAAATACTTTGTCATGATAAATTGTGCAAATCGAAAAAATGTGACAGTATGAAAGTAGGCTGTTTCCTTTCCTTCATGCTGTGTATGCAGAAGCATCCCCTCGCCGTACAAGGACAGCCCGTGAATGTGTCCTTCACAATATGGAGCGCGTCGTTATGCGACGTTATGAGTATATATACCCTATACAGTTCTGTGGTTATGACCTTTTTAACTTGTATTCCTGCCACAAGCTGGAATCTGCGTTGCGATTCTTCAGAATCACTTACAGAATTGATATTACCCATTCTCCTGTGCTTCTGCAGGGTGATAAAACGTCAAGTACCGTTTTCCGAAGGTTGAAAATTGGCAGTGTATTTTGTTCATCGTTGCTGTTTGCAGGGGATATCGTTTAAAATTATGACAAAATCAACATTATGTTCATGATACAAAAAAACATAGAAATGATCCTTACACATGATTGACTTCAGATTTCGTTATGCATCAGGAACATAGGTTGATTTTGATCAGTTACACCATAATGGTGTTTTGGAAAGACCCGTTTTCGAAAACATGTTTAGCAATAACCATTACGGTTTTTAATACAAAGAATACAATATAATTATCACAACTATATTTTTCCCGTATATTTCACAAGGCATTCAAGTGGCAGAGCGCATCAATCATCTGAATTATATCGCTAAGGTCTGCGCCATTACGTGGCCAAGTTCATAGTCAAACGGATTTAGGTAATCCTAAAAAATGTATCCCTAACAGGCGCCCCGCTGGGGTCCCTGTCATGACGCACCCCATTGGGGGAAGGGGTGTATTTCGCCCCCCCCTCCCTCCGTATCTCATTTCCCAGGAAAGCTAAAGAAAAATTACGGACGGCGTTCAAAAGGTCTTGAGACGAAGAGAAATTACAGGAAGTATTTTATGTCAGCTCAATATTGAGGTCAGCATAGGTCAAAGGAGGTTCCATAATGTCATTGCGAGCATTGCATTTTTAGTTGTATTGGAGCTCATTGAGTATCTTAGGTTAGATGGTGACCCTAACATGACCTTGGATCAGGTCATTTTTACACCCTAACCAGTATGGCTGTTCTATAAATAACTCGACTTGCCATTAACAAAGGAATGGAATGGTGCCTAAACAGTTGATCTAATATTCAGATGCTAGAGCGCAAAAGCTTTCTTTAACACGCGCTTCGACAGGGGGAGGGGCGGGTAACCGCCCCCTCGGGTTTTTCGGAGACAGCATAAAAACGGCGGTGCGTAGCGCCGCCGTACTTGGGATACCTTTTTCTCATCATTTTTACAACCTTTTCTCAAAATTTTAAGGTCAGGTCATCTCAGGTCAGGTCACCAGTACAGGTCAAGTGATCTGACCTAAAAAGTTTGAAATACCATAAGTCGGAACGGGGTGAACTTATCCGATTGAAATTCATATCACATAATGGGCCCACCGAGTTCTCTAAAATAGTTCTGGTATTTTTTATATCGATAGCTAAGATCAGGTACGAGCCATGACCTCTCCATTGGAAATACATGGGAAAATTGTTGAAAAAAACTGAATAGCTTAGTGACGTATGGTAATAGAGCGTTTATTTTAGCTGCATTAGATTTACCTAGTGCCTGCGGTTCTAATGATTTGCATTTTATCTAATTTGACCTTGACCTGACCTCAGGTCAGGTTAAATCCTTAATTTGACCTGGCAAGGTCATATCATATATAATTCGATTCGGCTTGCTACGAGGATTCATATAGTTTAAGTTGTTTTGCTCTACCTTTACTTGTTCAGATGTAACGACCAAAACCTTCATTTACATGTTATCCCTATGACGGCATGTTTTGACCTCTAGTGACCTTAAATGTGACCTGACAAAAATAGTTTTCATCTTCTTCGTCTTCAGAATTCATCATCATCTTCACAAAGAATTGTTTTTAAGCATTTTCGATGGAGAAGTGGATGGGGTACCCAACGCCGTTTACCGTTTTTCGCTATCTAGCGTGGTTCTCGAGATCTTAGAGGGGGTACCCGCCACCCCCCCGTCAAAGCAAAAGTGGCTCAGACCCCCGTCAATGGCGTGTAAACCCGCGCCCCACCGGGGTCCGGCGCCACCTTTGCCCCACGGGGGACATCGATAACCCCCCTCTAACTCCGAAAATATGGGGGTTAGCGCAAATATGCACACTGAATTAGAAGGTCCGTTTAAATTTAAGGAATTAATTAGCATGGTTAAGCGCTGAGCTCAAGTTAGGTCAAGATCGGCTATTTTCCCTCAAATATGCAATGCTTAAGCAAACTGGGCTTAACTCTTATGCCATTAGAGCTATTGAGATCTGGTAAACTACATTGGATAGGAAAATGCCAGACCTTTTTCCGCTATGTGGAACGTAATTACCTCCCGCCAGTGGTCACCTCGTGACCTAATATGATGTGAGGTTACGAAAGATCGAAAGTGACCCTGCCGTATATTAAATAAAAGCCAGTGACGAGACATATACGATGGTGTTTGATTCAGGGCTCTAATTTAATTAGGTCAAAAGTTATTGCCAAAATACTGTTGTTGACCCCTGGTGACCTTGGATGACCTCGGAGAGCTCAAAGGGAAAATATGGCCCCGGGGATCCGTGAAAGGGTGTCCAAGAACACTTTTCTGAGCAAGTCGAGCATTTTCAATCTTTTTTGTGACTTTTAGATCATAAGCCAGCTTTTCCCCGTGCTTTTTCAACGAGAGAGGTCACTTCGTGACCTGACCTCACGTCAAGAAATCGAAAAATCCCGGATATACACCTTGTAGACCCTGGAGGGGTCATGAAGAGTAGGACGTTTCAAATCGATCGACTTAGAAATGTAGCTCTTATAGAGCTCAAAAGTTGAAGTGAGCTGACCTAGGTTGACTTTTCCTGGTGACCTGACCTTGGGTGACCTGGAGTGAAATAATTCAGGGAAGGTGGCAAAATGATGGGGTGAGAGGTAGAGTCCTCAACTGCGGTGCTGCGCCTCGTTGTTTTTCTGCTATCCCGGAAAAACCTTAGGGGGCCATCGATGGCCCCGGTGGGGCGAGGGTTAATACGCGCATTGACGGGGGTCAGAGCCACCTTTGCATTGACGGGGGTACCCGCCCCCCTAAGATCTCGAGAACCAAGTTAGATAGTGATAAACGGTAAACAGTGTTTGATAGCCCATTCAAATTTCCATAGCACATATTTGGGCCATTTTTGTCAGGTCATAGTTAAGGTCACTAGAGGTCAAGGCATGCCACCATAGGGGTACCATGTAGACAAAGATTTTCAGTCATATCATCTGAATTAGTAAAGATAAAGCAAAACAATCTAGACCATAGGAAATTGTCGCAGAAGGCCGAATCAAATGGTACTTATAATATGACCTTACTAGGTCAAATCAAGTCAAATGTAGGATTTCACCTGAGGTCAGGTCAAGGTCAAATTAGGTCAAAATGCACATCATTGAAACTGCAAGGATGAGGCAAACCGAGTGCCATTAAAATAAACGCTCTACATCCATCAAATTCGAAATTATTCAGTTTAAACCATTTTTCCATGCATTTCCAATGCAGAGGTCATAGCTCGTACATGGCCTTAAGGTCATCGATATAAGAATACCGGAAAATGTTTCGTAGAACTTGGTGGCCCCATCATGTGGTACGGGTTTCCATCGGACAGGTTCGCCCAGTTTTGACTTATGCTATCATGAACTTTTTTTAGCTCAGGTCACTTGACCTGCACTGGTGACCTGACCTGAGATAACCCAACCTTAAAATATCCGTAACAGTTTTAGAAATTATCAGAGAAAAAATAAAAAAATAAAAGTACGGCGGCGCGTAGCGCCGCCGTTTTTATTTCCGTTCCGAAAACACCCGGGGGAGGGGGCGGGTACCCGTCCCCCGTCAGTGCGCGTGTTAATAAATGTCACCCTATTTGCCCTGTCATGGCCACAATATTCAACTCAGCCGAGAAAAGACTAGTATAGTTTTGTGCCCAGTTCCAGTGGACTATCTACCACCGGAAAATTTTCGCCCATTTTTTCGCTATTACACATAGGTGCCGAGATGGAGGGTTGGGGATTTTAAAACCCCTCCTCCCCCCTCCCTTCCACTGGAGTGAATGTGGATTAGAAGCCCACTGGGGTGGGGGTTAAATGTCATATTGCTGAGCGACTTGCACGCAGCTCTTGGAGTAATCAACAACCAGTATAAGTTGTTCATGGATTACCCGACTGTTGAACGATTCAGTACAAAACGGCTCTCAGCCTTCACCCACCTATGGTTTGCAGGCTGCAGAGCTGGCGGATGGACACAACGGGGATCGTACCGAATCAGGTGGAGGCCCGCGGGGTGTTGGACCCGGAGGTGCTGCCGTACTACCCCTACCGGGACGACGCCTGCGCCCTCTACGCCAGCCTGCGGCGCTACGTGTCGGCGGTGGTGGAGGCGGTGTACAACTCGGAGGAGAAGCTGCGTGGGGACTGGGAGCTGCAGCGGTGGCGTCGCGAGCTAACCACACCGCGCCAGCAGGGAGGAGTTGGACTGCTCGGAGTTCCCGGCCACTATGACAGGGGTAGGTGCGGAACCGCCGGCTTCTATTGTTGAAGCAATGCATTTGATTATTTTACTGCGACAGAATTCATCTACTAGGTTCGGAAAACCTTTCTTTAGATGTATGCAGAGTGGGTCAAAAATATATCCACCCCCAAGGCACGAGACAGCCTAAGCAAACCAGTTGGTCGGTCACCCCTGCTAGGTCTGTAAAGGCCGGGAGGGTTGATGCACTTCGTTAGAACACCGAATGCGGGGAGGGTGCACAGGTGTTGTGCAAGGAGTTTGGCTCGTTCTAGGGAATCACGCTACAATGGAAACGGGAGCGTAGACTTGATTAGCTATAGCAACTGATTTGAAGCACAGAATGTTTCATCTTGAATATACAAGTGTTCAATAAAAAATCTAGTTCATGGGTGACATAAGTTCATACACTGCTAGTTCAACGACAAAAACCTGCCGACTTAATACGCGCATTGACGGGGGTCTGAGTCACCTTCGCTTTGTAGGAGGAGGGGGGGTACCCGCCTCCCTAAGATCTCGAGAACGACGGTAGATGGGGGGGGTAAACGGTGTTGGGTAGCCCATCCAAATTTTTATCGAAAACATTCCGACCATTTTTTCAGGTCACGTTTAAGGTCACTAGAGACCAAGGCATGCCACCATAGTGATAACATGTAAATGAAGGTTTGCAGTCATTATATCTGGACTAGTAAAGATAGAGCAAAGCAATCTAAGCCATTGGAGTCCTTGCAGCAAGCCGAATCGAATGATATGTAATGTGACCTTGACAGGTCAAATCAGGTCAAATATAGGCTTGACCTGATGTCAGGTCAATTAGGTCAAAATGCGTATCATTAGAACCGCAAGGCCAAGATAAACCTAATGCCGTTTAAGTAAATGCTCTATCACCATCCATTATTAAGTTAGCCGGTTTAAACCATTTTTCCATGTATTTCCGATGGAGAGCTCATGGCTCGTACCTGACCTTAGGTCATCGATATCAAAATCCGGAACGTATTTTAGAGAACTCGGTGGGCCCATTATGTGATATGAGTTTCAACCAGATAAGTTCACCCTGTTCCGACTTATGCTATCTTTCACTTTTGAGGTCAGGTCACTTGACCTGTACTGGTGACCTGACCTGAGATGACCCAACTTTGAAATTTTGACAAAAGTTGTAAAAATGACGAGAGAAAGGTATGCTAAGTACGGCACTATCTCTTACCCTGTTAAGAGGGCATTACGGGGATAAAAAACTCATACAGGATACCCGTCCGAGGACTTGAACCCGGGTCAGTGGCGTGGAGCTCAAATGCTCAACCCCCAGGTCACCGCATTCCCAACTGAAAATATCGACCATTAAACCTTTCATTCTACAAATCGGATGTTGTAATTCTTGAAAACATACACTTCCGTCTCCAATCCAATCATGCCTTGTCTCCAATCCAATCATGCCTTGTCTCCAATCCATATGCCTTGTCTCCAATCCAATCATGCCTTGTCTCCAATCCAATCATGCCTTGTCTCCAATCCAATCATGCCTTGTCTCCAATCCAATCATGCCTTGTCTCCAATCCAATCATGCCTTGTCTCCAATCCAATCATGCCTTGTCTCCAATCCAATCATGAGCGACTCAAACTCCTAGCATAACAGCTGTAAACCCTCTCCGCTTCGGCGTACTTCTGAAAAAGTGTCAGCCCCCCGCCGTCTGTACACACAAGGGGTCACCCCTCCCCGGGTTCAGCGTTCTTGTGAAATGTGTCAGCCCCTCCCCCCCGCCAGTACAGAACAGGGGTCACCCCTCCCCGGGTTTGGCGTTCTTGTGCAGTGTGTCAGCCCCTCCCCCCGCCAGTACAGAACAGGGGTCACCCCTCCCCGGGTTCGGCGTTCTTCTGAAGTGTGTCAGCCCCTCCTCACCCCTCCCCGGGTTTGGCGTTCTTGTGAAGTGTGTCAGCCCCTCCCCCCCACCAGTACAGAACAGGGGTCACCCCTCCCCGGGTTCGGCGTTCTTCGAAGTGGCCAGCCCCCCCACCCCCTCCCCGGGTTTGGCGTTCTTGTGAAGTGTGTCAGCCCCCCCCCCGCCAGTACAGAACAGGGTCACCCCTCCCCGGGTTTGGCGTTCTTGGAGTGTGCAGCCCTCCCCGCCAGTACAGAACAGGGGTCACCCCTCCCCAGGTTCGGCGTTCTTCGGTGTGCCAGCCCCTCCCACCCCTCCCCGGGTTTGGCGTTCTTGTGAAGTGTGCCAGCCCCTCCCCCGCCAGTACAGAACAGGGGTCACCCCTCCCCGGGTTTGGCGTTCTTGTGAAGTGTGTCAGCCCCTCCCCCGCCAGTACAGAACAGGGGTCACCCCTCCCCGGGTTCGGCGTTCTTCTGAAGTGTGCCAGCCCCTCCCCCCGCCAGTACAGAACAGGGGTCACCCCTCCCCGGGTTTGGCGTTCTTGTGAAGTGTGCCAGCCCCTCCTAACCCCTCCCCGGGTTTGGCGTTCTTGTGAAGTGTGTCAGCCCCTCCCCTCCGCCAGTACAGAACAGGGGTCACCCCTCCCCGGGTTCGGCGTTCTTGTGAAATGTGTCAGCCCCTCCCCTCCGCCAGTACAGAACAGGGGTCACCCCTCCCCGGGTTCGGCGTTCTTCTGAAGTGTGCCAGCCCCTCCTCACCCCTCCCCGGGTTTGGCGTTCTTGTGAAGTGTGTCAGCCCCTCCCCTCCGCCAGTACAGAACAGGGGTCACCCCTCCCGGGTTCGGCGTTCTTGTGAAGTGTGTCAGCCCCTCCTCACCCCTCCCCGGGTTTGGCGTTCTTGTGAAGTGTGTCAGCCCCTCCCCTCCGCCAGTACAGAACAGGGGTCACCCCTCCCCGGGTTCGGCGTTCTTCTGAAGTGTGCCAGCCCCTCCTCACCCCTCCCCGCGTTTGGCGTTCTTGTGAAGTGTGTCAGCCCCTCCCCTCCGCCAGTACAGAACAGGGGTCACCCCTCCCCGGGTTTGGCGTTCTTGTGAAGTGTGTCAGCCCCTCCCCCCCCGCCAGTACAGAACAGGGGCCACCCCTCCCCGAGTTTGGCGTTCTTGTGAAGTGTGCCAGCCCCTCCTCACCCCTCCCAGGGTTTGGCGTTCTTGTGAAGTGTGTCAGCCCCTCCCCTCCCCGCCAGTACAGAACAGGGGTCACCCCTCCCCGGGTTCGGCGTTCTTGTGAAGTGTGTCAGCCCCTCCCCCCCGCCAGTACAGAACAGGGGTCACCCCTCCCCGGGTTCGGCGTTCTTGTGAAGTGTGTAGGCCCCTCCCCCCGCCAGTACAGAACAGGGGTCACCCCTCCCCGGGTTTGGCGTTCTTGTGAAGTGTGTCAGCCCCTCCCCCCCGCCAGTACAGAACAGGGGTCACCCCTCCCCGGGTTCGGCGTTCTTGTGAAGTGTGTCAGCCCATTCAGTCTGTACAGACCTGGGGTCACCCCTCCCTAGGCGGAGGCGACCGATCGACTGATCCGCTCAGGCTACTTGATGCCGCGCGGGGAAATATGTATATCTTAGGCTCACTATCCACCTGCCAAGAAATCATAACTTCACCGTAATTTCGGGGAGTATTCAATTTCCTCTAATTTGTCCTAGATATTGTGGAGCCGGACGGAAAACTGAAGATAGCACGCTCTACATTTTATAGGACACATTTCTTGAGAGGCCTATCGAAACTGTTCTTTTGTGTTGTGCAGATAATTAGTCCATTCGTAATGTTGATTTCATGTTTGTTGTGCATTTGTTCTTAGTTAGTCAAGCGAATTGTTCTTTGCCTGCTGCAACGGTATTCGCTAGTAAAATCCGCACGGACTCTTTCGAGTCCTCTGTTCTGCGCACCGACTGGTGTTTCACGGTTCACTCGGTCCAAAATCCATACATTTCCCGGACCCAAGAGGACATATTCATTGGTCGATACTTCTTCTCAAGTATATGTAATTGAAGACAGGGGCGTAGCCAGGATTTCGCTGAAGAGGGGGGCACCCCGAAAAGGGCCCCCGCGACAGCGCCAAAAGGGCCCTGATGAGTAAAAAGTGCCCTGCTTGTTACATAATCGTGTCCTGAGGAGGGCCCTCAGGAGGGGGCGGCTGTCCCTGCCGCCCCCCTTTGCTACGCCCCTGATTGAAGATCCATTTCAATACCGATCCGCTTTGTTATGTTGAATGGCCAAGGTTGGAAGTTTCCCCTCCAACCCAGAAATTCTGCCCAATCTAATAAAAGAAGTCAGAAAATGCAAATATTCTCGGCGCAGCTTCTGGTCCTTGAATAAGGCTTCGCCGTTACGCACTTTAATGATGAGAAAAAGGCTTGTTCCACTGGCAGCCTGGCATATGGAAGGAAACCAAGCGTAATTATGTAATATATGCTTTTTGTTGCTTCTTTAGTTTGCTGCGGTTCCACGTTTCATATGGTAAGAGTGAAATATAGTATATTGCATAAAATTCCAATGGAATATGCCTGGATCGAATTTCGAACTGGTGATATTCTCGTTTTCAAGGACCGCCAATGCATGCGGGCTCATTAAGTGTTTCTAAAGTATCGCTAGCCTTACTTTTGGAGCCTAGATATCAGCCAGAATTTCATTTAAGCGGTTAAAGGTGCTACGGTGTGCCTTCAATGTGGTGCCAACTTTTACTTGGGCCCTCTGCGTGTGCATCGAATTGCTTCATATGTTCATAGACCCGAAGCCGCACCCTTGACCCGTTTTACTTGACGCCAGGTTTCACCAGTGCGCAAGAGGTGACTGACACCATCACATCCATCATCTCCACCTGCAGTCTTGGACACGCTGCTGCTAACTTTGCCCAGTACGAAGAGTACGGCTTCGTTCCCAACTACCCCGGTATTCTATACGGAAAGGCGCCCAACTCAAAGCAAGGCCCCGAGCCCTCCGAGGAGGACGTTCTAGCATATCTTCCGAGCGTTGCCACGACCAAGGATATCATGGTCATCACTAGGCTACTCAGCTTCCGCGGCACACAGAACTTGGGCAACTTCGAGGTGCGTTATATGTACGACCCGACAGCTTCGAACGCAGCGCAGAGGCTTCGTGAGGAGCTGCAGCAGCTAGATGGGAAGATTCAGGTGCGTAACACCAAGACGGAGTTCCCGTACACCTGGCTCGACCCGGCGTACGTGCCCAACTCTATCAGTGTCTAACATGATGGGGATTCGACAATTCCGGCTGGAGACGTCACACTCGTAACTCAAGACAGTAAGACAATTTAATGATGTGATGAAGTTTTGTTACGGTGCTGACGCATTAAGAGCTCTGAACCTGAATAAAAGGAACTGATAAAAGGAGCTGTGTGGTGAACGAAGTAGATGTCGATCCGTGGCTTGCTTAGAACCAGCTTTTCCGTCAGAGACATGCATGTATCAGGAAAGAATTTATTTATGATGTGGAAAAAATGTTTATTCCAAAGTGCGTGCGTGTAAAACACGCGTGACACCGTCACGTGGTGTGTTACGAGCCGATGCAAACACGCGTGACACCGTCACGTGGTGTGTTACGAGCCGATGCAAACACGCGTGACACCGTCACGTGGTGTGTTACGAGCCGATGCAAACACGCGTGACACCGTCACGTGGTGTGTTACGAGCCGATGCAACCACATTGGAACGCCAGGAAACCGGCATTTCTAGGGAATTTTAATCAGTGGTTGATGAAAACCTAGCCTTGTTTAAGGGAACTTTTCACGGGGCTATGCTTTTCATGTCTTTGCCCGGGAAAATAATTGCATTCTCGTATGAGAGGGATTCAGTTGGTTGTGATGGTACCTGTTATTTGTCCTTGATTGTCTATCCAAGACTATCAGTGAGAGACAGCAATGTCCGTGCAGCCTGTCTTATGGTGATAAGATGATGAAGTTTGTTGTTGTCTCACCTGTTTTCTTTTCCTGTTTCTCATAAACGTTAAAAGCCGGGGAGGGGCAGTGCGACCTTCAAAGCCGGGGAGGTGCAGTGCGTCCTTCAAAGCCGGGGAGGGGCAGTGCGTCCTTCAAAGCCGGGGAGGGGCAGTGCGTCCTTCAAAGCCGGGGAGGGGCAGTGCGTCCTTCAAAGCCGGGGAGGGGCAGTGCGACCTTCAAAGCCGGGGAGGTGCAGTGCGTCCTTCAAAGCCGGGGAGGGGCAGTGCGTCCTTCAAAGCCGGGGAGGGGCAGTGCGACCTTCAAAGCCGGGGGAGGTGCAGTGCGTCCTTCAAAGCCGGGGAGGGGCAGTGCGTCCTTCAAAGCCGGGGAGGGGCAGTGCGTCATTCAAAGCCGGGGAGGGGCAGTGCGTCCTTCAAAGCCGGGGAGGGGCAGTGCGTCATTCAAAGCCGGGGAGGGGCAGTGCGTCCTTCAAAGCCGGGGAGGGGCAGTGCGTCCTTCAAAGCCGGGGGAGGGGCAGTGCGTCCTTCAAAGCCGGGGGAGGGGCAGTGCGTCCTCCATCCGGTGCACATCCATGGGTGGATCCAGGAGCATCTTTTGGAGGGGGCAAACCCAACGTTTTGGAGGAGAGCTAAATCGAGAAAAAGTCGCAAACATAGTATTTTTAAGAGGAACAGCCAAAATTTGACCCTCTTGGTGACCAAAAGATACTCTTTAGGCTTCAGTGTGGGCCACGGCTCCTTTGCCCCCCCCTGGATCGGCCAGTTTGCACATCGGGGACGTCCATCAAAATTGTAGGGCTCGACCTAGGGCTTTCTCTTTCTTATCATGTGCAGGCTCAAGTAAATATTTCCAATTTCGATATGGGCGAGCAGCCTCCGTAGCGTTGTCTAGGATTGGTGACAGTTACGGACTTAGCTGGCGCTTTCCTCCAATCATCACAAATTCGGGGCATCCCCACGAGTTAAAAAAAAATAGGATGATGCCCTGGCTCCTTCTACTGCTTTACTTTTGCAATTTTGGCAGATTTCATAGTATATATTGTATATAATGTATTTGGCTTTGCTCCCTATATGAGTGTATTGATTTGTATTGGAAGCTAGTGTGAATAAATGTTGTACTTACGCTATTTGGAATAATACAAGAAAGGAAACTGCATTTGCTTTGACAGTATCGCTCCCACAAATTCTGGACATGCATACGGGTATAAAAGTGTTATATCATCAAACCACCAGTCCATATTACTTTCTTTTAAGCGACAGGGCTGGAACCCAAAATACCTTTACACAAGGTACGTTCACGAGAGGGAAGCGCCGTAGTTAGGTCATATTTAGGTTTCCAAGATAATAGTTGTTAAATTATGCAGAATTTCAGATAAATAGTAATAATCTATCTCAAAACTTTACTTAATTCAGGTTTCATTCATTTCATACCCATATCTTCATGCTAAATTCAGTAAATGGGTCACTAATTTTCTGGAAGCAAATCACCACCGTAACACTTTGTGCTATAGTTGCTGATCTGCGCCATCAACTGCAATATCCCTAAAATATGGTATAAATAATAGGAAGTGAACTATTTTTTTCTTTCCGAATGCCCAGGAAAAACTTCAGGGGTATGAAGGAAACCCTTTACTTTGCTTTGTAAAACCTTTTTCTGAGGTATATAAAATGTCAAATTATTCTAAGCTCGACAAGTTTAGGGTCATTTTCTAAGACAAAAAGACAAAAGATTGCAGCTCTACGCCTAAAGAGTGTCTCTAAACCCTTGCGGGCCAGCAAAACACCTCCAAACTTGGTAAAGTTTTCAATGTTAAAGATCGGTGAAGGGACTCTTGCGCCATTGTGACGTCACAACATGGCGGCTCGTGGCCAGAGACTGGATGGAACCGTCCTCTTTTACCCTGGCTGAAACCCTCCGTTATTATGGCAAAAATTAGCGTTTACGACTGCTAGCTGCTATGAGCATTTATTACTACGAACATAGGGTGGTAGAAAATTCCGTTCGGGAACACTAGCGAATACGAACTTAGCTGTTAGCAGCCCCTGCGACCGCGGTAGTTTCAACATAAAACAAGCTCAGTTTGAAGACTCAGATAACGTTGGAGGTCTGCAGTCCTTTTGGCGCAAGAAAAATAAAACATCCTACTCCTTTGACATTGGCGGACGCAGGGGGCGGCCATTCCCCCCACAAAAGCGCTGGGGGGGGCAAACTACCTTTGGCCCCCCAAACGCCGGAAATTTTTCGAAAAAAGGTGTTTACACTAGGTCTGCAGAGCAAAAAAATCTTCGCTCCCACCCTCTCCCCCCCGAGGAGAGGCAAACTTGGGTTTGGCCCCCAAAACTCGGGTCTGCGTCCGCCCCTGTCCTTTGATGAGATGTTTACACACAATGTAGACAGAGGCACATTTGCATTCAATGTTGTTTCGTGCAAAGCTGCTGATTTCATGCATGATAGCAGGAAAAGAATAAGCCAGGACTATGTTCCAACAGTAATATTCGTATTAACACGTACCTGCTGGTGGAGGGGGGGCGAACTTCACTCCCTCCTGGTTTTCCTCGAATAACGCAGAAAGGAGGAAACGCAGAACAACAAAACTTACGGTACCTTATCGCGAATCAATTTCGCTCACCATATATGTATGTATATATATATATATATATATATATATATATATATATAACCACACTTTTTAGGTCAGGTCATGTCAGGTCAAAGAACTTTTCAAGGTCAAGCGACCCGAACTCAAAACCCAAAATCTCGAGTTTGAAGTGGCGTTAAAGGAACATCTGCCAACCAATCAGTTCAAACTTCCGCAATATGAAGAGGTCATAAGGGCCCATAAATATTCCATCTCGAAATTTGAAAATTGTTGACCTAAGATGGGGATGCAATTTTTGGGCCACCCAATAATAAGTCTATGGTGAAAAATAGAAAGGGATCGTTTTCAGTAAATACTGGTTAAGGGCAATTCCAGCACCAATCGACCATGCAAATGGCAAATCTACACGGTACCTCTTCGATTTTCTTCAAAATAATGTTATACAGGGTTCTCATGGGCCCATAAGACGAATCTGAAAGTTTTAGCTCGATCGGAGTAAAGCTTTAGAAGTTATTGCCTCAGGCATTTTTTGAAAATCTGCTTACAGTGCAATTTTTTAGGTGACCATAAAACCCACAGAGACTGATGAACTATGCATTAAAGATACATTTTCCTGTCTGAAATAAGCCGAAGAACTTGAATCTGAAGTCTGTTTGACCCTAGGTCACTTCTGAAAAAGTTATGATTTGACCTTGACCTAAGGTCACATTCAAAATTTGCTGGTACACCTTTGGCTCAAAATGGAATATTCCAAATTAAAGATTGAACTTTCCTCCTTCCATTAAAATAGGTTAGAATATCTGTTTTTATATCTACTAGTGTTTTTAACACGCTTAGTGGAGGGTAGCCTGGCGTCCAACACGTAATGAAGGGGTCCCGAAATGCCCTCCTGAGATTTCACCAATTAAGAGGGTTAGAAAAACGCGTGTTGCGGGTTTTGTGAGGGCTGTAGAATGTGTTTTTTAAGCTAGATTTTATGGACCTAGACCAGTATTCTCCAGGTCAAATGAGGTCATAGAGGTCAAATGTAGGCCGTACCTGACACTTAGCGAAATGCCGTGATTGTGCGAAACAAAGTGGCGAATACACTTTGATCGGGCAAATTTCATAAAGAGAATATATAACTTGTTCTCTGGAATATTTAGGTCGAGGTCGGTCAAGGTAATTGACCAATGACACCACAACGTGAAATATTTCCATCATGGATGCACATACATTGAAGCTTGCAAAGAAGCAGCCATTAGGCAAGCAATGAGTTTGACCTTGACCCACGGTCTTTGGCCTGTGACCTGGAACTTAACATTCAGTAACCTCAGCTGTAACATCAAAACATCATACACGTGGTACCAGGGAACGTCATGTGACCGTAAGCTCTAAGATCAACAATTGCGATAATGTTTATATGACCTTGGTCTGTAACCTATGATCTAGTGAAATGATCTTAACATACAACTCTGACGATACTACGTTTTCATCGCACAGCTAGGTCTGCAATGCATTTGAACTGGTGTGACCGCACATAGGCGTCGAAAAGGGGGGCAGGGGGCCTGCACCCCCCACTTTTTGGCCCAAAATTTCCTTATCTCAGTCAAAATGGGAGAAAACCTGAAATATAAATAAACAGTAACTGTGGAAGGCAACGAGGAGCCCAAATTCGAACAGTTTTTGGTCCTATCGTGGAAAGGTTTTTGTCAGCATCAGGTTGAAGTTTGACTGGCCCCCCACTTTTTCCGGTGGCGATGCTTATGTGACCGCAGATAATGGCTATTTAGGAATATATGTCTGATTTTGTAAGCCTATAGGTCAGTCAGTGCGTAAACATAGAGGACCGATTTTCAAAATTCTATCCAAACTTAATTCGCTCATCGATGTTGTTTTTCTGCCATGAAGGGTTTCCGGCCACCTCGGGAAATTATGCTTAAAGGGAATGTGGCACCTTCACAACGTGATTTTAACTGAGATAGCCAAGTTGTAAAGCAGGTCGGAAAACCCGGTACTCCATATTTCATTTGTCTTGGAACTCGATATTTCCGTAGAAAAAAGCTAAAACCTACCTGACACCAGCCCCCCTCAGCCCCCCGTCGCCGGCGGCAAGTGTTGTGAGCTGCTGGTGTGACGACATATGCTGACGTCACGATGAGCATCAGCCAATCGAAGCCCTTGAGGCGTTTCAAGTATGGTAGTGGTCGCCAGATCGTGCCATCATCCACAGTCTGATATTTATTTCTTTTTTCTAGAGGAGTATTTTTAAAAACCAAATATTGAGCTTATTGTACATTTTTTCAGAGAAATCATGAGTGGTTTCATTATTTTTGACTAATAGTACGCCTAATTACACTAAATTCCAGGATTCGACCAAGGTGCCACATTCCCTTTAAGCCCTGTCCGACTGCGTGTTAAAGGGAATGTGGCACCTTGGGCGAATCCTGGAATTTAGTAAAATTAGGCGTGCTTTTAGCCAAGAATAATGAACCACTCATGATTTCTCTGAAAAATGTACAATAGGCTCAATATTTTGTTTTAAAAATACTCCACTAGAAAAAGAAATAAACGTGGCCCAGCCGCCGAGGTGAGGCGAGCGGACTCTCAGGTCAACCGATGACCTTGGAGTGAGGCAGTGAGCGGCCGGGCGCGGGACGAGAAGGACCCCAGTGACAGTGCACAGACGCCGAAACGTGTGTTTTTTAAGCCTTTTGGCTTGATATCAATTTCTAATTTCGACACTGCTGCTTCAAAATGTCAAACGCAGGGGACACAGACCCGGAGTGGGAAACTGGGACCAGTGACGATCCTAAACGGCGTAAGCGAGACAGGGAATCACCGATCAGTGACATTATATCCGCCTATGAGAAAAGGCGTAAGCAGGGCACCGGTAAGTCCCCAAAGGGGAAATCCCCTAAATCCAAGAGCGGCATAACCACGGAGATGCTGGAGTGTATAAAGAGCATCATACAGTCTACCATTCAGGTGGAAATGGATGCTAACTTTACCAAGATGACCAAGGCCTTACAGGCTAAAGTTGAGTCCCAGAAAGAGGCGATCCAAGTGCTTGAGGCTGATCTTTTTGAAAAAGCCAACAAAGTTGACAGACTCGAAGAACAGCTCAAAGAGACCAGACGGGAGCTATCATCCCTGCATGTCCAAGTGGAAGACATGGAAAGGCACGAGAGAGGAGTAAATCTCATCCTCACGTGCAAGAAATTCGGTCGTCGCAGACAAGGTGAGGATGTGAGGATGATGGCAGTGAGAGCTTTACGGGAGCATTTCCCACACATCCCGCTCTCACCTCCCGATCTCGCAGCCGCGCATCGGCTGCCACGGGACAACGTTGTGATCTGCGCTTTTTTTGATCGGTCCCTTAGGAATCAGTTCTACTATGAACGCATGAGACTACGGAACTCTCCTGTTCCAGCTGAAGAGAGACTCTACCTCTCAGAGTCTCTAACCCGCCTCAACAGAGAACGGCACAACGAACTCCTGACTATGAAGAGCAAAGGGAGGATTTGGTCAGTTTTCACTCAGAATGGCCTACCTGGATACAAGCTCACTCAACACTCAAACCCTGTCCGTGTAACTTCAGACCAGCAAGTGCGTGATCTCTGGAAGATGCTGAGGGAACGGCGACATGCAGGGGGCCACCCCGCGACGGGCGCAGTATCAGTGCCGGCTCCGGCCGGCGGGCGGCCGACTCCGGCCAGCGGGCGGCCGGCTGCAGGGGAAGCGGCAGAGCCGCCCGGCGGAGGCCGGTGCCTCCTCTTCAGTTCCTCTCCAGGCTACATCAGACCAGGATGGGCCGGCCATCGCCAGGCCTAGACCAGAGAACTCCAGCAACGTCGCAAGAGACGCCTGTCCTGCAGCGGCAAGATTGGAACTTCACAGCTGATTCAGCCTCCAAACAGGCGGAACAAGCTCGGGGGAGAAGCTCAGCGGACGATGTAGAAGCCGACTCAGCAGCTGCAGACGGGGAAGCGAGGAACGTGGTTTTGGACGGTGAGAGCAACCCAGCAGCGGTAAACGCTGCCCCAGTGGATGTTTCCCCGTCCAGTTCTACCAAAGACAATATGAATCTCCCGCGGTAACGAGTGCGTACAGTGGCGCAGGCGTGAACGCTGGTTACGCACGGTGAGGTGACGTCACCCAAGGGTGACGTCAGCCCTGACGGGGCACACGAGTGGCGGCGCGGTGACCGCGGCTGGAGATCCGGAGTTCGGAGTGCCCTCCCAGGCACTCAAGCCATGCGCCGCTTGCAGGTACTGTCACACTGTTTTCATTTTCTGAAGCAAGTTATGTTTTTGTGCTCATAATCTGAATGTGCAAACATGACAGAGCAATGCTGTTTTGCAAACAGTTCTTTAACTACATAGAGAGTAACAGGAAACGGTTTTCCTTTGGAACTTCTTGAACCGGTGAAGGTCAGACCAGCACGATTTAGTTGTGTGCTCGAATTATGTTTTCCTCATGTAACTGAAGCGTATTATTTACCTGTCTGTAACCGTTTTCTCAACACTGTTAGATCGTTTGAAAAAGTAACATTTCAGTGCAAAGAAAAACTGAGGCCAAACCATCTAATGAATTGTTGTGATGCGTGAACGCTGGTTGCGCACGGTGAGGTGACGTCACCCACGGTTGACGTCAGCCCTGACGGGGCATTCGAGTGGCGGCCTGGTGACCGCGGCTGGAGATGCGGAGTTCGGAGTGCCCTCCCAGGTACTCAAGACATGCGCCGCCTGCAGGTACTGTCGCACTGTTTTCATTTTCTGAAGCTTTTCTGTTAGATTGTTTGCAAAAGTAAAAAGTAACATTTATGTGCAAAGGAAGACTGAGGCCTAACCGTTTAATGAATTGTTGTGATAACTCCCAATTATGCTCCACGTGACTATTTCAACTTAGCTTGCATCTGATAATCGATTCCATGAGAACATTAGGTCTGGGACCACGCATCCCCTATGTTGCGGCTTTTCATCCGCCTTCACGCCCAGTGAATTGTATGGTGCACCTCAGTGATGGGAAAGTGAGGTAAAGGCATTGTTTCCGCGCGCCCGGCCCGCGTGGGCCCGTGTGTCATCTTTTTATAAGTGTTCATGAGTTCCTTCATCGTCAATCACCACACACCCACACATCTCACAGCATGCCGCAGATATAGGTACATTTCTATAGGGAAAAACTGCAGCAACGAACTGTTGACTCCCAGCTTCCAATTCAGATGTCTTCTCTGTAAGAAAATCCGCGAGCGTCATTCGGTAGCCGATATAAGTAATAGCCTGCATAATTTAAAATGAGCACATCTTCTACGTTTAGGTCAAATATCAGTGTTGCATCGCTAAATGTAAACGGCCTGCGTTCCCAGACCATTGACGGAGTTCCCAAAAGGAGAAAAATCTTCACGTGGCTGAAACAGTTACGTTTTGACGTGATGCTTTTCCAGGAGACACACTCGTCTGATCAGGATGAATCTCAATGGAAAAATGAATGGTCTGGCCCCATCCATTTCGCCCACGGAGAAACTAACAGTAAAGGGGTAGCCGTGCTAGTGAAACCAAATTCAGGGATAGTGATAGATAAAGTCTGCAGTGATCCAAGTGGGAGGTTTCTAACATTCGAGCTGCAATACCACGGAATTTCAATAACGATGGGAAATATGTATGGTCCAAATAACGACAACCCCCGTATCTTTGAAGACTTTTGTCTAAAGTTGACAGAATATGAAAATGCAACAATTATCATTGGTGGTGACTTTAACCTTTGCCTAAATGTCTCTAAAGACCGATTGAGCTCGGCACGCCGAGTTACTAACAACGAAAAATGTAGGGATATATTAAAGCAATTGATGGTAGATAAGAACCTAGTTGACATTTGGCGTAAGCTATACCCTCGCGAAGAAAGCTACACATGCGTCAGGAAAAATCCGCCAAGTAAGTCTCGCATAGACTTCTTCCTTGTCAGCTGCGAACTCATATCAGCTGAAGCAAATCCACAAGCTGAAATTGGAAACTGTTACCTTTCTGATCACAAGCTGGTTTCAATTTCCGTTAACATTCCAACCATTGAAATAGGTAAATCCTTTTGGAAATTTAACAATGGGCTTTTAAAAGATGAAGAATTCGTAAGTATGGTTCGTCAGAAGATCTCAGAAATTGTTCACCAAAATATGTCAAACACAACATCACAGGTAACGTTGTTTGAGACAGTTCTTTGTGTGTTGAGGGGATATATTATTGCTTTTTCGGCTCGTAAGAAAAGGCGAGCAGAACAAGCTCTGAAAGAGATAGAAGAAATTATTAAGAAAATGCAAGGAGATGATGACGAAAACTCTAACCGCATAATAACTTTGCTAGAACAAAGGGACGACTTGATTAATGACCTGAGCAGCCGAGGAATGTTCTTAGCAAAGTTACGATGGCGGCATCTTGGCGAGACAGGCTCAAAATATTTCCACGATATACGAAAGCGTAACAGAGGTAAAAATATATGCAAATCTCTTTTTGTAAAGGATCAAAATGACGAAGGATCTAAAGTAATAACTAGCAACACAAGAGCGATGCTGGATGAAGGGAAGTCCTTTTTCGACAATCTCTACAAGAGGGAAACTGTTTTAGTAGACAATGCCCCGTTCTTTGATCATCTTCCTCGTCTCTCAGACGAAGAAAGAGAGTACTGTGATAGTGCCCTAAGTGTAGAAGAACTTGAACATGCTGTATTTTCGACCCGTAATAACTCATCGCCGGGGCCTTCTGGGTATACTGGCGAATTTTATAAGTTCTTTTGGTCAGAACTAAAAAGCCTAATGATGCAAGTGTGCAATGAAATCTTTGCAAATGGAAAAATGCCTGAAAATATCAAGAGAAGCGTTACAACAATTATTCCTAAAAAGGGTAAAGACAGTCGTTGTCTCGAAAACATGCGCCCAATAAGTCTTCTTAATACTTTGTTCAAAATTATTACCAAATGTCTAGCAAATAGATTATCCACTGTAATCAAACCCATAATTAATGAGGATCAAACTGGTTTCATAAAGGGAAGGTATATTGGGGAGAACGTTCGGTTAATCCTTGATACCATGGGTTATTGCGAAACGCAGAAAAAATCAGCCCTTATTTTGGCGTGCGACGTAAAAAACGCTTATGATTGCGTAGATTGGCAATATTTGAAACGGACAATTAGGGAATTTGGCTTCGGAAATAATTTCGTGAAATGGATAGACATTTTGTATGACCCAAGCCCAACTTGTCCTACCCTCGCATCCGTTCAAATAAATGGTTTAGTCTCCCAGCCGTATAAAATAGAACGGGGCCTCAGACAGGGGTGCCCGTTAAGTTGTCTCTTGTTTTTGTTATGCTTTGAACCCCTTTTGGAACGCATCAGAAGATGCAGATCAATCAGAGGTATCACCGTAGAGCAGACAGAAGTTAAGGTCAGCGCCTACGCGGACGACGTGACGCTGATAGAAGACGGTAGTAGGGACTCCTTGAAAGCATCTTTAGACATCTTTGATGAGTTTAGGGCAATTTCAGGATTAGGCCTTAATCGTAGAAAGACGCAGGCTCTGTGGATTGGAGAAGATGCGTCAAATCAGCAGCCCATGTGTCCTGAATATGATATTCAATGGCCAAATGACACGATAGAAATTTTAGGCATTCAAATTTCAAATAATCCTAACACTGATATCTGCAAAACAAATTATGAAAGCAAGTTTAAAAGTATGAAGGCTCGTCTCACTCCGTGGAACGGAAGAGGTCTCACACCTTTTGGAAAAATACACTTAATTAAATCGGAAATCATGTCGCAGCTAGTGTATCTAATGACAGTCTTGCCAGCACCTAAACAAGATTTTGTTAAAGCCGTTGAAAGATCACTATTTAACTTCATATGGGGCGGGAAGAAAGATCGTGTAAAGAGGGCAACGCTAAAATCAAAATATAAGAACGGTGGCCTGGCCGTCCCGGACATCATAGTTCAGTCAAAAAGCCTAAAAATGACTTGGGCAAAAAAATTCATGGATCAAAGTCCAGTGTGCAAAGTATGGCATTTTCGACGAGATCTCGTCGGTGCGAGTGCCCTTGGAGATAAGACCGAGTGGTGCGAATTGTATCAACCTGGTGCGAATTTGCCTGGTTAGTGACACTTAAAATAAACAAATAATGGCTGAATGGCTATTAGGACAGAGGAGGGGCCTTATAAAAAGCCCTTAATTAACTGACTAATGATTGAGGTAGCATTGCAATGTAGGGGTAGGAATGGGTGCATTTTTTCCCTGGTATGTGGCAGATTGGTGCGAATTTTTGGAGGATGGTGGTGCGAGAATTTTAGATGGCTGGTGCGACTCGTCTGGCCTGCTGCCATACTTTGCAGACTGGATCAAAGTAACGCGGCAAAATGGAAAAATGTTGTTAAAAATATGCTATCACTTAATGGAAACACTTCAATCTTTCATTGCAGTTGTAGTGATAAGCTGATACAGAAGCACATACAAAATCCGTTTTGGGTAGAAACTAGAGGTGGGACTTTCTAGGCCCAGGCCCGCTGGCTTTGACCGGGCCTGAAGGCCTGATTTAAGCCAATGCCGGGCTGATAACGGGCTTCACCCAGGCTCATTCTGGGCTTCAACTGAACTGGGGCTTCAAAGTCAATTTTCTGTAAGTTAAAAAGCCTTTTTCAGTACAGACCTAGTTTTTTCCACTGAAACATAATCTTATTCATGCACCAGCAGCTTTTGAAAATGCATTTACAATTAATTTTGAGACTTTTAGACATACATCAGGAATGTAAAAGCATGAAGCTCTAGCTTTCTATCTGTTACTCATGCCAGGGTCAAAAGCAAGTTACTTAAACCTGAATCAATATTTAAAATCAAATGTTGAATAGTGCCTACAGTTGCACACATCCATGCCATACTGTCATCTTATGAATATCAGGATTACTTCAAAATCTTCAAGTCATATATGGGTGAACAAAATATAAATTGTGATAGCATATTTGTTACTTCCATATTGTCAGTATACCATTTCAAAGGGAGTCATTTAACCAATTTGCTGCTAACATATTGATATTAACACCTAGCTCTAGCTAGAAAATTCTTTCCAGAAGCTTTCTGCTCCAGGTAAAAAGAAAATGTTATCTATGGAGCCATTCCCATGTTCTCTACAAAAAATGGTGAAGTAAATATGTCAGGTACAAACTATCTAGTGGGAGCCCATAATTGTCAAATTGGCCTGGTAACTCTAGCTGCAAGAACAAATGTTGATAAGTTTGAACCTTCCACAGCTTCATCTTGCTCTTTCATTGCCCAAAAGATGCAAATCCATTCAGAAAGGGCTAGTATAAGCAAGGAAATAGGCACAAAGAAAAACATGTTTTTGATTGAAGTACTTCAAAACATAAATTAGTCAGTTGTGGGGAGATACTGGGGAGAGCAGTCAGCCTTAGAAGGAACCTTTGAAATTACACCAAAACATGAATATACCTACTTGACATTATGTGTTACATTTTCCTTGTGGAGATACTTCCCTGGCCTCTAGGAAATACAACTTCTATTATAAGCTTTGAACATAAAAGCACTTCCCTCCCAAGATACCTTTACTTTACACTTCCCTCCCACCACACTAAAAATGTACAGAAACGTAGGAATACAGAACACAAAAACAGAATATCCAAATTATGGCAAATTCCGCGACCTTGAGCAGCTTGTAAAGCCTTGCAGAGCCAGAAAAGCGTGATATTGATATATGAAATAAGTGCACAAAAAGTGGCCTATTCTCAGGAACAAAAGAAATGTACCACACCCTTTGTGCTTATTTTTAAATCTGTGAAATTTTAAAATATATTTTCAAAATTCTTGAAATATTTTCGCTGAAATAAACTTACTATTCTGGTAAATTTTGGTGAAAAATGTTTTCATAAATGATTGCTCTAATGTAGACAAGCACGGCGCTTCAGATACCTACTAAGCGCAAGCCCGTAAAATACAACAAAACAAACAAAAAGTGTTCAAGCCCAAATGGTGATGTGGATGGGATTGGAGTTTTTTTTGTGTCAGATTTACTTTTGGTGGAGATTGGTGCAATATTTGTATTCAATGTTTGGTGTGAACCTGTGAAAAACTAGTGGTTCCTTATCAAGATACTTCTTTATGGCTGGTGGTTTGATAATTGTATATGGCTGATGGGCCTTGTTCATGTTGGCCTGTTGGCTTACCTACTTTGCAGACCGGGCTGACCCAAGCAGAACAATCTTTTAACTATCTTCCAAGCTGTTTAGTGACTAAACTAAAAGAAAATGTTCACATGTATTAATTGAGGGACAATGTGAAGGATTTTTGTTCATTCACAGCCATTCCGCCATGATATTCTGAAAAGTTTTAGCTGAAAACTTTTCACTGCTCTCTCCTCTATTCATAAACATTATTGGAACTCAATTGTGAGGCTCGTGCCAGCATATAATGATTTATAAAAGTGCAAAGATGGAGGAAATGTCTGACATGAGTGGACTTATTTCATCCTGATTCTTATAGCTGCCATGTGCATACCTCTATCTAGAATGCCCTTTGTTTTTATAAGGTGATATATGGAGGATATTGAGAGAAAGCTGACTCATCTGGAAGTTTTGGCTGCTGCCCAAACTGAAGCAGTCAGTTCTCTTGCATCTGGCCATAAAGAGATGCTTAAGGAGGTGCGCTCGAACCAGAACCAGCTCCTTAATGCTGTAAAGGCCCCTATTGGTGATACTGTAAAGTCTATTAGTGACTTTAATGCACACAGTCCAACTTTTGCTGAAATTGTCAAGGGATCGTGTCAGGATGTGATCTCTGCATTGAGTGGAAAAATCGAAAAGATGCCACAGGACTCAGGAGAGGACCTCCTTCAGAAAGAGCGACGCAAGTGCAATGTTGTCGTCCATAACCTTCCTGAACCGGATGTGTCAAACCGAAAGGAATGCTCGGACAGTGACTGCCAAACTCTGATGCATATTTTGAAGGAGGAAATCAGCATACATGCTAGGATAGTTTCCTCTTACCGTGTAGGGCAGAAAACCCCTGGCAAACCAAGACTACTCATAGCCACGTTTGAGTCCGAGGCAGCGAAGTGGGATGTAGTGCGAAATGCTAGAGATCTGAGGCATAGCCAAGCATGGAACAGGCTGTATATTAACCCTGACCTGACCAAAGTAGAGAGAGAAAGAGGAAAGGTGCTAAGAAGAGAGCTGGAGGATCGCAGGCAGAATGGTGAAAGGGACCTGGTAATAAGGGGGAACAAGATTGTGAAGATTGAGAAAGTTCCAGGAGTAGACGCCGCTTTCACACAAGCAAGCACACTGACCACACAGCAAAACCAAGAGATGTTATTGTTAATGAGCAGAAAGCTGCTTCCACTGCAGCGGCAGGCCCTGTAGGTGGCAACCCAGTTGGTGTGTCATCTGCTGAAGCCATCTCATCCAACACTCCTAGCACTGGATCTGAGGAGCTTCATGCTCAGCATCAGCCATCTCAGGCGCAAAGTTCAAATGCTGAACCACATCCAAACTGTGCCACCAACCATAACACTACCTCAGCTGGTCCCAGCGGCAACACTCCTGTTGGACCTCAGAGTATTCAGGAATATTGACAAGATTGTTCTGGTGGACTGTTAGCAATGTATACCAACGCGGACCAGTTTATCAATAAACGGGAAGAGCTCTGTGCTGCAATAGCTGGTAGAGAACCGGATTTGATCATCTTGACGGAAGTTTTGCCTAAAGCACAGGTTCTGCCGCTCCTCCCTGCGAGTCTGGCAATTGCAAACTATAACATGTACTTGAATTTTGAGCCCTCTACTCCAAACCTTGGAGGTAGTGGTATTCGAGGAGTAGCAATTTATGTCAGCCAAGTATTGTCATGCCGTGAGGTCACATTTCCAGGTGAGATTTTCTCTGAACATATTTGGGTTCACTTAGACTTGGCAAGAGGAACAAATTTGTTGTTGGGATGCTTGTATAGAAGCCCTGGAAGCACCCTTCAGAACAACTTGGCTCTTTGTAACCTGATAAATCAAGCAACAGCCTTTCAGCCCAGTAATCTATTGATTGTGGGTGATTTCAACATGCCTAATATCGACTGGGAAATCGGCATGGCAAATGATGCCCCATCCAACGTCTCCCATAGATTCTTGGACACCATCAGAGACTGTTTTCTCCACCAGCATGTACTTAACCCAACAAGATACAGATTGAATAACACTGCTAATGTACTGGACCTAGTACTCTCAACTGAGGAGGATCTGGTTAATAACCTAGAATATCTACCAGGTCTAGGTAATAGTGACCATATCTGTCTGAAATTCCGCATCATGTGCCAGAGAAAAGAAGTACCACAGAGACCACCAAAGCTGGCTTTCTACCGAGGCAACTACGCAAGAATGAGGGATTTGGCCAGAGAGGTGAACTGGGAGGAAGCATATGGGATGGGACTGGAGGACGAGTACTCTTGCTTTGTCTACAGGATTCAGCAGCTCACACAGGAATGTGTACCTCTACAGCACACCCTTCGCAGGAAAAAGAACATATACCTCACCACAGCTACATTGCGACTTGTGAAGGAAAAGAAGAAACTATGGAATAGATACACCAAGGCTTCCACAGACAGTATGAAGGTGACAACTTGGGAGAATTTCACAAGAAAGCGCAATGACTTGCGCAGGCTGACTAGACGATTGAGAAAGGGCTACCAGCAGAGACTGGCCAGTGATGTCAAAGACAACCCTAAAGCATTCTGGTCATACGCTCACTCTCAGACCAAGTTGAGACCGAAAGTTGAGGCTCTCCAGAAGTCGGATGGCAGCACTGCAACCGAGGATTTGGACAAGGCAGAGGTTTTGTCCCAATGCTTCTCCGGGATATTCACCACTGAGAGCGCCAGCGGAGAGATACCTCGTCTACAAAGACAAGTGGAGGGTAGCATCCTGGAGACCATCACCCTGACACCAACTTTGGTGGAGTCCAAGCTGAAGGCCTTAAAAATTTCAGCATCACCTGGTCCTGATGGCATTAACCCCCGAGTACTGCGTGAACTCGCTACTTCTTTGAGCCACCCTCTGTGCTCCATCTTTGCCAACTCCCTAGCAAGTGGAGTGGTTCCAGAGGACTGGAAGGTTGCGGAAATTGTTCCCATATATAAGAAAGGAGGAAAACACCTGCCAGTCAACTACAGGCCAGTGAGTCTTACTTCTGTGCTCTCAAAGGTCTTAGAATCTTTGATTCGGGATGAGCTGCTGACACACTTGACTCGGTCGGGGTTGTTGCATGACGCCCAGCACGGATTTGTCCCCAAGCGGTCATGCACCACTCAGCTGCTCTGCTCACTGGAGAGTTGGACGAGGGACCTCGAGGAGGGAGTGCCAGTGGACGTGGCCTACCTCGACTTCTCTAAGGCCTTTGATTCCGTGCCACACAAGCGTCTGATCCAGAAGTTGAGCGACCTTGGCATCAGAGGTGGCGTCCTCCGGTGGATCAGGGCTTTTCTCTCTGGTAGATCCCAGAGAGTAAGAGTTAATGCTGCCGTCTCTGGTTGGAGTCCGGTAACCAGCGGCATACCGCAGGGCTCGGTACTGGGACCAACTCTCTTTGTCATATTTGTCAATGACCTACCAGAGGGACTGTCTTGTTCCGTTAACATGTTCGCTGACGACACCAAGCTGTACAGCGCTGTAGCCAAACATGAGGACCAGGAACGGCTTCAGGAAGATTTGAGCAGGCTGGAGCTATGGTCATCGGAATGGCTCCTTCCATTCAATGTCGCCAAGTGTGGGGTACTGCACCTAGGTGCCACTAATCCTCATAGGGAGTATGTGATGCACGACCAAACTTTAGCTCAGCTTCAGATTGAGAGGGACCTGGGAGTGCAGGTTGATAGCGACCTCAAGTTCCGAAGACAAGCAGCTCTAGCCGTCTCCAAGGCAAACCAAGTGTTGGGAGCGATCAAGCGATCCTTCGTCGACTTGGACAAGTTCACGCTGCCTCTTCTATACAAAGCTCTAGTCAGACCCCACCTTGAGTACGGTAACGCTATCTGGGGCCCATTCAACAAGGCTGACCAGCTGCTGGTGGAAAAAGTGCAGCGTAGAGCGACACGGCTGGTCCCCCAAGTACGCCATCTTGACTACCAGGAGCGACTGAGAAGGCTCAACCTTCCTTCCCTTATGTACAGAAGGCGAAGGGGAGATGCGATCTTGATGTTCAAGCTGATGCATGGACAACTGGGAGTACCGAGGGAAGCTTTCTTCCAGGCTCCACATGTCGACACTACTAGAGGACATCGATTCAAAGTCGCCAAACCTCGAGCCGTCACTAGAGTGCGCCGAAACCATTTTGCGGTTCGCACGGTCACAGATTGGAATAGCCTTCCTTCGTGGGTAGTTGATGCTCCAAGTACCAATGCTTTCAAAAACCGCATCGATAAGCACTGGGGGGTTTCTTCTACGATATCCCAAACTAGGTTGTTGAATCGCCCATTGAATTGAGCTCGACGTGGCCGGGCAAGACAGGCACCCCAGAGTGCCTCCTAAAGACCCGCATCTCCTAAGGTATCCTAAGGTGATGCTGGTCATTACCTGAAGTAAGCTTGCATCATAAGACTAAATCATATAAGACTATTCATCTTTTAAGTCATAATTCATATTTTCATAATTCATCTTTTAAGACTTAATTCATCATAAGACTAGACATCATAAGACCAGAGAAAGACTTAGGAGTTTGGACTGACTGTGACTTAAAATTTCAGGAACAAGCAGCCACAGCCGTATCAAGGGCTTCACGAGTCCTAGCGATGGTACGGAAGTCTTTCACTGCCATTAATATCACGTCACTGCCTTTGCTGTACAAATCCCTGGTTAGACCTATCCTTGAGTACGGGAACATCACATGGGGACCCTTTAACCGGCGTGATCAGCAGGCAGTGGAGAGGGTGCAGAGACAAGCGACCCGCTTGGTCCCAACACTTTGAAACCTCGGATACGTATATAGGCTAAGGGCACTCGACCTCCCTTCACTGTACCATCGTCGCCGGAGAGGAGATATGATTAGAGTTTTCCAGATCTTAAGGGGATATATCGACCTCGATCCCGAGCAGTTTTTCACCATAGCAACCCACTCACGTACCCGAGGTCACTCCTGGAAGCTTGCAAAACCTGTAGCAGTGTCCAGAGTCCGCCGGAATTGCTTCAGTGTTAGAATTGTGACAGACTAGAATTCACTTCCAGCTGCAGTGGTAGAGTCTACGACGACTAACCAGTTCAAATCACGGCTTGACGCCCACTGGGCACTACAGAAATATGACATCCCAAACCAGGACTGAGCGAAGACCTCACATGTAGTTGAGCTCCATTAGAACGGACCCCACAGGCATTAAGCCTTAACTACTCCGATTATCATATCATATCATATCATAAGCAAGCCATGTTTCATACTGTGTTTTTCAGTACCATTTTCTGCTGAATTATTAAGATAGCTGAGGCTACTGATGCTACATGCACCTTTTTAATATGGTTTTGGGTGAAACCAAAACTTTTACAGGATAAATTGGCTTAAAACATATATTTGAAACAGCTTTAAAGTAAATAAATGTTGTATATAGTCGTTAATGGTTTTCCATGATACCGGGCCTTCCTGGGCTTGATAATCCATTTCTTCCACAAACCGGGCTTGTGACGGGCTTCTAAAATCAGCAGCAGGCCGGGCCCGGGCCCGGGCCTGCAAAATTGCCCAAAACTCCCACCTCTTGTAGAAACCTGCTCCGCATGGAGTTCAACCATAGAATGGCAAGAGGATAGTGGAGCTCACTTACTCAATCAAGTTATATGGATAAATAGGCACGTGAAGTTAGAACAGAATAACACAATCAACAGGTCAAGTATAATTAACAAGGGATTAGTGAAAATTAGCGATGTCTACGACGCAAGAGAGAAGTATCTAATGACGTCAAACCAAGTGGCCGAAAAGTTCGGCATTGACCCGATGACAGCCCATTCAATTATGAGGGCAATTCCAAACAGATGGAAGCAACAGATAGATACCGATAGGCCAAATTTTAGCAAGCCAGAAGATATTTTTGAGCTGTTGCAGACTACACCGAAGACCGCGAAATGGGCTTACACACAACTTATAGACACTCACTTGCCCACAGAACTGGAGACATGTCGCCTAAAATGGGAAAATGATCTATCGCTGATGCAACAAATTGATTGGCCAAAAGTTTACTCTAACCTGCACGCATGTTCAAATGATAAGAGGCTAAAATGGCTACAGTATCAATGTCTGAAGAGAATATTGCCGACGAACAGACTGCTTTATATATACGGAATTAAAGAAAGCGACAAATGCAAAAATTGCCCAATATATTCAGAGACTATTATACATAAATTTTGGCTCTGTCCATCTATACGGTTGCTATGGAGAGAATTAGAAAACTTATTAGGATTATCCGAAGGCTTAACCTGCGCTAACATTTTTCTCGGAAAAGAGCTAACAAACAACGTAAAATCAAAACAGGTTAATTCGATGATTATGATGGTTAAAGATTTCATTTGGAGGCAGAGAGACCGTAACGATAGCCCTACTGTTAATCATCTTAAGAAATATTTGAAGGGATATCTTGAGGTAGAGAAATATATTTCTAAAATAGAAAGAAAGAGCCAACAGTTCGATGACGTATGGGGAGGGTTATACCAACGCCTATGAATTAAACCTAAGAAAACTAAACACTTCCTCGCTCATCACTGCTAACAATACTCTGACACACACACACGCACATGCACACGCACACACACACACACACACACACACACACACACACACACACACACACACACACACACACACACACACACACACACACACACACACACACACACACACACACACACACACACACACACACACACACACACACACCCACCCACACCCACACCCACACCCAGTGCTCGTTTCTTACAGGCGTAATTAATTATGTGAAGATCAAATGTACCACCAACTGCGGGGTAGGTATTCTTGACTGTTTTCACAGCTTGTAGTAATGGTATATTGAGTCGTATTATCTGTGTTTGACTAGAACTAGTTGGTGTCTTGTTACCCTCTGAAAAAGAAATAGGTGTAAAATACAGGGCTCCGGCCGACACCTGGAAAAAAGAAATAAATATCAGCCTGTGGATGATGTCACGATCTGGCAACCACTACCATACTTAAAACGCTGCACGGGCTTCGATTGGCTGATGCTCATCGTGACGTCAGCATATGTCGCCACACCAGCAGCTCACAACAATGGCCGCCCGGCGACGGGCTGATGGGGGGCTGGTTTCAGGTAGGTTTTAGCTTTTTTCTACGGAAATATCGAGTTCCAAGACAAATGAAATATGGAGTACCGAGTTTTCCGACCTGCTTTACAACTTGGCTGTCTCAGTCAAAATCACGATGTGAAGGTGCCACATTCCCTTTAATGCTCATCACTGTGCTTTAAAGGATGGCAATAACTCGTCGCTGGGGCTTCGACAGTATATTGGACATGTAGTGGGACGAAATGGTGATACAATAGGAACAGTGCTAGAAGTCTGGCGAAAGCCAAGTAAAGCAATCGTGGTTTCACGTGTTCATGTATAGAACTCACCTATCGCGTCAATTCAAATAAGTTTTTTTCTGCATCGGGCCGAAGCAAGCATTTCCCACTTGCAAGTTAGAACTATAGCAATGCTACCTCCTTGACAATATCTTTGCGAGATTTTACTCTCCTTGAAGTTAAAGGAAGGAAGCATTTGTCATCACGTGCAAAAATATGTATGTATGTACACCGGACACCGGTTTGCAACAATGCACCGAAATACGGGAGCTGGTGCCTCCATGAGCTGTCTTTGTGCTGAGCTGACCTTACGCTGTCACAGTAGGCAGCTCTGTTCCGTCCAGAGGCAGATCCAGGGGGAAGCAAAAACGACATGTCCCCCCAAATGGAAAGCTAGGGGCAAAACTATGTTTTGCCCCCTCCCCCAAGCGATCGACCTCCTTTATGCCCGACTCATTTTTAATTTATAAGCAAGATTTCGGTGCTTAAACTCTCAACTTCAAACAGAACCAGTTAAGTTCAGTGTAAATATTGGATCTTCGATAGAAAAAGTATCTTGAGCCCATACTTTTTCACTCCTTGACCTTTTCTTGCCTTTTGGCTAAAATATCCCAAATCCTACTGTCAAGTCATATTATTGTAGCACAATTTTTCACTGCGTGACGTTTTTTCTTTTTTCCTTTTTGACTTTGGTCTGTTCCTCCCAAACCGACCGGCTAGATCTGCCACTGGTTCCGTTCATGTCTTCAAAGAGCTCTCGCACCTGCATGGTGTTCAGGTTCACGGGTGTGAAACGATGAAACCGTTGGGTGCCCTTGATCTTCAACGCCGAGCTGTACCGCTGCATCAGTCGTTTTGACATTTCAAAGACCTCCTCTCTGCTGACAAACTAGAGAACATGAATAGAGGATACAAGATCTGATCCTTTTCTTCTCTCCTTAAGCTTACCTGGGCTGTTCTACTTCTACTTCTAGGTCTGCAAGATGATATTACAAATCATTCGATTCGGCTTGCTGCGAGGATTCCAATGGCCTACTTTTTTTGCTCTAACTTTACCAGCCCAGATGTAATGACTGAAAACCTTTATTTACACGTTATCCCTATCTATGGTGACATGATTTGACCTCTAGTGACCTAGAATGTGACCTGAGAAAAGGCTGAATTTTTTTCGGTAGAGACCTGGATGTACTCTCCAACGCCGTTTACTTTTTCGCTATCTAGCGTGGTTCTCGAGATCTTAGGGGGCGACGGGCACCCCTGTCAATGCGAAAGTGACTCAGACCTCCGTCAATGCGCATGTTAAACATAATGCGCGTGTTAAACACCTCCCCCGCCAGTGTGCCAGAAACTGGTTTTGCGTCACGATGCCGAGTGTACAATTCATATTGGGAAATATAGTCGGCGAGTGGAATATTCAAGTAATATTTTGAGTGTTAATTAAAACCCTGCTACATTCCTCACTTATTCACAGTATAGGAATGAATTTTCCACGAAAACTGTTTTTAGTTCCATACTTTTGATGAGTTCATAAACACCAGGGCTATTGAATTCGGCTGAAAAGGCACCACTTGAAAAGTGAGTGAGAAAATAAGTAAAATGATTTTTCACACAGAATTGAGTGAAAATCCAACTTATTCAGTTGCGGCTCCCCATCCAGCGCCCTGGGATTTGGAAGTGGGCGAAGGTGGATCTGAGGCACAATGGTGCGGGTATTAATAATTATTGTGGGCAATTGAAGCTCCTAACTGCGAATGTAACGCTTAGAAGTCAAACCACAAGATTTAATGGAAATACGTACCTTTCGTAGCGTCTTCCTACAAATTGTCGTGTTGCAGGTATTATTTTACTTTCTTCATACGAGCGCCAGGTGATCAGACATTTTCTTCACGCGAGCAGGAGACGCCTAATTAAAAGGACTTCGTTCAGGTGGCACCATGCGTGGCTAGTATTTTTCCACTCCCCACATATCTAAAAAAATCCGTTCGAGCTGAGCGTGGTCGGGAGCAAGTAGCTGTAAGATGTAAAACGGAGCTTTTTGTAATAGATTCTTCTCAGGAAAAAAATATATGCAATTTGAAAATGAATGTTGATATCATGAGCGTCGCCACCTGCAAGAAATGAGGGGGCCAGCCAAATTTCAACCTCATGCAAACAAGAAATTTACCACGTTAGGATAAAAGCTCTTCGAATCTGGGCTCCTCGTTGCGTTCCGCACCAGCTGGTTATAAAAACATCCGATATTATCCTATTTTGACTGAGATTAGGAATTTTTTTACCAAAAAAGGGTCCGATGCCGGGTGGAATAAAAGGAAATATAGTTTCAACCTAGTTTCCTTAGTCAAAGCTCAGTATCCCTAGATCCGAGCCCGTTGTTTAATGTATGCATAACTTGATACGAGCAACATGTCGTGCCTGCTCCCTGGGCTCGTCGTGCTTGCTGCTGGGGCTGTAGTTTCAACAGCCCCCTCAACAGCAAGCGCTGAGCGCAGAACACCAGATGTGACGTCACACCTCGTAGCATACAACGCGGGAAAATTAAATGATTAAATATCAAAATTTGTTGCAAAAAGAGACAAAGAATCAAAGATGAAATGCCTATTTATTCATTTGGGATAAACTTGATTACTGTGTATTCCCACAAATTTGTAAGCGGGCAGTGCCATTAGCAGCACTTTAACACACGGTCCAGAGGTACAGGAATTCCTCCACGCCCGTGTGAAGTCAATCGGGCGTGAAGGAATCCCTCTTGAACGTACCTTTATGTAAAAGGCATCTTGGTAGTTTAAGATCTAAATCGTAGGACTTAAATATTCTCTTCTATTGCAGCTGGGTGTCACTACTTTAAAGTTTTATTGAGGCGATTATCTATACATATGCTGAGCCCATACAAGCATTAACATACTAATTGATGCTATATCGTACGTGGTTTCGTATGTTTCAATGGTTGGTGCTGATTATTTTGCCCTGTGTGGTTAGGAGCGTTCAAACAGCGGGAGCACAAATGCATCATTGATACATTATACACATTTAGGAATTAGTTTAAAGTCAATTGCTGTATCGTAATGAGACTGAAAATGAACTCCAAATATAAGCCTTTAACCATTCTTTGATCTAAGCCATAGGATTTCAAGACATATTTAGATAATATTTCTTATTTCTTGTTGGTCTTACCAGCGAAAAGTCAGGAAAGACAGCTAAGCGATGGGGAACTCCTATGATGCCGAACAGCGCCGCTGCACCGTTCAAAAGGGAGTATATGGGTAACGTCGATTTGAAGACCTTTTTTAGGCATAAGGGCGTAAAAGACAGGTATTTTTTTGTATTATCAATAATAACTCGCTCATTATTTTCATTCTGAAAAAAACTGTGGCAAAAACTGGCAAAAACTAGTTTATGCCAGCCGGTTTTAACCATGGTAAATACCGGTTAAAAACCACCCAGTGGTAAAAACCTGCCAACCCTGCTAAAAACTCCAGCGACAAGTCCGATGCAGGCGTCCGATGCTGAATTGCCCGAGGGTATAACTCCGAAACCATTATCTGGACGAGACTAAAAATACTTCAGTCGTTTTCAGCGCCACTGAGAACCCCAGTACCAAATTTTCATGAAAATCTTAAGACATGAGGGTGTTATTTCAACCCATCGATTTGTCGATTTGTTGTGGAATGCCCCAGCTGTATTGCCCATTGAGTGTAGTAAATTGCTGAGTTGACGAAAAAACGTTGCTTTTTCACTCGGGCACTTTTCGCCTCCCTCCTCAACAATATTTTGTATATGCTTTCTCATAAAAAATCTATTTGCATGTTCGCCCTTGCCTTTCATGGGGAAATTTTACGACTGTGAAAAGGGCGTTTTTGAAGAGCAATCCAGGGGTCCAACTCCATTTTGGAAAGATATATTGACAGATAGTTGTTTCCACAGAGTTGAATGCTGGAGCGTTGCGCCTGAGCCGTTGACCATGGGCCAGTGGTCTGTAGCCTGGGGCGTGGCCATGGCGGCCGTGGTGATGCATGGCTGCGGCGTGTGGAACCTTCTCACCGTGCTGCTCTCCCTCCTCACTTTGGTGGCCAGGTGAGAACAGTAGGCCATTCCCAGTCAATCTCCTAAATCTGCATATCAAACATTGTGCCGCCCGCATTACCTCTGCAAGTGTGCGATGCTGCAGTGGCCGCTGCATTGACGTGCCGTGTGTTTGCAGCTTCTGCCTGACGGTGTGCTGGCAACACCTGCAGAGTGCAGACGAGTACAGTGTGGAGACGTGCCGCTCGCGACTTCCACTGCCCAGTCCCGGCATACCCGCGGTCAGTGTACCTGCGACTTCCACTGCCCAGTCCCGGCATACCCGCGGTCAGTGTACCCGCGACTTCCACTGCCCAGTCCCGGCATTCCCGCGGTCAGTGTTCCCGCGACTTCCGCTGCCCAGTCCCGGCATACCCGCGGTCAGTGTACCCGCGACTTCCACTGCCCAGTCCCGGCATACCCGCGGTCAGTGTACCCGCGACTTCCACTGCCCAGTCCCGGCATACCCGCGGTCAGTGTACCCGCGACTTCCGCTGCCCAGTCCCGGCATACCCGCGGTCAGTGTACCCGCGACTTCCACTGCCCAGTCCCGGCATACCCGCGGTCAGTGTACCTGCGACTTCCACTGCCCAGTCCCGGCATTCCCGCGGTCAGTGTACCCGCGACTTCCACTGCCCAGTCCCGGCATTCCCGCGGTCAGTGTTCCCGCGACTTCCGCTGCCCAGTCCCGGCATACCCGCGGTCAGTGTACCCGCGACTTCCACTGCCCAGTCCCGGCATTCCCGCGGTCAGTGTTCCCGCGACTTCCGCTGCCCAGTCCCGGCATACCAGCGGTCAGTGTACCCGCGACTTCCACTGCCCAGTCCCGGCATACCCGCGGTCAGTGTTCCCGCGACTTCCGCTGCCCAGTCCCGGCATACCCGCGGTCAGTGTACCTGCGACTTCCACTGCCCAGTCCCGGCATACCCGCGGTCAGTGTACCCGCGACTTCCGCTGCCCAGTCCCGGCATACCCGCGGTCAGTGTACCCGCGACTTCCGCTGCCCAGTCCCGGCATACCCGCGGTCAGTGTACCTGCGACTTCCACTGCCCAGTCCCGGCATACCCGCGGTCAGTGTACCCGCGACTTCCGCTGCCCAGTCCCGGCATACCCGCGGTCAGTGTACCTGCGACTTCCGCTGCCCAGTCCCGGCATTCCCGCGGTCAGTGTTCCCGCGACTTCCACTGCCCAGTCCCGGCATTTCCGCGGTCAGTGTTCCCGCGACTTCCGCTGCCCAGTCCCGGCATACCCGCGGTCAGTGTACCCGCGACTTCCGCTGCCCAGTCCCGGCATACCCGCTGTCAGTGTACCCGCGACTTCCGCTGCCCAGTCCCGGCATACCCGCGGTCAGTGTACCCGCGATTTCCACTGCCCAGTCCCGGCATACCCGCGGTCAGTGTACCCGCGACTTCCACTGCCCAGTCCCGGCATACCCGCGGTCAGTGTACCCGCGACTTCCACTGCCCAGTCCCGGCATACCCGCGGTCAGTGTACCCGCGACTTCCACTGCCCAGTCCCGGCATACCCGCGGTCAGTGTACCCGCGATTTCCGCTGCCCAGTCCCGGCATACCAGCGGTCAGTGTACCCGCGACTTCCACTGCCCAGTCCCGGCATACCCGCGGTCAGTGTTCCCGCGACTTCCACTGCCCAGTCCCGGCATTCCCGCGGTCAGTGTTCCCGCGACTTCCGCTGCCCAGTCCCGGCATACCCGCTGTCAGTGTACCCGCGACTTCCGCTGCCCAGTCCCGGCATACCCGCGGTCAGTGTACCCGCGATTTCCACTGCCCAGTCCCGGCATACCCGCGGTCAGTGTACCCGCGACTTCCGCTGCCCAGTCCCGGCATACCCGCGGTCAGTGTACCCGCGACTTCCGCTGCCCAGTCCCGGCATACCCGCGGTCAGTGTACCCGCGACTTCCACTGCCCAGTCCCGGCATACCCGCGGTCAGTGTACCCGCGACTTCCACTGCCCAGTCCCGGCATACCCGCGGTCAGTGTTCCCGCGACTTCCACTGCCCAGTCCCGGTATACCCGCGGTCAGTGTACCTGCGACTTCCGCTGCCCAGTCCCGGCATACCCGCGGTCAGTGTACCCGCGACTTCCACTGCCCAGTCCCGGCATACCCGCGGTCAGTGTACCTGCGACTTCCGCTGCCCAGTCCCGGCATACCCGCGGTCAGTGTACCCGCGACTTCCACTGCCCAGTCCCGGCATACCTGCGGTCATTGTTCCCGCGACTTCCGCTGCCCAGTCCCGGCATACCCGCGGTCAGTGTACCTGCGACTTCCGCTGCCCAGTCCCGGCATACCCGCGGTCAGTGTACCCGCGACTTCCACTGCCCAGTCCCGGCATACCTGCGGTCATTGTTCCCGCGACTTCCGCTGCCCAGTCCCGGCATACCCGCGGTCAGTGTACCCTGTCGCCGGTCTCGGTGGTCAGACGCTGCAACCTACATGGTGGTGAAGTGAAGTCATAGGAAATCAGATGGAGTCTGAGGAGCAGTCCGTGGTAGTTGGGGTTTCGGTGGCCCAGCCGGCCAGTGCGCGTTCGGTTTCAGCTCGATCGTGTAACTGTAATAAGCGAAGGGTCGGGGAACCGGGCCCACCCAGTGACGGATTGGCTCCCAGCGAGTGGCGGATACAAGGGGGAGGGGGGCTAGATGTCTCAAGCCCCCCCGATATGTCCGAGTGCCTACAGTTAATGCATAATCAGAGGCTGCTCCGAGGCAATGGCGGGGAATTTCGAGCCGCCTCCCCGGAAATAGAGATCTGGATCCGCCACTGCCGTCGACCCTAGCCTAATTGATTCCCTTTGCTGGTCTACGCCGTGTAACTTCGGCTTTGGTGCGTTGCAAAGGCCCAATAGAAATCGGCGTGGACCTTGTCTGTGATTGTGTTGTGTAAAGTATAAAAATGTTTATGTTTGGTTAAATAGTGCGGAAGCCTCTTTGAGATCTGAAAATTTCAAAATATTTTTTTCAGATCTCAGATTTTATTGCTTGTTTTGCCATTTTTAAATGACTAAACAGGGTAACGCAACTAACAGGATTATAAACGATTGCTCACTAAATATATATTCATCGTGGTAGCACTGCTCAATATTTCTGATAAAACTGATGAGTGAAAAATCACACACACATGTATATATATATATATATATAAATATAAAAAATTAATATATATAAGGCGGCGGCGGCTGACGGTGTTGTTTTGTGCAGCTGGCGGCGGCGGCTCGGTCTCCTCCGCCTCCCCTGCGGTTCGACCAGCGCTACACGGGCTCCAGTCCCATTGACGAGCAGATCAAGCAGGTGCTGCAGTACGCCTTCAGGGACTTCGTCAAGCCGTGGTGAGACCGGTGGGCGGGAGACGTGCGCCGCTGGCGGGACAGTCGGCGCCTGGCCGGTGGCAGCCGTTCAGTGCTCGCTCTCTCATTGCCTTATCACTACGTACTCAACCATTCACATGCTCGTCAATGTTCTTTGGCGAGGCATCTCACCTTATCGTTGATGCTCCGTAAATGCTATCTTAGTCATACTTCCAATTAACCCTCATCCCACCGAGGCCATCGATGGCCCCCTAAGTTTTTTTCGAGATAGCAGAAAAATGACGAGACGCAGCACCGCGGTTGAGAGCTCTATCTCTCACCCCATCATTTGCCCACCATCCCTGAAATTTTTTACCCCGGGTAACCCAAGGTCAGGTCACCAGGTGAGGTCAACCAAGGTCACCTCACTTCAAATTTTGAGCTCTATAAGAGCTAGATTTCTTAGTCGATCGATTTGAAACTTCCTAAACTTCATGACCCCTCCAGAGTCTACACGATGTATATCCGAAATTTTTCGATTTTGCGACCTGAGGTCAGGTCACGCGGTGACCTCTCATTGAAAAAGCATGGGAAAAGCTGTCTTATGATCTAAAAGTCACAATAATGATTTCAAATGCTCAACTTGCTCACAAAATGTCTTTGGACACCCTTTCACGGATCCCACGGGCCATATTTGCCCTTTGACCTCTCCAAGGTCATCCAAGGTCACCAGGGCTCCAAAAATTATTTTGACAATAACTTCTGACCTAAGAAAGCTAGAGTGCTGAAATAAAGGTCATCGTGTATGTCTCGTCACGGGCTTTCATTTGATATACGGCAAGGTCACTCTGACCTTCCGTGACCTCAGATCATATTAGGTCACGAGGTGACCTCTGGAGGTCAAACCACTGACGGGAGGTCATTACGTTCCACATAGCGGAAAATTCCTGGCATTTTGCTATCAAATGTACTTAACCAGATCTCAATAGCACTAATGGGATAAGAGTTATGCACAGTTTTCTTAAGCATTGCATATTTGAGTGGACCTCTTGAGTTGAAAACATTGACCTGAGTGCTTAAACATGTGAAGTAATTTGTTACTGAATTCACGCAAGCTTTCAAATGCAATTTGCAGATTTTCGTTAACCCCCATATTTTCGAAGTTAGAGGGAGGCCATTGATGCCCCCCGGTGTGCCGAAGGCGGCGCCGGACCCCCGGTGGGGCGCGGGTCAAAAAAAGAAGAATCTGCTCATCAGTGATTAAATGTCTTTCCTCTGGATGAACAATTTTTAAAGCTCACCTTTTGCTTGTAGAGGGTTCGGTGATTGTTGTAGAACATTTATGATTTGTATGATTAGGTGTTAGTTTATAACCCGAAATAAGAGGACCGAATAAAATCCCTTCTAAAATGCTGCTTGTTGTTATTTGACTTCCCAAATGGAGAGAAATGTACCCCGGATTCATATCACACAATAGGTATATAGTTTGGGAATACCTCGAAATATTTAAGACACAAATGCACACCAAGTGCTCATATGCTGAGATCATGTACATTGTCGATATGATTTGGTGGTTTTGTCTTAGTAAGTTCAGCAGTTTTACACGTTTAAAGGTATCGGTGCCAAATGTCTAACTTGTGTGCCCAAAGTCTGGCGTGTGAAGCGCGCTTAGCCGAGACAAGAAAGCCGCTGAGTTGGGTGCTTGTGGCCGCGGCAGGTACCTGAGCATCTCAGACGACCCCGGCTTCCTGTACGAGCTGCACCAGCTGGTACAACACCTCATCGTCTGCCTCGCCTCCAGGTACCGAACCGGTTGGACCGGACATGGTGCGCTCAGTAACCCGGGAACCTTGGCCGGCCAACGGAATTAGAGGCTTGGTCTGGGCTGGAACAAACTCACCCAAAATTGTTTCGTTTTTGTCGTTTTCTAGTTTGGGATCTATCCATTACTAACCAAAAATAACATGTGTTTGCTCGGGCTAAGCTTAGGCTCCGCCTAACAGCCCGCGTCAGGTCATGTTAGGCCAGAGTTACGGGGAAATAATTATGGAAATCGAAGTTCTTGTTTGTTTGAGCTAACACGGGCTTTACGACGGCAGTTCTCAACCTCTGGCTAAGCCACGGTTGACATGGGCTCCTTTGAGAAAGTCTGCAAAGCTTGGGCTGAACTCTGGCTAACATGGTTATCTCCGCGCAGCTTGGGCCAATTCGGCAAGGCCTGTCGCGCCGCGACTCTGCCCAGTACGGGCCCAGGCATGGCCCCACTATGGGCCGCGGTGTCAACTCCCAATAAAAATGTAGAAAACCCGTGCTCTGCCGGAGCATTTTGCCAGTGTTAGCCGGACTACATCCCGGTCTGGGCCAGAGCACAATTGCTATATATATAGTTTGATAAAAATATTCTTGGAGAGACGGAGAACCAGATAGTGTTGGATTATACGGCAAAGTGAGCTTTTATCAGTTTTTTGTCGTTGATTTTTTCCTTTGTCTCTGACAAGTTTCTTGGTGTTTTCGGGCAAAGAGAAGATTATTTCCGCTTGTTTCATTTATAAAACATCAAAATATGCATGCTTAGCTAGCATACGTTTCGAATTCTTTACATAATTCATCCCTGGTATGCATCTATCCTACAGTTCAAATGCATACCTACAAGTAATCTTGCACTTCAGTAAAATGTCACGCTACATACGCTTGGAATAGCATATGCCAGAAGTATTTCTTTGAAGTAAGAAGTACATTTGCAGTATGCAATCAATCGCCATGCAGTCGTGTATATAACTGTCTGAAAAATACAATACTTGAGCATTGAGTAATGCATACAAGTAACATTCCACCCGTTTTTCCTTTGTTCTCAGAACAGCTCCAGTATGGTCGTCGCCGCCTTTGTGTGCATGTTGAGTTCTGGCTGTCTTTCTTGTATGAGTATGTATGTTTGTAGATTGGAAACTGCCTCTCTATTATTTCTTTGGTGATTTTGGTGTTGTTGCCTAAGTCGTCGCGTGTTAGGTCTTGTTGGTAGTTTTTCCTTATATACTCATTCGGAGGCTCCTTGCTGTAAGTGCATAGTTAGTGTCCCCAGACAGAGATACTGTAGTCATATCAACATCTGTACCATTTCTAGTTACAGCAGTATTTGCATATGTTTTATAGATGCAATTAGCGGAAATAGTATTACCATTGTCCGAAAACACCAAGAAACTTGTCTGAGACATAGAAAAGGACAACAAAAAGCTGGTAAAAGTGTGAATATGTCCGGGATGGCCTCGTTCAAGAGCTGACGCGCGGCGTGGCTGTGTCCCAGGGCCAAGGAGGTGGACTGGGTGCCGTTCCTGACGCGGCGCGTGGTGGAGGACCTGGCCATGCACCTGCGCATGTTCAGGCAGGCTCGCACCAAGTTCAGAGTGAGTTCCCACTGAAATATGCCCCACTCAGGCCAAGTCCTGCGCGGTCTTGGTGACGTTGTGGACTAGCGTTCGCGTCTGACTGGTATCAGGTCACCCTTTGACCCTGCCCAGAGTTGGGATTTGGCGCTCTGCCCTAGCCCAAGTGGGGGTTTATTCCCCTCTCCCTTCGACGCCATCCTTGTATGTACGTTAGGTGCGGGAAAACTGCGATGAAATGAGTTCACGGCCCGCTGTGAGAGCTTGCAATTAGAATGTGTTGTGATTGATGAGAGTAAGAATGTGGATGAGTTGCATCAGACTCGCACCAAGTTCTTGGTGAGGCTTAGCTGAAGCACACTGGACTCAGTTGAAGTACCATCTGGTGCGCTTACAGATGCAGGCCCCGCATTGCGTGAGAGAGTGAGGATACCCCGCATTGCGGGGTACCCTCACTCTCTTGGTGGGTTTAATCGCGGCCGAAATTTATGATACTGTAACTTCGTTGCTGGGACGTGAACTTACTTTGCGAGCAGAGACTACAAATTTTGTCACCTCTACTAATTTTCTTCTCGTTAAGGTGTAGCGCCTATTTAAGTCAGAGCTGTTTGCGTAATAAGTGATAAAATTAGCTTTCCAACTTACTTCAAGCTCAGAATAGCATTCATTATGCGGTGAACTTCCGGACAGTTCTTCATGTAATTTTCTGGTTAATTGTATTGTTGTGGGCCGCTTCATAGTTGGATTGAACGTCCTGACAGCCCATGGTCAGTGAAGCATCGTCTGTACCGGCCTGTTCCCTTTTCCAGGAACAGCTGGACAACAAGTCTGTGGACTTGGAGTCGCTGTTCTTTGACCTGGAATCGGAGCTGGAGAGGAAGAGGTTGTGTCGGGACCTGGTTTGCACTGTGGACTCCTACGAAAAAGGTGCAGCGCCGGCCAAGTTTGTCGACTGATGATGCGGGATGGCCGTGTCTTGTCACTGTGGCTTTCTCAGCATCCTAGCCGGGATATTTAGGGCGAGTACTTGAGGAATGGAGGCCAATGCGGTTCCTCAAAGGGTAGACTGCCAACGCTGCTAGATATTTACTTGTCCTGTTTCTTTAACCAAACATGTTATACCCTGCAAAGCTAGACTGCGCTTGGGGTATATGCTGGGTTTGATGTTGTTTCACAGTATGACATTGTGTGGTATTCCCCTATTTGTGAATAGTTCGGGAAGCTCGTGGCATTCCTCCTGAACTCCAAATCAGGAAGCTCCTGGCATTCCTCCTGAACTCCAAATCAGGAAGCTCCTGGCATTCCTCCTGAACTCCAAATCAGGAAGCTCCTGGCATTCCTCCTGAACTCCAAATCAGGAAGCTCGTGGCATTCCTCCTGAACTCCTAATCAGGAAGCTCCTGGCATTCCTCCTGAACTCCAAATCAGGAAGCTCGTGGCATTCCTCCAGAACTCCAAATCAGGAAGCTCGTGGCATTCCTCCTGAACTCCAAATCAGGAAGCTCGTGGCATTCCTCCTGAACTCCAAATCAGGAAGCTCGTGCCATTCCTCCTGAACTCCAAATCAGGAAGCTCGTGGCATTCCTCCTGAACTCCAAATCAGGAAGCTCGTGGCATTCCTCCTGAACTGCAAATGGCGCACGCTGTCGGCCCGGTCCAGTTCCCAAATTGTTGTTATTTTTATTTTGCTATTTTTATGTGGGGTTTTCCCGTGTGAGGAAATCGAGTGTTGATATTACCTTTCTATGGTTTCCAGTCAATGATGGTTACTGAGTCCCCAAGCTAGAATCACCAGGTGGCAATTTTGGGTCAATGTGAGAACCTCCGGTGCCTGTTGGGTCGGAGTGGGAGCCTGTGGTGGCTATTGGGTTAGATTGGGAGCCTCCGGTGCCCATTGGGTCGGAGTGGGAGCCTCCGGTGCCCATTGGGTCGGAGTGGGAGCCTCCGGTGCCCATTGGGTCGGAGTGGGAGCCTCCGGTGCCCATTGGGTCGGAGTGGGAGCCTCCGGTGCCTGTTGGGTTGGATTGGGAGCCTCCAATGCCTGTTGGGTTGGATTGGGAGCCTCCAATGCCTGTTGGGTTGGATTGGGAGCCTCCAGTGCCTGTTGGGTTGGATTGGGAGCCTCCAATGCCTGTTGGGTCGGAGTGGGAGCCTCCAGTGCCTGTTGGGTTGGATTGGGAGCCTCCAATGCCTGTTGGGTTGGATTGGGAGCCTCCAATGCCTGTTGGGTCGGATTGGGAGCCTCCAATGCCTGTTGGGTTGGATTGGGAGCCTCCAATGCCTGTTGGGTTGGATTGGGAGCCTCCAATGCCTGTTGGGTCGGAGTGGGAGCCTCCAGTGCCTGTTGGGTTGGATTGGGAGCCTCCAATGCCTGTTGGGTCGGAGTGGGAGCCTCCAGTGCCTGTTGGGTTGGATTGGGAGCCTCCAATGCCTGTTGGGTTGGATTGGGAGCCTCCAATGCCTGTTGGGTTGGATTGGGAGCCTCCAATGCCTGTTGGGTTGGATTGGGAGCCTCCAATGCCTGTTGGGTTGGATTGGGAGCCTCCAATGCCTGTTGGGTTAGATTGGGAGCCTCCGGTGCCCATTGGGTCAAGGTGAGAACCTCCGGTGCCCATTGGGTCGGAGTGGGAGCCTCGGGTGTGGGTGCCCGGCCCGTCTGAGACTGGTGCGTCGTTGCCTCTCGGCAGACTACCTGCGGGACCTATCGCGGGTTCTGCTGTACCAGCTGTTGCCGGAGCCGGAGTTCTCGTGCCGCGTGCAGCTGGCAGCTGCCGTGGAGCTGCTGTCCCAGCTGGCGCTGCTGCCGCTGTCCCAGCTGCTCGCCTGTCCCGACTTCATCAACAGAACCATCGTCTGGCTGGTGAGTTGGGTGCTGAACCAGCCTGGTTGTGGGTTGTTTCGGCATGGACTGTTTCGCACTATATATACGATGTGTCCGTAGCGTGCAGTGGTCTCAGTGAGAGCGCCGCCAGGTGCCCCGCCCCGGGACGGGGTGAGTGACGTCAGTGCAATGGCGATCTGATGTCCAGCCAAATCACTGCGCAGTGGCACCGGCCGGTTTAACCTGGTAGTGCAGTGGCGTTTCGGTGACCGGTGACGTATTGAGAAGCAGCTGACGAAGTCAAGGCATGCAGTGCTTTTCTTGCACTTCTATTTTGACAGTTTACCGTGTTAAGATCCATTGAATTCGTCAGCTTTATGAACACAGCAGCTTAATTATGATTCGCCAGTGAATTTCCGGTCATAAGTGACGTGTCATGTAATATTGAAGTGCAGTGATGTGCCGGCGACCGATGACGTATTGTGAAGTGTTTCAGTGCAGTGATGTGTCGGTGACCAGTGACGTGTTTCAGCGCAGTGACGTGTCGGTAACCACTACCAGTGACGTGTTTCAGTGCAGTGACGTATCGTTGACCAGTGACGTGTTTCAGTGCAGTGACGTGTCGTTGACCAGTGACGTGTTGCAGTGCAGTGACGTGTTGTGTGACGTGTTTCAATGCATTTACGTGTTGTGTGATGTGTTTCAGTGCAGTGACGTGGTCATCACCAGTGACGTGTTCCTGACTGTGCTGCGTCTCTCGGACGACATCGGTGAGCTACACGCCTGCCGCGACTCAGTCAACAAGGAAGTGGCTCTGCTGGTGAGTTCTCCATCCTACGTTGGGCTGACACGCTGCCTTTTGATGTGTGATGCCTTGTTTCCTCAGTTCTTGCTTCGTGACTGCAGAGTAACCAGCCTGGGAGCAGTGACAGAATATCTCAGTAACAAACTTCATGAGATCTACTATAGCCTTCCCCGAGCTTTTGTGACCATGTGAACCAAGTTCCGAAATTCAAGCCCGCATGTGCGCTTTCGTGAAGGTGTGAGAGGTTAGTCTTGTCCTCCCACCTGGGACTAGCCCTCTGTGGCCGTGATGCCGCAGCGCTCCCGCGACACGGGGGGAGACGAGACTGATGAGGTCAAGGACCGGCTCTCCAGCCTGCTGTACGTCCGCAAGACCATCGACCACCGCATCCACCGACTGCAGGAGGGCTCTGACACAGACTCGGCAGGTGAGGCGCGCCGGCAGCACTGGCAGGTCCAGGGGAAAAAGGTACCCCCCATCCACCGATTTTGCCAGATTAAAACAAAACAGTATGATCTTCACGATATTGCCCGGTTTTGTCATCCCCAAGCAACGAATCTAGATCTATCACTAGCCAGGATTGGTACTGGGTGAGGTGCACCGAGACTGGTACTGGGTGAGGTGCACCGAGACTGGTACTGGGTGAGGTGCACCGAGACTGGTGCTGGGTGAGATGCACCGAAACAGGTACTGGGTGAGGTGCACCGAGACTGGTACTGGGTGGGGTGCACCGAGACTGGTACTGGGTGAGGTGCACCGAAACTGGTACTGGGTGAGGTGTACCGAGACTGGTACTGGGTGAGGTGCACCGAGACTGGTACTGGGTGGGGTGCACCAAGACTGGTACTGGGTGAGGTGTACCGAGACTGGTGCTGGGTGAGGTGCACCGAGACTGGTACTGGGTGAGGTGCACCGAGACTGGTACTGGGTGAGGTGCACCGAGACAGGTACTGGGTGAGGTGCACCGAGACTGGTACTGGGTGAGATGCACCGAGACAGGTACTGGGTGAGGTGCACCGAGACAGGTGCTGGGTGAGGTGCATCGAGATTGCACTGGGTGAGGTGCACTGAGACTGGTACTGGGTGAGGTGTACCGAAATTGGTACTGGGTGAGGTGCACTGAGACTGGTATTGGGGTGAGGTGCACTGAGACTGGTATTGGGTGAGGTGCACTGAGACTGGTACTGGGTGAGGTGCACCGAGACTGGTACTGGGTGAGGTGTACCGAGATTGGTACTGGGTGAGGTGCACCGAGACTGGTACTGGGTGAGGTGCACCGAGACTGGTACTGGGTGAGGTGCACCGAGACTGGTACTGGGTGAGGTGCACCGAGACTGATACTGGGTGAGGTGCACCGAGACTGGTACTGGGTGAGGTGCACCGAGACAGGTGCTGGGTTAGGTGCACCGAGACTGGTACTGGGTGAGGTGCACCGAGACTGGTGCTGGGTGAGGTGCACGGAGACCGGTACTGGGTGAGGTGCACCGAGACTGGTACTGGGTGAGGTGCACGGAGACAGGTACTGGGTGAGGTGCACCGAGACAGGTCTGGTGAGGTGCATCGAGATTCACTGGGTGAGGTGCACTGAGACTGGTACTGGGTGAGGTGCACCGAGACTGGTACTGGGTGAGGTGCACTGAGACTGGTACTGGGTGAGGTGCACCGAGACTGGTACTGGGTAAGGTGCACCGAGACTGGTACTGGGTGAGGTGCACCGAGACGGTACTGGGTGAGATGCACCGAGACTGGTACTGGGTGAGGTGCACCAAGACTGGTACTGGGTGAGGTGCACCAAGACAGGTGCTGGGTGAGGTGCACCGAGACTGGTACTGGGTGAGGTGCACGGAGACCGGTACTGGGTGAGTGCACCGAGACTGGTGCTGGGTGAGGTGCACCGAGACAGGTACTGGGTGAGGTGCACCGAGACTGGTCCTGGGTGAGGTGCACCGAGACTGGTACTGGGTAAGGTGCACCGAGACTGGTACTGGGTGAGGTGCACCGAGACTGGTACTGGGTGAGATGCACCGAGACTGGTACTGGGTGAGGTGCACCAAGACTGGTACTGGGTGAGGTGCACCAAGACAGGTGCTGGGTGAGGTGCACCGAGACTGGTACTGGGTGAGGTGCACGGAGACCGGTACTGGGTGAGATGCACCGAGACTGGTGCTGGGTGAGGTGCACCGAGACAGGTACTGGGTGAGGTGCACCGAGACAGGTGCTGGGTGAGGTGCACCGAGACTGGTACTGGGTGAGGTGCACCGAGACTGGTCCTGGGTGAGGTGCACCGAGACTGGTACTGGGTAAGGTGCACCGAGACCGGTACTGGGTGAGGTGCACCGAGACTGGTACTGGGTGAGGTGCACCGAGACAGGTACTGGGTGAGGCACCAAGACAGGTGCTGGGTAGGTGCACCGAGACTGGTACTGGGTGAGGTGCACGGAGACCGGTACTGGGTGAGATGCACCGAGACTGGTGCTGGGTGAGGTGCACCGAGACAGGTACTGGGTGAGGTGCACCGAGACAGGTACTGGGTGAGGTGCACCGAGACTGGTACTGGGTGAGGTGCACCGAGACAGGTGCTGGGTGAGGTGCACCGAGACTGGTACTGGGTGAGGTGCACCGAGACTGGTACTGGGTGAGGTGCACCGAGACAGGTGCTGGGTGAGGTGCACCGAGACTGGTACTGGGTGAGGTGCACCGAGACTGGTACTGGGTGAGGTGCACCGAGACAGGTGCTGGGTGAGGTGCACCGAGACTGGTACTGGGTGAGGTGCACCGAGACTGGTCCTGGGTGAGGTGCACCGAGACTGGTACTGGGTAAGGTGCACCGAGACTGGTACTGGGTGAGGTGCACCGAGACTGGTACTGGGTGAGGTGCACCGAGACTGGTACTGGGTAGGTGCACCGAGACTGGTACTGGGTGAGGTGCACCGAGACAGGTACTGGGTGAGGTGCACCGAGACTGGTGCTGGGTGAGGTGCACCGAGACTGGTGCTGGGTGAGGTGCACCGAGACAGGTACTGGGTGAGGTGCACCGAGACTGGTACTGGGTGAGGTGCACCGAGACTGGTACTGGGTGAGGTGCACCGAGACTGGTACTGGGTGAGTCAGGTATAATAGTTCACTCCCCTGTGAGTGTTTTCCGAAGGGGAGGAACAGTATTGTCCAGCGCGGACGGGTGTGTCTTTTGGAGCAACTGCGCGAGCTTTTCCTCCGAAATGTCTGGATGATATGGAACTGGGCTGCGGTTCTCTTGGAGAGGGCTATGGTTTTCATTTCACCTGGTATATTAGGCGTCACGTCTATGGTGTAGTTTTCTTTTTGAGACATGTATATTTTCAATAAAGGCTCGTGTCCCACTAGACACATTCTCCAGCTTTACTGCAATCTCGCAGCATAAGGCTTGTAACTGGGTGAGAAGCAGAAAATTCACGTCAAGATGTTCGATAGGTGAGTGGAAAATCCAAGCTCACACAGAGTCGCTAGGAGAAAATATATTTACTTGTGTTCTCTGTGAGAGAAAACAAAGCCATTTTACTTGTGGATTGTTGAAAATATGCTTCAAAATCAATGTGTTCCTTTCCACTCGACTTGGTCCCGCCCATGTGAGGGTCATAAGTTAAAGAACGAAACAAGTAGGTAAGGAAATAAATTTTAAGGTACAAGTAGGACGGGGGAAATCAAGTATTGGAGTGAGCGTAAAATCCAGCTCTCAGCCATGACGAGTGGGTGGAGGAATACACTGCCGTAGGTGCGGTTCTCCACCTAGAAACACACACTGTTCCGCGGGAGTCCAACTGAAGCTGTGTGCTGTTTATAACAGTAAAGTGACTGTTGTGAAGAATGGTGTTGCTGACTTATTTGGCGCTGCTGGGAAGGTCTGCCGTCCCAGATCGACTGGAACCGGCTGCAGGCGCCCGGCTGTAAGCTCTTCAACCTGCCGCTGGATGTCACGCTGAAGAACAACGTGGCGCTCTCCTACTTCCTCGAGTACCTGGGCACTATCGGCGAGCAGCACAACCTCTTCTTTTACCTCAACGTCGAAGGTGCGCACACCGGCGGGTAGGGTAAAGGTGCCGTTTCATAGTTTCTTTTCTTGAATACTTTAGTGGTGCAGACGAGCTGTATGTTGAACAACCAGTTGCGATTAGGATTGTCTGCTGATGTACCATGTTGAGTGCACCCATCCCCAGTTTCATGGATATTTACTGTGTAGAATTGGGCTCTGTCCGGCGATTCTCGTGAAAAAGAGAAATGCTGTCGCCTGTTGAGCTTTGGATCTTGGATCCTGTCTAAGCCGTGACTTCTGTGTATGTGAGCTGTAACCGTGTATGTGAACGTAAGCCGCGTTCTGAGCTGTTGCCATTGAACAGCCTGTGTATGTGAGCTGGGGTCCGAGCATGTGAGCTGGGGTCCGTGTATGTGAGCTGGGGTCGGTGCATGTGAGCTGGGGTCCGTGTATGTGATATGGGGTCCGTGTATGTGAGCTGGAGTCCGTGCATGTGAGCTGGGTTCCGTGCATGTGAGCTGGGGTCCGTGCATGGAGCTAGGGTCCGTGCATGTGAGCTGGGGTCCGTGTATGTGAGCTGCGGTCTGTGTTTGTGATTTGAGGTCCGTGCATGTGAGCTGGGGTCCGTGTATGTGATATGGGGTCCGTGTATGTGAGATGGGGTCCGTATATGTGAGACGGGGTGCCGTGTATGTGAGCTGGGGTCCGTGTATGTGAGCTTCAGTCCGTGCATGTGAGCTGCGGTCCGTGTATGTGCGCGGGGGTCCGTGCATGTGATATAGGGTACCGTGTATGTGATATGGGGTACCGTGTATTTGAGCTGGGGTCCTTGTATGTGAGCTGGGGTCCGTGTATGTGAACGGGGGTCCGTGTATGTGATATTGAGTACCATGTATTTGAGGTGGGGTCCGTGTATGTGAACTGCGGTCCGTGTATGTGATATGGGGTATCGTGTATGTGATATGGGGTACTGTGTATTTGAGCTGGGGTCCCTGTATGTGAACTGCGGTCCGTGTATGTGAGCTGGGTGCCGTGTATGTGAGCTGGGTGCCGTGTATGTGAGCTGGGGTCCGTGTGTGTGTGAGCTGGTGCCGTGTATGTGAGCTGGGCTCCCTGTATGTGAGCTGCGGTCTGTGTATGTGAGCTGCGTACCTTGTATGTGAGCTGGGTGCCGTGTATGTGAGCTGGGGTCCGTGTGTGTGAGCTGGTGCCGTGTATGTGACCTGGGCTCCCTGTATGTGAGCTGCGTGCTGTGTATGTGAGCTGCGGTCTGTGTATGTGAGCTGGGTGTCGTGTATGTGAGCTGGGTGTCGTGTTGTGAGCGGGGTGCCGTGTATGTGAGCTGCGTGCCGTGTGTGTGAACTGGGTGCCGTGTATGTGAGCTGGGTGTCGTGTATGTGAGCTAGGTGCCGTGTGTGGGAGCTGGGTGTCGTGTATGTGAGATGGGGTCCGTGTGTGTGAGCTGGGCTCCCTGTATGTGAGCTGCGGTCTGTGTATGTGAGCTGCGTGCCGTGTATGTGAGCTGGGTGCCGACTCTGCCAGGCTGGCGGATTCAGGCGGAGCAGCAGCTGTCTGCCTTGACCCCGGCCCAGCGGCGGGGCCGCGGCCCCGAGCTCAGCAGACTCAGGGAAGCGGCGCACAGTATCTACCAGCAGTGTCTCTCCGAGAAGGTGCGTGCTGCGCGCCGCGCCAATACTGACCGGCGCAGCAGTATCAGCCTA